>PQXH01000008.1:0-367082 GCA_004786125.1 Botrytis tulipae
TAGAGGTTAGAGGTTAGAGGTTAGAGGTTAGAGGTTAGAGGTTAGAGGTTAGAGGTTAGAGGGTTGGGGATGGAGGCTTAGAAGTTGCTATTTACGGGGGGGGGATTGTGACTGGGTAGGTATGCAGAATAGGTATCTAGAAGAAGATGAATAAACGAATGAACAGACGGATAACGGAGAGATGAGCCGATAGATAGATAGATAGATAGGTATGGTGTGGTGTGTTATATACAGTATATGATGAATACACACATGATGCGTTTTGGGATTTGTATTTTATCTGGTACGATGCGTAGAAGACTGTAATGCGGTGCTGGGATGTGAGAATCTGAGGCGGTTTTATGGGGAGGGAGGTTGATAGGGAGAGAGATGAAGATGAAGATGGAATTATAAATGGAGTGGCCAATGGGCAATTATTGATTGGTGTAGAGTATGAGTATGAGGAGAGTGGTAATACAAAAGAGGATAGAGATAGTAGGGAGAATCTTGATTCTAGATATTCGAGTCACGAACGAAACGCACACACACACACGAAATGAAATGAGCTTCTCTGGAAATGTCACATGCATTTATGTGTATAGGATGAAGACTCGTATACTCGTATACATAGCATCACGCACAAAAAAATCTCTCCAATTCTCCTTTCATTTCACATCCCTCACTCACACGAATATCAAGCACAGCAAGCACAACCGAAGGATCAAGTAATAATAACCCCTTCCCCGCCCGGAAAAATTATCTATCATATTGAGCGCTCATAACCGATTATATCCGGATTTGGTTGATATGGTTATCGACGTCTGACGGGTTGGATGTAGTGTGACACCCGTTTAAGAACTGGTTGGTTGGGTGGGTAGCCCTGGCGGAAGGAGGTATGAAGGGAAAATTTACGGAGCGGACCGCACCTATTATTTGATTGGATTGGGTGTGTAAGCAGCAGACAATCAGGGAATTAGGTAGGTACGAAAGAACTACATGTTCGACATATCAATATACAGAAGAGGAAGAGATGTCGTCGAGTGAATCAAAGATCTGCAGACAAGACTTCAAGATCCGCACGTGCATTACTGGAGAGACATACTTAGAGCATTCGGTACAGATTTGATATCTAACCGATGAGGAAAACGGATATATACTCCCTTGGTCCTGTGCCAGTATATGTCTTGTAACTTGTCTCAACTCGATTATTCAGTCGAAATCATTTGGTGTACTCTGGAAGGATTGAAACAAATGTGGTAGGATCTCACCGCCCCACCGCGGGAGTAACCTAAATCTAAAGTTACCTGTCTCTGTACTCACAGCCTCTCAAATCGAGTTCCTCTACATCCATGCCACGAATCCGGATGTAATAGATGATTCTTCCACACAATGTTGTGCATAACTAAGCTACTTTTTAGATTAAATTTGCTAGCTGCGACGGGGAAATACATAAATCTTCCGAGTCGACGTTCCCATGTGAAGTAACGGTACATCGCTCAATGGTAAATACGATAGTTCTCGTAAGTGTACCTTCCCCCAGTCGAGAAGGAGCCAGAAAAGGAGGGTTCGGGGGGTCGGAGAGCATGGGAGTGTAGGGTGGATTGCGAATCGGAAGTTCATTCGCGCGCGGGAATATATCTATTCGCCGCTAGCCTCCATCAATTATTTCCACGAGCGAGGCTATCTGTCCGCGTCGAACTTCATGTTTGCTGAGTAGCGGATTGAATTGCAGTGAGAGATAAGAGAGTGTTGAGGTATTTTGTCACATTTTACATTCGTACAACGTGAGCTGCAGTTTCTGGTATCCCGGGTTGAAGCACTGCAAAAACAACAAATGCATGCTTAAATTTCTCTGAAATTACACAGGTGCGAAACAAATGCAAGCAAGAGGCGAAGGTATCTGCAGTTGATTCCAGATTCGACCACTTCAGGGAACCTCACATGGTTCACCGAAAGTGATCTCGATGGAGAAGTGCTTGAGTACGTACAGAGTATGTAATGCAACAAGAGGTACCTAGGTAAGAATAGCCAACAGCCTGTATGAAGGATCGGCCCGTTGAGTGATCGTGTTTCGATGATCAAGAATCTCCTTTCGGTAAGCACGATCATATCGTGTCACTCCGTAACTGAACTGCCGAAAGTTGGTTCCAGATAAGGAGGAACGAATGATTTTTTTCTGGAGATTCACCATATCATCTGAGGTCGTACGAGATGTGGAGTATCGAGTGACATTTGTAAGTTGTGGCATTGAAGATTTCTAGCGAACAGGGTGAACAGGGGCTTAGATTGGTCTTGCATGATGCAGTGTTACTTCAACAGGTGCAGAATCAATCACATTGCGTATGGAGAAACTACTTGTTTAGTGAGAACTCCCGAAATCTGAATATAATTAATAATCTTTAATAGGTGGATTGGGAAATGTAGTATTAGATGTAAAAACGCCCACGTGCATAAATCTTATCTGCAGCTGAGGTTCTTGAGCCGAAATTACAACTAGATTTTTTTAGAAGATGGAAAAACTCAATGTGAATTTCTACGAACATTTCTGCGAACATTTGAAATATAATAGCAAGAGATCTTGACAAAAACGATATGTTGCATCGTTTGTAACGACCGTATTGCGTAATTAGGCGATATTTGAGTTCAACGGCACACAAGCTTTCGAGAACAGTGGAACGTTGAAGGTATTCAAAGACAAATGAGGTCATGTTTGAATGATAATGATGATATCTCAAACTCTAATTGATGTTTCAGGGAATACTAAAATTTCCTATTGGTGTTGTCAAAATCAATCCACTCTTCTCTAACGGCTTCTCTGCGGTTGAGCCCAAATTTGAGCCATGAACATGCTCATCCTTATGAGATCCACCTTGTGGGTCACGACGGTGTCATTCCGAATAGTACTGTATGACTTCAACAATACCCAATCGAGAAATGAGTGTTGGAATTCGGCTGGATGCACTTCGGGAATTGCCTAAAGTAAAGAAGGGAGATTTGCACTGACAGGGACTCATCAAGTCCCCGAATTCATTGACGTGTTTCCGGATCGTAATGAATCTTCGGAGTATACCCGTCTCCAACGATACCCACCTGGAAGTCAACTCTGAAATAAAATTGTACCTGTCAGAGTTCCAGGGTGATCTACTTCGGAATGCTTTAGCCGATGTACAACTGAGGCACAACAAGGCATGTTACAGTACTTGTGTAATTCCGCTTAAACTTCTTGTTGGCACTTCTGCATTCGGATACTATTTCCATGATTGTAACTAGGGCTTGCATTCGACTAGCCAAGGGTGCCAATCCATAAAAACCACTTGCATAACCCGCATCTCACCGTTTGCTCCCTGGCGAAGGATGATTTACCAGGCTTTCATTCCTTTGGACCATTGTATCGGTAGCACCATATCGATTTCGGAAAGCCGATCGTCAGCTGAACTTACCATTGTTTCATGGGTGTTTATTGCAAGAAGGAGCATGGTTTCTCGTTTTGTACAGAGTACGGCGATGATACGAGGGTACAAATATCCGATAATATGCCAGCAGTTTTAACGATTTATTGAAAGCGGAAGTATCCCGTTATGTTAAGTGTGTCATGATAATATTTGTAACCTTTGTATTAATGACATATGTTGTGTATCATGAGGATATATATTGTATTGTTGAGGGTGGTAAAGGGAGATGGTGAAGGAGGCTGAATAAAATGTTGTTGGGACGTAGAAGTTGAGGTGGCGTGAGTAATAGTGGCTTTAGTGTGTGAGTAGACACTAAAGTTTTAGCGGTCGATAGCCTAATTCATAACGCTTAGTGATTGAATCCTGAAGAAAATGATCGACGACATCAATATATACACGGCATTTTAGCCATCTACCAGGTGATCTAACCGTCAACACTTGAAGTCTATCAAGTCTATGAAGTTCTCAAACTCTATTGCAAAAGTGTCATCGCAATTTTGAGTGAGCTCACTATCATCAAATATCTTGATGGTGGTCATGCTTATTTTCAGTTACCTTCTATCTTTAATCTAGTTGATGGCAAAAACCATACCCATCTATGATTTCACAATTGCTTTCTCATCATGTGTCCAATCTTACCCCGCCGAAACCTTGGTGAAGGAAGTTTCCTATATCCAAACAAAGTAATCAATGGTTGACGCTGACGCTGATGATGTTCTGTCACCTCAATCTTCAAATATGATACCTTGATTGCAAATCAAAACTCCATTCATTCATTCACATACAAAGTCATACCTCTTCAAATGCATGCACGACTAAGCACCCCGCTCTGTTCACATGTTTGCGTACCACGATTACGAATTTCTCATCGTCAATTGAGGGGCAATGTTACTTCCAACTGCCTTATATAGACGTGTTAATAATATTCTGTATACCCATTTTGATTCCACAACATCTTTTGATCGGAAAATATATTGAAATCTGATACTATTTGTCCTTTGTATCACCGGTTGAGAAAATAACCCGGGGTTATACCATTACCGAATGAATCAAGCATGACGAAAATATTCATGTACGTTCTATTGAATCTTGGTTTTCTCTCGTATCTTATCCGGGATGTGTTATACGAATAGAACTTTGATTATGTCGAGTCAATTTGCTGATCCATTTCCTGTAGCATCGGAGCAACAGGTCATATTGGTGGTGCGGTGTTAGATCTCGTCTATCCGAAGTATCCAGACGTGCATATCAAAGCATTGGTACGAGATGAGAAGAAAGGCAAAATACTTATGAGCAAGTACCCCCGAGTAACTTTTGTTGTTGGGGATTTGACATCTCTGGATCTCTTGACTAGAGAGGCGAAGGAAGCGGATGTTGTTATTAGTGAGTGACCGTGTACTTGGTCTACTGAATATGCTGGAGTGAGACTCCCCTCCTATTGTCGCTTATCGCGAGAGAATGAACGAGTGCCTGGCTCCAACCCCCTCTTATTTATATCGGGGAAAAGAGTGTCATAATATTCAGTGATGTTGCAAATGACAAACCTTTGTCTTGTGTAGTGAGAGCTGAGATCACAGTTGCCTTTGGTCTCGCCCAATCTCTGACTGTTCAATTTGGAAACCCTACCAAAGTTACACCAATATCGACATCTCCCATTCAGGATTACCCAAAATAGTTCACTAAAATTCATCATAGATACAGGACCCGACGTCAAGCAAGATGTAGCTATCTCAGCTATCCTTGAAGGATCAGCCAACCATTCCCCAAAGGCATATTACATCCATACTGCCGGCGCATCGCTCATCTGGGATTCACCCGGTAGCTCTCAAATCGAGCCAAAGATATTTGACGACGTACTCGATATCCAAGCGTTAAAATCTTTCCCACCCACCGCACTCCACGCTACTTCCAACGCCGTATGCTTCTTCATCCCCCCCCCTCCCACGCAATACTAACAAACCCCCAGCTCGTATTCGCCGCATCTCCCTCCATAAACATAGCCATCGTCTCTCCCACCGTCGTCCACGGCCTCTCCCCCTCTCCCCTCCACCCCGCCCCCATCTCTCTCCCTCCCCTCCTCTCCGCCATCACAACCACCCAATCCGGCTTCACCATCTCCCCCACCACAAATCTCCAATCCCACATCCACGTTCTCGATCTCGCTCAAATCTATCTCTCTCTCCTCTCCTCCGCGCTCAACGACCCATCTCCCGATCCTCAAAAATGGGGCCCGGAAGCTTTCTATTTCGCTGCATCGGAAGATCTTTCTTTCGGAGAATACATGTCATTTCTTGTCTCAAAGGTATCAAAACCCCCATATAAGTTGGTGCACGATACACAGATCAAGGAACTCCCATTCTCGGAAGCGGTAGAAGTAGTGGGAACGTTGACGGCGTATTTGTTTGGCATTAATATGCAAGTGAGATGTACGAGGGCGAAGGAGGTATTGGGATGGGTACCGAGGGCAAAAAAGGTGGAGGGGGGGTTGGATGCGGTTCTTGAGGTTTATTATAAGGAAAGGGATGATGGGGCTGGGATGCAGGAATTGGATGATACATATGGATTGTGATATTTTGTATAGATATTTGTATCTAGATAAAGGAGTCGTGATTGCAGATTCCGTGGTTCTGTGAGGGATGTTGTGTAATTAGATTGTTGTATTTCCGCATAAGATACCAGGTTTTATATATACAAAATTAGAAGGAAGATCCCGTATTCTTCAAAATGATACCTTTGGCTTTATAATACTACTTAGCAATACTCTCATTGCGTAAGAAGAGTGTAGTCAGAAATACCACGGTAAGAGCTGTGGGAGTGTGGGAGTTGCTATCAGTTATTGAATAACCTCTCATTCAATGTGAATATTCACAGTGAGCAGGGCAACTACACCTCTTCTTCTGAGTATACATACCACGTATATTCCATACCGTTTTATCTTTATCGGCCTCCGGAGTCATGCGTGTCTATCGACTTACCACTATCCTGCTCTCCCTAAAGGCCCTGCAGTTGAATGTGAGCCCACCAATATGAGACTTCATCCCAGATCTCTAACATCCCCAACACTGGGACTTTCTCATGTTCCATTACGATATACTATCATCTGTCATTCATTCAATTCCACTAAGATAACACACTAGGTAAAATACACTAATTAACACATCATCCTCCTCTCATCTCTCATACTCCCTCACTTCCTGTGATAATCATGACTATCATCTTGTTCATGTAAATTCCACTGCCAAAACGCAGTACATACAACCTAATAAACACTATTCCCAATCCCCGATATCTAGAAATATCTCGCAGAGAATTCTAATCCCAATTCCGTTCCTTATCCTAATTCCAATCATACATACCCAGCCAATTTTCCATTCCCTTTCCATTCCATCCCATTAATACCGATCATATTTCTCCGTACTAATCATAACATGCTTTCTCCTCTCCCCATTCTTCACCCCCTCTCCATTCTCCCCCTTCTTCCCAGCCCCCACTCTCCTAGCCCTCGGTTCCTCAAACCACCCTTCCTTCCTCCAATCAATCTTCTCCAATATCCTCTCCACCCCGCTCTCCTGATCCCTCTTCCCTCTAACACCTCTCACATCTCTCGCCACAAATCCCTCAAAGACTCTTCTCCTCGTATCTCTCCCTCCCTTCTTAACCCCGACCCTCACACTCGCATCCCTCAAAAACGGCGCTCCGGACACCTTCCCCAATCCCTCTTTCTCCGCCCTCGCACCTTCCAGTAGCCAAGACCTCATCCACTCTTTCCTCCTATAAACCTCTGGACTTTCTCGTACAAATGGTTTATATCTATCTAACCATTTGATTCCCTCTGCATACAGTATTCCCTGACCATCTTCTAGTACCATTTGCTTTTTATATCGTTGCAATGTGTGCGCTTTAAGTCTAAAGTGTTTCCGAAGAAGTTGTTCGCGACGACGGTAGCTAACCAATTTGTGTTTATGAGATAGAGAAGATTTGTTGTGGTGAGAGCGTTTGCTAAAGATGCGGGAAGGATTGAAACTGTTGAGCAGGTTGGCTAAAGCTATTTTAGAGGAGAATTGTCAGTATACATTCTTCATAATCAATGAATAAAAAAGGAAAAGTACATACTACCAGTTTTATGTTGCCTCCCAATCGTCCCATCCTTTCCGTATACAGATTTCTCCTTTCCCTCTTTCCTAGAAAGTATAGAAACAGGTACTTTCGGTGATTTCCCCTGCAGATCGTGCAAATCAGGAGTGGTCGCACCCTTCCCTACAAATATCGCACTAATATTCGCTCCCGCATTCATAAAAAGTTTTCCAATTTTTCCAGAACTCAGTGTCGTAGGGGGTTGCAAAATCTGTTCCTCATCGTCCGCAAAAGATGCCGTCTTAAAAAGCTTTGATGTTGTTTTCTTGAGTTGCAGGGGATTTGAATCATTGAACTCATTAGACGAAAATGTATCGATAGAAGAAGCTCTTTGTTTCATCAAGTGCTGAGATGGCATTTGAGCCTTTGCATGTTCGAGCTTGAGACGATGTTCATGTTCCAATGCAATATCAAGATCAGTTTCCCAGCCGCCAAAACTTATTTGCTTTTTGAGGGGTGGGGGGATAAAGCCGTATATTTTATTTGCGGGAGATATAGGACTTGGGTTTGATATTGCTGAAATTTTTCTAGCTGTGTTGACTCGGACCACCGGTTTCGATACTATGGGAGACGCTTTTATGATTTGGGTTTTGGCAGCTTCGGCAGGAGAGTACAATGATTGAGGGGCGTCATCCTGATTAAGTGAAATTCTATTAGGCGGGACCGGAAATCTGTATGGCTCTCTGCAAGCAGTGGCTGTATGAGCCGAATATGCCGTGCAGTTCTGTTGTGAACCATCGAATATGCCTCCCATATCTTGAGACTTAGATGTCAGAGCCGACTGTAGAGACTTATCTTCCTCCTTTCCGCGATCTCTGCGAGGAAATAGACCCAAGCTCTTTTGCTTCTTCAAAATTGCTCGCTCAGGAAGATCCACAGCATCATTTGCTGGTTCGCTTCCTCTGCGAGGAAATAAACCCAAACTCTTCTGCTTTTTCAATATCTGCTTAGGCAATGGCGGTGGTGGAAAATCCACATAAGAATCTGTCGGAGCAATAGGTGACAAATGAGAAAAAGTAGTGGTTGAATTTGCATTCGGTATCGAAATTCCAAGTGCATTGTCACCGCTCTTAATACCAATGGACTTAGAACTTCCAGAAGATTTTCTTGGGGTCTTTGAACGTTCAGATGATTGTCTAGGAGTTTTCGGAGTTGTGTTTTCTTGGCATAATTCGGTGTCCTCAAATCTGACCGACTTTAAACTCTCAATAGATTTCCTACAGGCTATGGTCGCCATACTACTCTTCTTCCTCAATCTGGGTTGAAATACTACAGAAGGTTCATATGGACTAGCCAAGAATGAAAGATCAGTACTTGGAGACATTTGTGGAAGAATGGTGTCTCCAACAACCGCATCTATCAGATTTTCCCTCGCAACTGAAGGCATCTTCTTGGTAACACGATCTGCCATGGCTTCGCATTCAAGATCATTATAAGGCCTTGACTTTATGAGTTTTTTTGGTTTTTGTCGAGTTTCCATACGCGGGGATGGTGTATCAGAATTCAATGGTGAGGGTATAGGTTCTTTTGAACCAGACAGTGACGTCTTTCGTGTTTGGTCTTCAACTGAAGAATTATGCAGAGCAGTTCTATGAAGTTGAGTTCCAGGAGTTGGTGTAATAGGAATTTCTTGTCTCATTGATAGAGGCGACTGTGGGATTGATGGGAGTGGACTTGGGGTTTGCATCTCCGCATCGGCAGCATCATGTAACGGCGTTTTGCGAAGGTTGATTCTGGGCGTCGTGATTGCTGAAGTGGCTTGAGATAGAGGAGACTTATGCTCGCGGTTGGTAGGGTGTGACTCTAACTCCAGATCTGTAGTAAAATCGCGCAATGTTGTTTTACGCAGTTGAAGTTTTCGAGAAGCGCCTATGACTGGGGTAATCTGCTGCGAGATAGGTGGAGAAACAGCCGTTGAAGACGCGCCACTCAAAGCCCGGCTTCTAAGGCCACCGAAAGTGCCGCACGATTTTTGTGTATGGAGTAGAGGTCTATGGGTGTTTTCTGGAATAATAACCTTCGGGGCTGAAGGGTACCCAGGCAACTCTCGTAAATCCAAGGCTTGATAAGCTTTGAATGCATTTGAATTATTTGTCAAGACATGCTCAACTTGCTTCATTGGAGCGAGTTGAGTCAAAGAGCTGTATTGGGAAACGTGTGTTGAAGAGCCAGCCCGCAAAGTTTCAAATGAAGTCACACCGCCATGTTTGTACATTCTGCGGGACTTTACTTTTGTGGAAGCAACACTCAAAGTCCTTGCTCGTGAGGATGAACTTGGAACTCCATTCGGGAAAGAAGCTCTTCTTTCCATTGGGGCTTCTGACCGAGACAGGACTCGCAGAAGTTTCTCATCTTCAGATAATTTTTGTGAACGAAGCTGATACTTTGGTTTAGGAGGACCTCTCGACCACGGATCAGGGAATGATGTCAGACGGAACGGCGACATCTTCTGTTGATCTTTCAATGGGACCCAAGATTGGAAACTGCTATGATGTGCCGCTTCGGAAAATTGCTCTATAAACGGCGTGTTCAATCGAAGTGTTTGTTGCTGGTTGTGCACCGATTCTCTCCCATCTCCATTTGATGACTTTGAGCTTGAGAAGCTCTGAGCATCCGGAATTTTAGGGGTTGTCATTACTGAGCGAGGTGTTCTTGGTGCGTTCATTTGTATTGTGTGATATTCTTCACGGTATTCGTGTTGACGTTTTGGAGATGCCAATCGCTTTCGGCTGTGTATTTTTGCCTCAGCCCTGTCAGAATTTTGAGAATCATTTATTGAGCTTGAAGTGGCTTGGTTTGATGTATATTTCTTGCTGTTCGTTTTTTCTGCTGTGCTTTGTGAATGATGCTGGGAGGCTGGCTTTTCTGATTCGAAAGCAGTATTCTTTATTGTGACTGATTGTTCGTTGTGATCACTTTGGCGTTCAGTGCGAGCTGATGTAGATGAGGATGCGGTTGTGCTTCTGGAGCGTGCAGATCCTATACTGTATGCTACTGCAGCGCTTCTCTTGAAGAACATGATATCGTGTATAGCGTTAGATTGCTCAATCATCTTACTGGCTAGCTCAATATAATCTCTCAAGTTCTCTCGAGTATCAACCCAATTGTGCTTGCATGCAGGGTTCTTTAAGAGGGTTTCAAACTCTTTCAAAGCTTCTATACCTTCGTGGGTCACCTGGATGATGAGATTATAGAACTTGGCTCGATGCTTTCGTAATTTGTCGCGATCAATGCGATCGTTTGGGAGATCTCGAATACATGGTGGATATAATGTATTGAGCATGGCGAGAGCATTCGGCTTATAAAATGGATGAGCTTTAAGTTCATGGAGCATTGTCTATCAAATGAAGGGTCAGCATGACCAACGATCTTGAAGTGGCATATTCGCATACCCAGATTCGTAGATCAACAAAGCAAGTAGCATAGAAGACTTCGATAATCGTCTCTTGAGCTTGAATATCTTCTACCCATTTTTTGGCATCAGGATCAGCACTCAAAACTCTTCTCCAATTGTGCTTGTCAATTTTCAAACGTAAAGCAACTTCTTTAAGAGCCTCTCGCCTTCGACATTCAAGATCTTGAAGATAGTCAATGCCAGTGAGGGCCTGATCAAAATCCGCCTGATCTTCATCCTTTGTGAATACTCGATCCAAGCACCACTTTCTGATGAATTCAGGCGGTAGCCCTCTACTTGCTCGTCTGCCATCTGGAAGCTCTGATTCAAAGTTGATATCAAGAAGAGCTTGATTTGAAGCATCCATGAAAGGGTCATAAGCAACATGGTTTCGAATTGTTGATTTGATGTTTTCATCCTTGATATCATCGGACTTGCTCGATTTATCCTCTTGAGAATCTCCAGCTTCACTTATTTTATTCTCGTTAACATTTCCAGGTTTGGTGGTTGGGTCATCCTTATTCTCTGGCTTTGAATTTTCTAATGAGATTAAGAAGTGTATAATAGCTGTTCCCTTTGGTTCGTACTGCCACCACTTGTGTGCTTCCTTTAATGTTGGCACCCGATGCCCTGATTATTTAACAAGTCAGCTTTTGTTTTTAGAAACCAGGTCGGAACGCGACCCGACATTGACCAATAATGGGAAGGGAGAACAAGCTCGAACAAGTGTTCACTTACCTGCATTAAAGGAAAACATTATTTTCAAAGGAAGTTCAGAGGATAGATGACACTCTAATACATGATTGATGATCCAAGGAACTCGATCTGTGTGTTTATCAATGGTGGTTGTGATGGGAAAGTTGGAAAGGTTATCGATCGGATCGCTTGAAGTTGAAGATAAGGAAGACCTGGTTGATGAGACCCCATCCTGCCAGGAACCATTCGAGAATGACTTTCTCGCCATATTATTGAGATAAAAGCCTTTGAGTTTCCTCCAATCAATGAACAATATAACTGAAAACGAATGAATTTTCTCATTGAATATTTTCGGGAATGACAATGCCAATGACAGGACGAAAGGTTTGAAAAGCTCTACTGATACTTTAGAAGAAGGGTTACAGATCCTCTTTTCTTCTTCTATTGAAGTCTTGATACATAGGTAGTTCGTATAAACTCTCCAAATTGACATCCAGCAAGTATACATCAGACGATACAGCAGTATTGTTGGAATCCCTCGAATTGTGTACCAATAATAGTCTGGGAAGATTTGATGCAAGTAGCAAATCTTTGAGGGAAGACTCTCAATGATACTATGTGAAAGAGGAGACGAGGATTTGTACCAGATGTTTAGCTATCATCTCCTTTTCTTGATACCTCAATCTTGACACTCGTCGTTGACTCGGTACCCACATTTGATGTTGGCATCCGCATGGCAAACGGGGAACAGCAAGGTATCCTAGCTAGTATATGACCCGGGGACGGAGAATTTGACATATGATGGAAAGTTCTGACTGGTACTTAGGGTTGGAAGAGATATATCATGCTACCCACCATTCGTCTGACTAGAACGAAAAGCAAGGGATCATATATGTGCCCATGATTCTCTGCTTTCAGAGATCCATGCTCAATAATGGTTCCTGGTCAGAATTCTTACAGCATCGCTTTATGGGTTCCGGCAACTGAACAACGATCCGTTCCAAGGGATTTTGGGTTGTACAAAGCCAGAGCGTATCCATATATGGCATTGGCTGCATATTTCACATGATCATGCATTCTTACGTGCAGCTTCAAGTCGTCCCCAAGTATCCCAACGAAGATTATTTACTCCCCAACATTGTTCATACATGGTTTGAAGGTGGAAGCAGTCAATATATTGGTTATTGAAGTGGTCGAGTATCACGGGTATCCCGCACATCTTGCATCGGAAATATTAGCTTTCATGTCGGAATCTCTTCACCCATCAATATACCACATGGCTTTGAACAGTCGACGATATAAAGCTAGGTAGTTACAGCTCAAAGATCATCTTAGACGAAAGGGGAAGGACTTTAGGGTACATGCAGGAAAGATGATGTCTAGAATGTCAATTGCCGTCACTAGCAATGCAAATGTCGTTTTCTAGAATCATATAGAAGGACCTCGGGAAGCCGTGTGAAGTATTCTGGATGTTTACAGGTATATGTGAAACTCTTTGAAGATCAAAGCAATTATCGTACCGTGTACAATATTCTGTGCTAGATGGTTGTATGATTGAAGATCTGAAGATTTTAGCATGGTGTTGTAAGTGGTCAAATTTGTGCCGTGGTAAGGAAGGTGTGTAATGAAGGGTCACCGTGCAGGAAAAATTGGGCCTAATTTTGGCTATGTTCACGAAGTATTACCAGGCTAGGATCAGCATCCCCATGGATTTTACTTTCATTGTTCATATATTATTAGATCTCGGCCGTCATCTGGCTCCATTTGATTACGCTTCTGCTTTCTGAGCTCTTTTTAGACTCTGCAGAGTTAGGCCCTCGAGGACCTGCGAGCAGATGAACGTTACAAGTCTTGGGGATTCTGTACAAGTAGACGGCAGTAAAGTCACACTAGAATGTTTGCAGCGAACAAAATATCTCAATTGAATCCGAACTTGTACTGACAGCTGCAGTGATCCGACGGTGTCCCGTGAGAAGAAGCAAGTCTGGAGATGATTGCTGAATTGTGATTCGCTTTGCCTGCTAACCTTATCACTTCATCACACAGGATTCTGCTTCTTACCCAAAAAGAATGGACTACCTAAGTAATAATCATCCACTCACCACACCGTGAGGTTACCCAGGATTCTGTTTACTTTGGGGATCTAACTATAGGAATTCACGAGGACCCAAGCAAAATCAGTTCCATTGTACCGGTATGAACTTGAGAGATCTCAAGTTGAGATGAATCCCAAGTACCTACTACTCCCATGAATATCACTTGTTTCAGAATTCAACCACAACTTTGGTCATAACCTTTAATTTACCATAGCTCAAGCTCTCACGCCGCCAAGCAGATTACGAACGAACATCAAACTTTGACCATAATTCACCAAAACCCAAAACCCCTACTAAACAACAAACACAACAACCAAAAACAAAAGTACATAGAAATGATTTCTGATGATTATATCCAATCGACACAGTTTCCTTGACACTTCTTTTCCACTTCAGGTTTCTCATACATACATCCGCACTGAGCTAGAGAAAGAAAAGGGGAAAGGGAAAGGTTAGCGATGCAACCTTCAGTCATTCAAAGAGCCGTGGTCCAAAGAACCATACGCGCCTCTACAACGCGCTATTGGTTACAAACACGAAAGCCCATCATCACACAATCACAACTACGATGTCTCTCGACAGAAACGGCTTCAGAGCATAATTTAAATGGTTTCAATTCAGGAAAGCGTGAGTTTGTCCCTTTTTTCTATTCTCCGTCCTTGCCCTGTATTGCTTGGCAGTCAATAACTTGTCTGACTCGCTCCTTTTCATCGGAAGCTGGGTTTTCAATGGGGATGTCTCAGTTTATCTATAACCTATGGCTGTCAACATTTCATAAGCTATGTTAGATGCTTCGAATAGATTGATCGGATGATACCGATCTAGATAGATGGCAGACATGCACATCTCAAAGCTAGCACTTATAGTGCACATTTCCATCTCTTCACACGTGAAACCCACGTGCTTTTAACAACGTTTGCCTCTTGCTTTTATTTTCAATTATTCTCGAAGAATACCAATCTGACAATATAACACAGGTAATCCCGAAGATGAATCATCCCATAATCAACATCGGAAGGATCGAAAAGATTACTCGTCACATGATGAGCCTTTCAATGCTAAGACTAAGATGCTCGACGCTGCATTGACGGCCTTTGCATCTATCATTGTACTTGGAACGGGATTTGCCTTAGGTGGTTATCTCTATCATAGGTTTTACAAATGGATGGTTATTCATAAGATGGAAATTGCTTTCAAGCCGGGTGATCCAGTTCTAGACCTTGCCGCAACTACGAAACAGATGCCAAAGAGGTATGCAGCTGACGATGATGAACATTGGTTCGTACACAAGTTTTGCTGCTTTTAACACTCATTCCTGTACCTTAACTGGAACACCTTTTTTCTTTCTTTTTCTCCGACTTGTCATCTTTTCCTTAATTTACCTTTTTTTTGATCTTCATTTCCCTCCAAAGTTTGTGCTTGGCTTAGTAGGCGATACTGACCCCGATCAATCACAGGATCCACCGTGCAGAGCAAGAGAAAATTGACAAAATAGTTCACGGAGAAGATCGTGGACATTATCATCTATTGATCGGAGAAAAGGGTGTAGGCAAATCCAGTATGTTGCTCGAGGCGATGCAGAAGATTGATGGTGAAGGAGTCAGTATGTTTGAAGCGCATGCGGACCCTGAGATCTTCAGAGTACGTTTAGGAAAAGCTCTCAATTTTGAATTCAATGAGGATTATATTGGATCATACTTTTCAGAACGAGGACCAAGAGATAGCACAGCGTTATTGGATATTGAGAGAGCGATGAACAAATTGGAGAAAGTTGCATTGAAGAGACGGAGTACTGGTCGTGGACCTTTAGTGAGTTTTTACGTCTTTTTTTGATCTGACAATGCCAGCTGAGATATTCTCTGAATAATGTCTCAATACTTACGATCTCAGATTGTCATTATAAATGCGATACACCTTCTCCGAGACGACGAGAATGGCAAGGACCTACTCGAACTTTTACAACAACGTGCTGAACAATGGGCCGCTTCCAACTTAGTCACTATGGTTTTCAACAGTGATGACTATTGGGTTTACGAAAGACTGAAGTTGCTGGCAACCCGTATGGAAGTTACCACGATTCCCGATCTTCCACGCAGCCTGGCTGTGTCTGCTCTCCAAAGATACCGCCAAAAATACTATGCCGAAACGCCTTCGACTGAAATACTAAATGAGGTCTACAACCGCGTAGGCGGCCGTCTCACGTTCTTGAACCGGGTTGCCAAATCCTCAGATATGCTTGAAACATGCAACAACATCATCGACACTGAGCGCCGCTGGTTCCTAAACCAATGTTGGATCCTCGGTATGGAAATGGACGACGACGTAATGGACCAACAAAAATATGCCGTAAGTATCTTCCCCCTCCTTCCATCCCTCACACTCACACTCCTCAGTCCGCAGCCATGGTCCTAGCACAAGCGCTCGTCGCCGCCGAAAAAGACACTCCCACATACATCGACGACGGCTCGCACAACATCCCCGAAATCCCCCTCCACAAAGCCCGCCAGATTATGACGCGCGCAGATTTCATCCAGCAATACGATCACGTGAATCTCTTCACCATTACCTCGAAAGCGATGGTGCGCGCGGATTCCGTGCCCATGCAACAAGCTTTCCGTAGTATCTGCGCTGAAGAGGGCTTCGAACAACATCTCGAAGCGACGTTGCAGAGAATCAATGATATTGAGAGTTTGGGCAGAACGAGAGAGATTGTGGCGAAGGATTTGGTGCTGGGTGGGAAGTATAAGATTACGATGAGTGATGGCGAGAAGAAGGGTACGAAGGTTACGGAGGTGGTGTTGGAGGAGAAGCCGGAGGAGGAGGATGGTGATGCGGAGGATAAGTAAGTTTTGGGGCTGGGGGAATGGGTTAGTGGATGTATGTATGGGTATGATTGTGAGATTTTTGTATATTTAGAAGTTATAGGGTGGCCGCGAATTAGATAGGCTTTTGATATCAAATGAAGATATCTAGATAGCATAAATCTAATTTTATATTCTCTACCACATCACATCTGATTTGAACAGTTCCCGTGAGGACTGTCAATTTGGAACTTTAAATTTCGTGCATGAACCATGATATTCTCTTATACAACTGAAAACGTAGTACGTTCTTTGTCTGCCCTAGCTTTTTGATGGGACATAAAGTGGTAGAATGGAAATGGGGCTTTGAGACTCAATGAATCGGGTTGGAAAAGTTGGCGGAAAAATTGACGGAAGAATTCTTAGAGGGTCATTTGTGCAGAATACTGTGTGAGAGTTTGGGGGAAAAAAGAGACAGTAAATAGTATTTTCTGCATAAGTCGTAAGAGGATCTACGAACGAGGTGCAAAAGAGCTTCATTTTTATATTCAGACTTTCTTGGTGTATATACATACCATACCTACTGTACGTTGTTGAAAGAAACAAGAGACAAGAGATCTCAAACATCATTGCTAGAAGGTTGTGTATTCAATAGAATGTATCTTAGAAGAAATTATAGGTACTACCTCCGCGCCATGTTGAATGAGCAACTCAAACCCACGCATACAATTCTCCTATGTCATCACCCCGTTCCCCTGCAATCCCCACTCACACATTTTGCTCCACACTGCCCATCCCATCCTGCATCCGCATATGGCGAATCCAATCGATCGCTTCCAAAAGATGCGGGACAAATTTCTGCGGCTTCTCCGTTGCCGGAAAATGTCCAATGTCAGGCATAGCCTTGTGTCTCGCGCCTGGGATCTTATCACACGTTGCTTGAGACACGGCAGGTGTATTGCTCCAATCGTATTCGCCTGTCAGCATGAACACTGGACATTTTTTGGTATCGATGCTGGAGACTCGGGTGCGGCCGTCAAAACCGCCAAAGTAGAAGTCGAGGTCCCCGTGGAAGATTCCGTAGGCGGATGCGCTGTACATGTGCCAGATGAGTTGTTTGTTGGCGAGAGGGGTGGTTGGTGACATCATCTGTGGGTGGATGTTAGTTTTGGACTCGGGGAGCTGGGATGCGAGTCATTACGCCGTATACCCATTCTGGGTTAAAGAGCGATTGATTGACGTAGGGTGATTGGTCGCTGAATTGACGATCCATGTTGAGATATTCGCAGCTGTGGTTGTTAGTAATGTCATTGTGTGGATGGAATACTCACCCTTGTAGTGGAATTGTTCCACCGGCACCAACTTCGTCAGCTCTAGTTGCTACAGCTAAACATACTTGTCCAGCCATGGATGCTCCACATATTATGGGTTTGTTCAATTTCAGTTTCCTGACTATCGCGGTGATAGCACCGACGTAACTGTCTTCAGTATTTGTATAACCACCGGGACTAGAGGATTTTATGTCAGTAATTTGTTCACGTCAAACTCGTGGTGTTGTGAAGGTCGAAAGCCTATAAGAGGAGCTCCAATCTTTTCAACAACAGAAGGTACATTTCAAATTATCGTGTGTACTGACCAGTGATTTGGAGGAGGGTAACTTTTCCCATGACCCGGTAGATCAAAAGCTATCATATTGCACTTCTCACGCATGGCGGCATGATTCATCACCCCATGATATTGTCGACCGTCTGCTCCGGCGGTATGGAGGAAAACCATGTCTTGCTTCCCAGATCCGCTTTGTTCGTAGAAAACCTTGCATTTTCCCCATGTTGGGATGGTCAAATATACATAACGACCAATGACATAATCTTCATCCACTTCAGACTCTTCATCTAATTTCATCGGCCCGCAATATGCGTCATGAAGCACTTCAAGAACTCGTCTCCAGATATGAGTATGCTGTGTGAAAGACATTTGATCTCCTTGAATCTCGATACCTTCTTGCTTGATATTCATTCCAAACATACCCCAATAGCTTTGAAAGGGAGCAACTGGAATTGGCTGAAAGAATTGCTCCCAATGTTTAAGTGGTGCTAATAGTATGAATGAAGCCTCCCGGGCTGTACCAACTCTCGCATGACATTTACCATGATCTATGGCAATAACTATAATGTTGTTTGAGGCTGATGTACCTATTCCAAAGGTAATTTGGGGAAGAATGGCTGGAGTCTCTACAAAAGCATTATATTGAGGATCTTTGTTAATCAGTTCGTCAAAAGCTGGAAGAGTTGAATGAAGTTGATCTGATAGATCGGCCCAGCCAGAAGAGGAAGCCATCCTGAAAGATCTCTTATTGCATGAACGAAAAGAGTGATCTGAAAGAAAGCGGATATGTAAAGAAACGGGACAATGTTTAATGAAAAGGTGTTATATACTCGGCCTCATCTATATGAACAAAACATATTGGTGAGAGTGTCACCTACCCCGCAGCAAGAACATGCCACCAATGTATTTGCACAACTTGGCAATAAAAAAGTAGTTCATGAGAAACTCAGTCCATATATTAGTGTAGCTTTACCCACTGGTGTTCTTCAAGATTGGGTTCTTGTTGGCCTTCCCATATAGCTCAGGAACTGCATCCAAAATGCGTTCTTGTCTATGTTCTTTGATTATGATATCTGGTTTGTCTTGGGAGGTGAGAGGTACTTGAGTAGACATAGGATGGATACATTTCTTTGCTCTTGTTATCTGCCCAATGCACCGCATCGTGAATTGAGCTCTTGATTGCATATTAATGGTATGGGCAAGAGCTGTAAGACTTCGCGGAGTACTAACATATTGCATGGCATACTAGATATCTAGGTATATAAGAGATCTTGAGTATCTCGATTTGTACAAGAACAGTACAGTCTCGGTCTCAATCTCTCCCAGTAATCCGAGGTTTAACCGATCTGACTGACTGACTAATAACCTTAAATCCACCAGGTGACCGAGGTGACCACACAAATAGGTCCGAGCGGATGCTTTAGATACCAGATCCTTACTCTTCTAGCGGCCGCTAGATCTGAGTTCCCAAAAATTAAAATCATTAAATCAATAATAACTCGACGCGCCAAAGTTGATTCAGGTCAATTGTTCAGACACGACCCCTCCTTTCTACCAACTTTCATTGACGATTCCCTCAACAAAGTTCACATAAACGATTCAAAGTAACATGAATCGCAAAGCATGTTAAGTTGGGCCAAAGGATTATTCTCCTCACAGCTGGAACCCGAGAATTTAGAAGAGGATCCGATAAGTGAACAAACTGATAAGATAATTCAAGGTAGATCAAACTTTTTTATTATTTGCTTTTGAGAAACCTGAGATTGTTGCACATATCCTCAATTGTACTTGACATATTTGTTTCGGTGTAGGAAACTGACTGTCACTTCCTAATCCAGAATCCGAAACAACTCAATCTCTCCTGAATAGAGATCTAATCATGGACAACCCTCGAGAACCTGCAAGTGACCAATTTGGTAGCATAGATGACCACCTCGGTACCAGTACGAAAAAGCACAAGAAAGATAAGAAGAAGAAGAAGAATAAGAATAAGAGTATGGGTGGATCAGCAAGCGTTCTACAGAGAGAATATCAAATTGCTGGTATTCAAGAAAGCCCAGAAGATTTCGGCGCGTCGGAACGAAATCCAACCACTTCGCCTACACCACCCTCAGAATTGAGCGCGAAAAAGGAAAAGCGAAGACGACAAAAGTCAAATCAGAATGCTTTTATCGGGGATGCAGATAGACAAGAGGCAAGCCCAGAAGCTTACCCATCTGGGCAAGTTGACCGGCCAGAGCTTGATACGGAAGAATTGACTGAGCTGGGCAACACTAAAAGATCCAAATCGCAACAAAAGCGCAAGCATCGAAAGTCTCACCAAGAAGAATCGCAGATTATCTATGAAGACCATGTCCCAAATGAGCCAGTTGACGCAGCACAATTGGAAGATACAGAACATCAAGAACCTGAAGTCGAGGTGACAACCACCGATTCGACGTCGAAAAAGAAAAACCGCCGCAAGAACCACAGATCCAGTACATCACATTCGGCACCACCAAGTGAAGAGGAGATTTCCCAACAAATAGAAACTAAAGCCGAAGAGGACTTGACCCATGCAAACGAAAAATCAAAGAAAAAGAAAAAGTCAAAGTTGGAGAAGACAATTGCATCAGAAGTTGCGCAAGGGAATGAGGAGGCGAGCGAGCGAAATCGATTTCCAATCCTAATCAACGAAGTCCCTCTAGAAGATGCTTTGAACAACCATTTCGGAGACGAATCTTACCTTTTGAAGTCGAATACTAGCAAGAGAGATCAATCACAAGAAAACATTGAGGAAAATGGTACTCAGGTGCTGGACAATAAAAGTCATACTTCTGACAAATCTGTACTCTCAAAGTCGAAGGCCAAAAAATCTGTCGCTAAACCAAAGACTCCTAAAGTCAACCGAACGGAAGCTGGCGATGCAAACTCGGCTGCCCTACTGAATCAATTCATTTCTGCCGGCAAGAATCGTCGCTTGGAACCAGAACCAGCTGTTCCGTCTGCAAAAGCTCTTGGGAAGAGGCCAGCTGTTGATGAAAAAGTTGAGCACCAATCGAAGAAAAGAAAACAAATTGATCCAGATCCCAGGAACGGTGACATTCGCTCAATGTTTTCGGACGATGCTCAAAATGGAGGTTCCAATGTGACTACATCAAAAACCAAGCAAAAGACAAGACGACCTGCATCAAATATTGGTGTATTTATTTCTTCTCCTGCTGTAAGAACAAGTCGTTCTGGAAATGAAGAGATCGCAGGCTGGACCGCTTCTGATAGAAGATCAGCACCTGCTGGGAATGCTCAAGACTCCTCGGATGATAGTTTAGAGTATAAGGAACAGTCAGTGGATACATCAACCACTCGTCGAAAGCGGTATCTGCCTGTTGATGAGCCTTCTCTAGTGGCAATGGAAACTCCAAAATCGGTCAAAAAACCAAAGCAAAAACAAGCAACATCCGAAAAGTCGACCAACAAAAAATCCGCCAAAGTCAAAAAAGATCCTTCGAGCGGAGCTAAGCCAAAACGCAGCAGAAGTCAATCTGTTACGAGACCAAGGGACGGGAACGGAAGACTCAATGAAGACGAGACAAGGAGGATCGCAGACGCCGTGGAGTTGTATCGTGTCGACAATGATCTAGAACAGCATGCTCTCAATACCATCATTCAGAACAATGCTCTCATCGATGGAAAGAAGTTTTGGGATTTCATGACAGAAGAAGTACCTGGTATTGCCAAGCGAAACCTCCAGAGTTGGTGTAGGAGAAACTTTCACAACTATGCAGCACGAGGTGTCTGGACTCCCGAGCAAGATGAAGAATTGATGGAACTCTTTAAGACAATGCCCAAGAAGTGGTCTCTCATCGGTGCTCAGCTCAATCGTTTGCCTGATGATTGTCGTGATCGCTGGAGAAATTACCTATCTGTCACAAATTTAGAACTTGGTCCCTGGAAACTTGAGGAGGAACATCAGCTCAAGGATGCAGTCAAAAAGTGTATCGACCTCGTTCGCGAAGATAGACGTCGAGAGGGACTACTCACACCTGAGGAGGAAAACGACGATACTTATTACGAACACGATATAAGCTGGATGAAAGTCAGTGAGCTCATGGATCTTTCCAGGAGTCATCTTCAGTGCTATCGAAAGTGGAAGTCGATCAAAAATCGAGAACAAGCTACTACAAATGACCTTGTCGCGGAGCGTATTGTAATCAGCAACAGCTGGAAGAACCTTAAAAATTATCAGGAAGCAACTAAGACTCTGGCTGGAGAGAAGTTGCAGTTTTTAAAGGCCATTCGCGATAGTAAAGCAGGAGCGGAGAGTAAGATTGATTGGAGAGCGATTGATGAAAAGCTCGATCGAAACCACGATGCAATGGAAATGAGAATTTGTCTCCGTGGCTTGGTACATAATATTACAACCCATGCTAATAAGACTCTTCAAGAGAATGTTCAGCTACTCATCGAAGCATATGAGCAATCAGCACCTCATGAGCCCGAAGGTTATGTTGACTTGCCTTTTGAATCAACCGGTCTCAAGAAGAGAACCAGGAAGTCGAAAACCAGTGCCCTATTTGAGAATAATCCCGAGCTTTACGACGTTGGTGGTAGTGGCTCCAAGGCCAAGATGAGACATCGCATGCTCAAGACAGATGAATCACAGGGAGACCACAATTCTGCCGGCAGCCAGGAGAGCGAGCAATTCAATGATTCTGTTCAAGTTCCTGATTCGGCAAAGAAGTCCAAACGTGCAGCTCCTGTCAAGAAACCAATTAAATCATTTGCATTGAGCACTGAAAGGGTAGTGGATAGCGATGTCGAAAATGACAACGATGATGAAGTACCAACCAGTGCTCAGAAGCCTCGATCTGAAGACGAAGACGATGATGAAGATGAAGATGTTCAGAAACAGCGATCGAAGACAAAGCAGGCTACGCATAAGAAGAAGAGTCAACTGGCAGCCAGAACACCAAAAATCGAAGAGAGCAGTGAAGATGAGCCAGAGCACCAGCCGGAATCCGATTCCAACTCAGATTCTGAGGATGTTGAAATGGCTGATGCACAGTACGATCTGAACGATAAATATCCCAGTAACGAAACTTCTCAATCTACTCAATTTCGCCTCGGCAGCAGTGGCTCCAATGGTAACAAGAAGAACAAGCAATCCATCAGCCGTAAGCCAGACATACTCCTCGACGATTCCGTTCACAACTACTCTCCCGTCGACTCCGATGAAGATTCCGAAATGCAAGACCCAGATGAACTACAAGTTCCTGCTACACCAGAACATGAATTGCAAGAGGGATATAGCGAGCTGAGAGAAGAAAGTGCAGACCTTGATGAGTCTGGTCAAGTCTATCCAAATGGTCAAGGCGATGCCGAGAGTGATGCAGAGAGTATCATGGACGATATGTCAGATATTCCAGCCAAAATCATCAAGAAGAGAGCACCTGGTATTAATGGTGAGGGGGGTGTATATTTTGGCAGAGAGTCAAGCGTTGACCTCGATCAATAAATAAGAGGTGCGAAAAGGAAAGTACACACACTATCACAATGGAATGGTTGCTTGCTTGTTAGCGTATGAGCGGAGGATACCCGGGGAAAAGAAATTTGCCGTTGGAAGGAGTTAAGGGTGTGTAAGGGATACGGTGTTGTACATTTTTCATCTGTAAAAGTCAGTGCGTTTCAAGGAACATAAAACTTAGGTAGTTTGTGAGCACATATCAAATGACTGCAAGCGAGCATACATATCTCAGATGTAGAAATCTTAGGAGACTAATCAGCAAGTCATAATAATGAACATACGAATCATAGATAGCATGAATACAGATAGTAAAATCCAAAACTCTCTGGCAGTGGTGATTGCTTTCCATTTCTAATGTCTCATGGTGATGAAATTTACTAAAGTAGTAGTATAAAAGTATCAAAATGTATAACGCCAAGCCGACCTTGTCCTGTTGGTCCTTGTTCCAGAGTGCCTGATACACGATAGTTTTTTGCAATTTTTCCTCCACCACTCCTCCTAACCTCCGTATTCTTTTAAAAGGAAGACTCTGGTTTGATCGCTAAATGTGTATTTACCTTCCTTGTGTGTGGTTGTTGGGATGTGCATCATATCATTATATATCATACCAAATCATGAAAAATTCCTCCCAGCCAATTCCCCATCCCATCAAGTCTTCAAGATCTTCTAAAATCCATCCACTTTATCTTCCGATGACGCTGACGATGATAATATAGAGGAAGTATCAAATTCACTCTCGGGATATAAATCAAGGTGAGAATTTTGTTCGTACTCCTCATCTAAACCTGAGATATGAAGTATAGAAGATGTCTGCTGAGAAGACTCATCTACATGAATACAGATGCAAGAATCCGTCGTCTTGCTTCCTCTATTCTTAGGAACGGAGTTCTATTTTTAATTATCATCATCTTCTTCTAATCGTTCGTCGCGTCCGGAAGCTTCTGAATCTGAAGTATCGTGAGACTGGCGGTCGGGTTCTGGATCTCGGGATATAGTGATAGGATCCTCGAAGAATCTGGTGTTTTTGAAATAGTTGTTGAAGTGCTCAGCGCGATTTTCTAGGGCGGGGAAAAAAGAGACGAGGTTGGGGGTGTGGAGGGAATGCGGGGTGCGGGGTATGTGGGAGGGTAGGAAGGGTGGAGGGGAGTGGGATGGGCTGGGTTTGTATGTGTAATGATGATGTTCATCATCATCTTCTGGGTTGTTTTCCATATCCATGTTCATAGCGAAGTCGCTATCGATATCAATATCATTTCCGTATTCATTTGTCTCCAAGAAAGGAAGGGGCTTTTCCACAGCGCCCGGTGAGTAGCGAGGGAACCCTGTCCCTGTCTCTGTCTCTGACCCAATGTGGCGCGAGGCTTCATATGAGGCTTCGCTGTTGGGCGTTGTGAACGAAGAGGTACTGGGATATGTTAAAACCTAGCTTTGTTGCCTTGAATTCTTCAGGCTAGTTGGATTCAAAGGTACGTACACTTTGTCTACCGAGACATTTCTCGCTGGTGAAGAAGTAGTTTTTGTTTCTTTTGATACGGGGATACATTTGATATCTTCCTCTTCGGATATTGTTGTTTCGGTCATTGTTACCCAGTCGTTTTGATGGGGGGTGTTGTGGTTTTTAGAGGGGGTTCTTGATGGGTTGTGGTTGTTGGTGTTGGGAGAGGATGTGGGTTTGCGGGCGGGCATTATAATATGGAGATGAGTTGAGTGGGTGTCATTATCTGAAAACGTAGTTGATCTGTTGATAATTCATGGATATGGGTTGAAGAATGAGCGTTTTTCAATGCAACGATTAAAGTGTGGGACGGGATACGCGGTAGACTTTATAGAACGAGGTTATGGGACATGGGCATCGGGCGAGGGTGAGGGGAAGACAAGAGGAAAATCACCAGCAGAGCATGAGATCATAGAGGTAAGATTGTTGTGGTTTAGTATCTAAGAGACACTTCTTCTGCGAGGCGTACGATGTACTCGGTGACGGAAAGGGAAATTATACACATATTGTATCTATATTGATCCATGACCGAGTATTCACATGTAAATATGTGTTCTGCCGTGATGATGTGTTATAAGCTAAGAGGCAAGCCTTTTTCTAGAAGACAAAAAGAAGGAATCCTTCCGGACAAGGATACAAGGTACCCCAGATATCAACCATGTCGAAGAAACCCAAGGCTGCGTTCTGAACCACAAGATGTGAAAGAGAGGGTACTAACACCTCTGGCTCATGTTTTCTCAGGCTCTCCTGCCTCTTTTTCAATATGCCTTGTACAACATCAATAGCATCCCAACCCCAAAATACACCCAAGATAATGTGCCTCACCACAACATCTTCGTATACTGCACGAAATAGTGTAGCAAGGTAAGCTCAGAACCCAATCCTACTGCACTCAATCTCAGAACCCAATCTCGGGAATCATCTTTTCCATCTCAACCTCGTGCATCTCACCCCTTTCGCCTCCTAACTTACCTCATATCCAAGTCCAATATAAATCCGAAACCCACTGCATGTAGGTACGTAGTGGTATAGCGACAACTTCTGCCCAGAGATTGGATAATTTAATCCCTCATACAAATAAACCCTCATGTAAACAGTCAGAATAGAAGAGGCAGACAAAAGGGTTTAAATAAACCTGGAATCCAGATGAAACCAAAGATGTCGGCATGAGAACATCGCTGAGGTCCAATTGATACATGAGGCTGAAGGATACAGGGGAGATACCAAGAAGTGAGAACAACGTACGGGGCGGGGATGGGAGAAGATGAGGCTGGCGAGCGAGTGCCATTTGAGAATAGGGGGAAATGAATGAAGATCAAGATGAAAGCCTCGAATTTGGAAGACGCGAATTGTGAGAAGAAGGACCTCGAGACAATGTGATACCTACCTAGGTAGCTGGAGTTTGGGGAAGGCTAGTGGCTGTGCCCGACTGTGGCGGCGGCACAGTAATCTAGCCAAGCCGGATAGAGGAAAGATGCATCACCCGTCGACATAAATACAGGGCATTAGTATAATCGTGATGTGAAAGCTAATGCATTATGATGTCTATTAATCGTGTGTACTTTTCTCCAACCTTTAATACAACAGAGCAAGGCGCAAAAACGCCTTGAAATCTCTTGAACGTACGAACCCACACGGCTAGCAACATCGGGCGTATTAAATTATCCCGAGTCCATGCCCTATCCTTCTATTAAACATTGGGCGTTGTATGTGCCAGCACATATCAGCAGTGAGAAATTTGCCTGTATCCTCTGTTTTCGAATCCAAACCCGCCGTACCAAGTTCCGTCTAATCCTTGTTAACCTATCCCAAATCTATTCCTGCCATAACCCTCATAAATATCCCAGCCCGGCAAAGAAACAACTGCATGCAAAAGCGTAAAAGCATTACCTCGATGTCGTCGAGTCTGTTTTTCCCCCATGCGAGTCAGAAGTCATGCTCCTACGTAGCATTTCCAATTGCACGTCCAGAAGACACGGGGATTCTGCAGAATCACACATATAGGAGCCATTTTGAGATGTCTTAGCCTTTCTTGCGCGGGCTTGTCGCTGCTTGTTCTCATGCTCCAAGGATTGCAATTGTTGTTGATATTCAGTAAGAGAATCCATAATTTTGACAACGAAGATTTGATTAGAAGTCGTGATCCTTTCGAAAAGCAATTGTGGGCGTGACTGGTTGTGGCTAGAAGGATCTGATCTTGTCCTTCTCAGAAGCTGCGGTGAGATCGAGTATGTTGTAGGAATTTGGTAGTTGACAATTTTGAATTAATTGCTGGGATGAATTATGAGCTCGGTATGGATGGAGAGTTGAACTGAGCAGAGGAGGATGTTCAAGGTCATGCAATGTGCTTGATATATTTGTTGGAATGGGATTATCCCGTATCTAAAAATAGATGTTGGGTGGATTCGAAGCGAAGTCCTCTGATTCGTGATGGAAACAAAAATGTATTGTTCTTGACTCGAAGGAATGTGACTGAATGTTCTAAGAACTTTCTAGGGATAATATCAACTAAATATATATCCTTATGATGGTCAAAGTTCATGTCTCGCAGATCTCCTCTAATGTTAGCGCCAATTTATCGTGGGATGCGATGAAGCAATCCTTTCACTCCTCTGTTTCGTCGATTAGCCGCCTGTCTCAAAATCTTTGCCGCATATAATTCTACTTTTCGGGACCAATGCGTACCTGCAATGATTTGAGTAAACATGGTAGACTGTTGTATATCTAATTTAAAACTCGTAACAGATTTCGACCTGCCGTACGCCGCGAAACTCTCATAATTGTTACAGAGCCATTAACCTCGTCTGATGTTGATAATTAAAAGGCCATAATAGGACACGCCTCTAAGAATTTCAAAACGGAGCTTCCTGAGCTTGTATCAACCGTTCTTTCTTCTGCGTGGCTTTGCATCTTCGATAACATCTTTTTCGCCAATTGTGACAGGCTCTGTTCGTTCATCCATTGCATCGCCACCAACTACCCATGTCTTCATCACCTCCTTGACCTCCTGCAGCTTCTTCGCTTGCCCTTTGGCTTCTCCAACTCGTCTGATGTAGCCCATGTAAACTACCACCTCGGCAATGCCGACCAGGAGACTACCACTCATACTCAAAGCTAATCGGGCAGGTGTGCTCCACCATCTTGCAGCCATCCATAACCCAAATGCACAAGCAATAATAGATACAATGACATTAAATATAACAGCAATTTGTCGATCGATATCCGCATATGTAACGTCGTCATCCTCGGTGTTTCCTACTTCTGGAAAGTTGGCAGTGAAAGCATGAGCGGCAGATGTAGATGGAAATCTTTGTGCAAATGTTTCCATGGGAGGCGGCGGATTTGTCATTCGATCATATGCTCGAGCTTCTTCTTCGCGTCGAAGTCTTGCCATTAGAGCTTTGTATTCCGACGTCTACAGATGATATAAGGTTAGCTTAGATGCCTATCGCCCAACTCCGAGCATGTGCCATTTGAGACATGTAGTGAATATCTTAATCGAGCTTATTCCGGATATTAAATTGAATTGGCATCGGCAGATTTGAATCATAACTTACAGGCTCCGCCTTTGGTACAGGAGGTGAAACGTAGACACGAGACCCTCGAAGCAAGAGCTCCAAAGTGAGCGGCGAAAGATTGTCTTTCCTTAGCTTTCGAGATAGATCAATGGTTTGACCATGAGATATGGGATTACCAGTTTTAGGATTTTCTAACAGCGGTTCCTTTGACACCGTTGCATTTTCTGCCAGGTTTGCGTCTTCCAAACTCGCCGTGGGTAAATCCTGCTGGACCAGCAATTTAGTCTGGGTATTATCTTCAGTTATATTTGCATCCATCTTGTTGTCTTCTGCATTCAGTTGGACTTTGTTTTCCGAGAAGGTTTCCGGGTTGTCTTCGATTTCTCTCTCTGTTTGCTGTTCACTAGGCAGCTGTGTTGGCTCGTCATGAGAATGGGCATTTTCGAATTCATTGAGGATTTGTAATGCTTCGACTATAGTCGGAGTCATGGTAAGGAGAACCATTTTCACATTCTATGAAGATATCAAGTAGGTAGTTCACCACAATCTCAGATGTTTGTGATAGCTCCAGTATCATTTCCCACTTTCAAAGCTTATCGGTAAAAGTTGCTTATCGGCATTAACGTTTCCGACATTGGTCTAGTCCAACCGAAATATTCATGCTCGGAATCTTGCGGGGAATAATTTTTATGTTCCTTACATTCTTCCATACATACTAGATTTACAAAGATTCCTACGGCCGCTCTTGAATTCGAGGTACTAGTACGTGGAATTGAGCATTGAACTGTATTTTCCACGAAGAAAAATTGGTATTTCGACATAGTGGGGGTTTCACAGGCCATGAGGAATTATTCAATGAGGGCTTCGAAGCTCTTCTCCAGCTCCTCCATAGCCAGAACGCAGGTCAATGGCGCATGTTTTCGGTGTCAATTAGCTTGCACGGCATCACTACGTCCTATACTTACTCGCTCATACCATTATAACTCCACAAGGCGGAAGCAATCAACCTGGGCGCAGGCGGTATCTGTGGCGTCCAATGTATTTTCAAATGCTACCACCCGGGCGACAGGAGGGGCCGATTCGATAGACCCTTTACGAATGGTTGCGAAAGAGATGAAGTTTCTGACTGGCAACATACGGCAACTCCTTGGATCTGGACATCCTTCTCTCGACACTGTTGCGAAATATTATACACAAGCTGAAGGCAAACATGTACGACCTATGATTGTACTACTAATGTCTAGAGCTACAGCCTTAGCGCCCAAATCTCCTCGATATAATCCCAATCAAGAAATTGCAGATATAGACAACCCGATATCGCCAACTACCATTCTTTCGGATGTAAATCCTACCGCACCTACATTAAACCCTTTGGCACATGTGCCCAGATCATATTCGGCAGCCGAAAGTGATATACTCCCCTCTCAAAGACGTTTGGCTGAGATTACGGAACTTATTCACACTGCCTCCCTTTTACATGATGATGTCATCGATCATTCCGTCTCGCGGCGAGGCAACCCATCTGCCAATCTCGAATTTGGTAACAAAATGGCAGTATTGGCTGGGGACTTTTTGTTGAGCCGAGCTTCAGTAGCTCTTGCACGTCTGCGTGATGCTGAAGTTACCGAATTATTAGCGACAGTCATTGCGAACCTTGTCGAGGGAGAATTCATGCAATTGAAGAACACCGCGCAAGACGAAAAGAATCCTGTTTGGACCGAAGAGACGATCTCTTACTACCTACAAAAGACATACTTGAAAAGCGCAAGCTTGATCTCAAAGTCATGCCGGGCAGCGGCTTTACTCGGAGGGTCAGATGGCGTTACTGTTGATGCAGCGTATGATTATGGTAAGAATCTGGGATTGGCATTCCAGCTTGTTGATGATATGTTGGATTATACAATCAGCGAGAAAGAATTGGGAAAGCCGGCAGGAGCCGACTTGGAATTGGGTCTTGCGACTGCTCCATTGATATTTGCATGGAAGAATAACAAAGAGTTGGGCTCCCTAGTGGGAAGGAAGTTCTCTCAGGAAGGAGATGTTTTGCGGGTAGGTTATTTCACGACGAGTATATAAGAGTTCGCACTAACAGACGCGCAGGCAAGGGAATTAGTGCTACAAAGCGATGGCTTGGAGCAAACTCGTGCTCTAGCTGAGGAATATGCGAGCAGGGCAATTTCTGCCATCAGTGCATTCCCTGACAGCGAGGCCAAGGACGGCCTGATAGAAATGGCGGATAAGACCTTGAAACGAAGGAAATGAATGAAATGTACAAAATAGAAGTTTTTGGTTTGTACCAATGATATCACGCCTTCTGTACTGGATGCAAAACTATTGTATTATACAAAAAGCTTTCAACTTGGCGGGAATTATATAGACAGGATCTCAAGGACCAAAATAGACGCTTAATACCTCCAGGAATCATAGGCCAATTTGTGTGTTAATATTAACCTGGTTTGCACAAATAGCTCTTTGATTCTGTAATTCCGATTTCATGTGTCTGTCAGCCTGGCAGTTTATATCTCTTCGGCCCGTAGTCACATATCCTTCCATAGCAATGTTAATCTAACCCAACAACCTATTTCAAATGTATATGTATATCCTTAGGAGTTCAACTATAGCTACCTTGGTTGGATGTGAGCTTTTCAGAACGTATGGAAAGTGGGATTATTCGAGCGGCGCCTACACAATGGAAGCAAATGCACCCAAACCGTTCGCTTCTATGTCGACCTCAATACGCACCATGACCACATATGTCCTGGGGGCAACAGTACTCTACGCTAATCACATTCTGCCCGACTCATTATATGCTTCAAATGAATCACATGATATATTAGGAATTATCAGAAACCCGAGCATACTCGCACGGACAAAATGACGTTCCAATCATCACTTCAAGGTTCCTCACATGAGACCATCAAAATGCGTAAGGTTTGTTTGGTGAAACATCTCTGCATTCCGGAAAGAAAGCGTTCATAATCTCACTGTGACAGTATTGGGTACTGGGCAACTCATCCGTGGGTGGATGCCATCTCAAAGTAACCACCGAGCTTGAACCCGACGGGAACGAGTATGTACCCGTCAATATTCCCACATTCTCACGGATAGCACTTTCCCGGGTTCCAATGATGCAGGTCAGCCAGCACTCGCATGGCGTTCAAGTACCCGAGGTGAAGATACTTGCAAGCTTACCGTCCCTTCGCGACTCTTGATTTCATGAGGTAATACTTGAGAACCTCAGGGGCGACATCATAGTGTTGCGAGTATTCATGTTACAATCCACGTATACTCAGTCATATAACCTTCATACCTAGATACCAGCCCTAGGCAACCTTCTTCACACGAGGAAAAAAACTCTGTGGCATAAAGAAAGCTGAATCTGGGGGAGTGACATAACTTTGCGATATCTATTCAGGTGCAATGACTTTCAGAATTCTTATTGATTTGATAAGGCAAGGCTGAGAACAAGGCTTGTGAAAGTTGGAAGAATAATCAAAAATGATAAGACTCATATTTCAGTTTCACTCTTTGGTTCACCTTTTGGTGTACAAAAATGAAGGGTTCATGCATTGGTTCATTGGATGTCAAAATGTTCATGAGATGAATGTTGGATGACTTGATGGAGTATATTTCTTAATCAGGTCGAGCACGGACCACCACTTTAACTAGCGTGTTTTCACAACTTCTATCAAAATTACCCGAAACGCGTCTCCCCAAATCTTCAATTTATCATGACCAGGAGAAAGATTGTCACAAAATTCAACACCACAACCCGAAGTAACAATGGAGAATCATTCAAAAAGGTATCAACTCCCATATTCACTTGTAAAAGCACAGCCGCTAATTATGTACCCTAAGAAAAAGTAATGCTACCATGAGAACTTATTCCAAACGCACAAGAGGAAGCAATCAAAATCTCTCCAACAAGAGACAACGCGTTGATGCTTCGGAATTCGTGTCAATTTCCTCTCCAGTTCTTTCTGAATTGATTGCTTCTTCAAACCCCCATTCTAGGGACAGGTTTGAAGAGAAACCACGTTCTCCTCTGATTCGTTCTCCTTCGAAGCAGCCGCGGGGAGAGATTGAGGATCTTTCTACCATAAACTCACGAGTTTTATCTCCTAGATCCGTCAGATCTATCTCTCCTCTCACGGAACTCAAATCAAATCAGCAAAATCGACGCGATTATGATATCAATTCTTTTGACTCCCCTGACTCTTTGAAACGTAAATCTTCAACGAAGGTTCAAGGCGTTAAACTCAATTCTACCGCGGAGGCTTCGAATTCTGCGACAGTTCTAAGAGCTAGTTCAAAATTGCAGCGCAATATAGGCACTAACACGACGAAATCACCTTCCCCTGTCTCAGAACCAATCTCTTCAAAAAGAAGTCTCGCTTCGAATCATACTAGAATTGGTTCAGAGACCTCGCGGCAGAATCCACGGAGAAATTTCACTTCGGCTTCGAACAAGATTCCAAGCTCTCTCTCTTCAGAAATCTTACCCAGACAAGATACCGCTATTACTACCAAGTTCCATCCAGTGGAGAAAGCTAATAAATCTTCAATTCGAAGCTACTTCAAACCATTACCACAACAACAACCACAACGATCTTCGAGTCCGCCAAAATCACAATCCTCTGCTCTTTCGGATTCATCTCAGCATCCAGTATCATCTCCTCCTTCATCGCCTCCCCCAATACCCCAGGAACATCCTACATTGAAGAGATCGAAATCGGCTCGACGTCGCATTAGCACCAAACCAAACCTACCAAAGATCGACACCATGTCTGAGATTTATGAAGACGATTTACAAGAACTATGTGGAGATTTTACCGATGATTCACGAGTTGGATTGATGGAACGTTATCAAGATGCTCAAGACATGAGAGACCAAGCCATCATCGATCATGGCACTCTCATCCCTCTTGCCGACCAGGCCCTTGAAGCTCCAGAACGTGCAAGGCTTAGAGCCGAGATCGCCCGCCCCATGGGTTTTGCTCTTCATCAACAAATTCTAGACCTCGGCCAATCGTTTTCCAAAAAATGCTCCAATTGCGGCATGCAGTATGCGATCAATGACCCCTCGGACCAACGCATGCATGATCAATTCCACAACATCTTCAAATTGGGCGGACCTGTTTTCAAGCCAAAGTACGTCAATACTCAAGCATGGCAAAAGATTATTGATGGCGAACTTCACACCGTCCAGTGTATTAGCTGCAAGGAATCTGGTCCCGTCAAGAGTCTTGTAGAGAGTATCCTTGAGGCTACTTTGATGGACATGGATGGCATCTTACCAACTCCCGAGCAACTTTGGTCCATGATCACCAGCCCCAACGACTCCAAAGATCTTATTCCTGTTCCCCGCTACAAGGTCTTCCTTTACGTTATCGGCGCCCGTCCAATTGGTATTCTCCTCGCTGAGCGAATTGGCAAAGCAACCCCTATTATGGCCACTGCCGAAACTGCTGAGAATACCTCGCTCTCGACCTCCCCTTCCAATGTATCCCCAACTCTCGCCACCTCTGTCAATTCTGTCCCACAAGAAGCTTACATGTGCATCGATCGGCTCTGGGTCCACTCCGATTTCCGCCGAAAGGGCATCGCTACATCTCTTGCTAACCAAGCCAGAGAGAAGTTCATCCCGGGTTTGATTATCGAGAAGAACGAAATAGCTATTAGTCATCCTACTTCTGTTGGTGGTCAGTTTGCAGAGAAGTATTTTAAGGGTGTTTTCGAGGGTGCGAAGTATGCGATTGGTTGTCTCTGAGTGAGCACAAACTGGAAGAGGAGACAGGCGAAATGGGACTGGTACTGAGCAGAGGATTAGAATGGATGAATACATGAATGAATGAATGAACGACAGGGAATAGAGCGGCTGCTCTCGGCGTTTTGCGATGACTCAATCCCAGAAGGGAAAATACCTAGGCTGGAACCATAGTGTTCTTACAATGAAATAGCGGTCTCTTACTAAATTGCTGACATATGATGTTACGTGATACCTTGAAATATAACTGGTTGTAGTACAACCTGAAGACTGAAGTGGGTCAGAAGTCGATGATATCCTTACCTGATTTCAAGCTACTCATCACAGCTTTGTCTCTTAGTCTCTTTTGATGCTCCTCCATTTCGGATTGGTATTCTAGCTCTTTGACGTTGTATCCCATTCTCTTGCGGTTTCAAAATATGATCTGAACTTCTTCTCGGTTGAAAATGGGAAATAGCTATGGTCCAATCAATCTCTTGAGCCTGTTCGACGAACAATTACCTGGATGCCAGTCAGTTGATAAAACAAGATCCTCAAGAGATGTTTAGACGACCAACTAGAAGCTTAGGGCATTCTCGACTGATGCATGAGGAGCTTGAAAATGGTACACCGCTAGCATTATTCCACTAGATGGCCGAAATCTCAATAACTCGGAACAATTCTAAGAGACTGAGACGCACCGCAAGAGCTTTTCCTTTCCCCTTTGGCCTTTCAACACTGCAAGGATTCAGAAGCACCACTCCCCCGCAGAAGAATTGCATCTCATCACCAGGTAATCCGTAGTAAATCAACACATAGTGAATCGCGGTTTGACATCCTGCAATCTTTCCATCGTATCCAATAATTTTCCGCTGGCCAGAAGAATATCGAACTCTCAGACTTTGCTTCATCGTTTATCCCATTGCATCGTTACGAGATATGAAAATTCTCCTCTAATAGTCTCATCCAATCGGAACACCAATCTTCATTTCTTCCCATCACCATGCGTGATTCTCTCTTATCACAGCACAAGAGCCATCTCTTTTCCTACTCGACAATGACAATAAATCGAAGAGAGCGGAGTTCGCGTTTCACTACTCCCATACGATACCCATTGCAGTCCTCGAAGCGAACATAAAGCTCCCGCTGCCGTTTGCTCAGAACCTGCTAAAAGTTATCTAATCCTGATAGACAGGGTATTCCTTCCTCCTACCCACAACATTCTTTCCATTCAGAAAGAATAGGCTTAACCTCCTCCCCCGGAAATACAACCAAGCTCTAAAATCCAATTACCGCGGACCTCGGGCCAAGCCCAAAAAAATGAAGTTATTCATAGCACCATCCTCTCGTATTGTACGAGATACATACACATATCCATGGAGCCCATCACCTTAGCGTCAGAGATAGCTTACATTTGATCGGCACTTTCCACGCGGCATGTCAAAGCTGTCTTTGTACCGAATTCTCGCGATGGTTTATCGTCTGTGCGTTGTTTCGTTTAAGGATATTATCACGATATCGAAATATGCTGTTGAATATCAACTGCAAGATGGGTTTTGAAGAAAATTGTTGGTCGGTCAATGCACTCGTATGCGCATTGATTTTGATGCTTTGGTCAGGAGAGATATCTCGGTAGTTTTAGTTAACTCACGATGGATCAATCACAAGGGAAAATCTGGATGCGATGTTTGTAAAATTTTCTTGCGTGAGAGGTCTGGACGAGTGTCCAGGGCGACAGGATGAGTATATAAAGATGTTGAATCCTCTCGACAACTACATCAATCTTCATCGATCCAGCTCATTCTTTCTTTCTCTACTTCATCATAATACGTTCGATTAAATCAACTCTCTTTCAAAGACATTCGTTAAATTTTACATCAAAGATTCCATCTTCTACTTCTTTCCAACTCCTTCGTTGATCACCTCGTATCATCCACCCTCCCAATATTCAAAATGAGAACCTCATTCATCTCCCTCCTCGCCATCACCGGTCTTTTCGGAACTTCTCTCGCCGCCCCAACACTCGTTGGAGTCGAGTCCCGTGCTACCGCAAACGCAACCGATATCATGAACGACTTCTACACCCAAGTCCAAACCCACACCGGAACCATCAGTAAGTTCTCTTCTCCAATCCACCCCCCTTGAATCCCCTTTAACACATCTCAGACTCAACCCTCAACGGCATCAACTCCAACTCCAGCTCTGCCCAAAACAGCACCGCTCAAGCCGCCATCTCCAAAGCAGTGACAAACATCATCACCGCGGCCACCACCGCCAACACCGCTCTCAAAACTAGCAAGCGGGATCTCGAAGCTCGAACCTACTCCGCTCTGGACCAACAAATCATCAGCGGTACTTCCGCCAACGCCATCACTTCGATTGCCGGAACTCTGGGTCTCGTGCAAAATACATTCGGAGGAGTGTATACCGGCGGACTTATTGGCGGGTTGGTTGGCGTTCTTGGTTTGGTGTTGGGTACGTTGGATGCCATTGTGGGGGATGTACTTATGCTTGCGGGTGCTTTGGTTGGGGGTGCTTTGGAGGGTGTGGCTGGCTTGCTTGTGGGTATCTTGTTTAGAAAGTGGTAGATGGGTGATGGTATTTGTGGGTGGCGCATCTACTTACTTACTTGAGATTTCGAGCTTGCGGACGCGTAAACTTGATGGAAAGTTTGGTTGAAGTGCTGCCATTCACATCTAAGATGCAGATTTTAAAATTCTGCTCAGATCTAGGATTTCTTGGGGGGTTATCAGCGGGGGTGTAATCTGAATTCGGAAGTTTCGTGGTGGGCATGTGGATGGTAATAGTTTTCTGGAAGTTGCTTTTGTTTCCGTTGAATAATGCTTATTGTTTAAATACTTCATAGAAAATACAAATGCTTTTAAGATCTTAAAAACTAGTATCTCGCAGTTTCAAATCCCGTGGAACTTTTCACCCTCCCCATCCACCGCCCTAACCACTCATAAGATAAAAGAAGTCTTACTGCGATACATTGGCATTCGCTAAGGAAACTCTGATCTGTCTACCTCTGGTAGACAAACCTTTGTTCAGAAATTCAGCACTACTGCTAGAATACCACATGGCTTCCTCTGCTAAGTTCCAGTTCAAATCAACTTTAGGGTCTCTCTTTTCCACGAATCTGAAGCAAACCATGCATCAAAATCCGGCTTATCTCCCTCTTGGTAGAAGAATTCCAGATCCACTAGTCCCACACGTCTACACACCTTTGCATCTTCGGGATCCTCTTGCAAGATCAGACATTTTAAACACGATTTTGATTCCAGCACGGATGTACCAGCTCCGCACTTCTCCCATTGCTGCTCCAACCCTACAAGCATGATTTTATACTCAAGCGGAGAAACAGCCGACCAATCGGGGGTGTCTTCATCTCAGTTGTGATTGTAAGAAGTTCGCAGCTTGGCATGTTTAAAACTGATTTTGATACTTGTAGGGGTAGTCCCAGGTTTCCTGCTTTGTTTGATTATTTTGCCCTCTTTTCGACAAACAATTCGGGGGGAAAACCCCGGATCAACTGGGAATAAAGAACTGAGACCGGCATCCCCAAACCAATTTGAGAATAAGAAGAAATCGGTTTTGTTGGAGGGATTCCCGTATTGACCTAGGTGAGTCAACTTCAGCGTAAGGGTGTCAATAATAATATGAGCATATTTGACAGCACCATACGGATTCTCGCTAGAAAGTTCGATGTGATGTGATAAAAGAACAGTATCATGAGGGGTAGATGCTAAGCGACTTGAATTGAAGTTATATAGATGCGTTTCTTCATCCGTAACAGCCCAGGACCATGATGGTGCTCGGTACTGCTTTGTGTAAGGTGCTTTTGACGGTCGACTCCAAAGCAAGTTCTGCCGGAAAAATTTGCTCCAGATTCCTGCTAGGTAATGTCCTCCAATTACTTTGTGCAGTAGTGCTACAATTCCAGAGAAAGCTGGGAGTTTATCATTTGGGCAACTCAAAGCTCGGGTGCAGTATTCGATTACCATGAATTGATACTCGTGATTTATCTCTAACAGCCCTTCTTCGGAGAATCTCGTAGACCCATCGTTATGGTTAAAAACAAGTCCTTGAATTATAGGATAGATGTGGTCTCTGTTCCAGGGAGAACTTCCACCATCTGATGGCGAACCGTCGGCAGATTGAAATCCACATAGGCATTGCCAATAGATTTGTCTGCGACCATACCACAATATTCGAGGTGAAAGTACTTTCTCTTGGAATGCCCAAGCTCGAGATTGTAGAGGGCTAGATTCAAATAATTCGGTGAGATTTTCATGCCAAAAGATGGAGCTACCAATTTCTACAATGTCATCGGATCCACTGTCCTTTGATAATTTGAGTTTAGGCTTCATATTGCGAGGTATTTGTGATTGAGTGTGAAGCATACCATCGGCGGCTTTATGTGCGGCTGCTGCTGCGATGGTTAGGACGGCATTCCGATAAACATCTCCCATCTTTTCTGATTCAATTCCCCAATCAAAGTGGGAGTCTTGAATGATACATAAAGAATCGATCCACAGAAATTGAAACCCGAGCGCTCGAGTGATCAAAATTGCGTCTCTGAAATTAGCTGGTAAGCTTGTCATTTTGATCTCTTTCTGGAGCGATTGCAGATTCGATGTTGTTAAAGTCGTCTCAATTTGGCCTCCCCAACAATGACTTAGTGCGATCCATTTGCCCCTTAGACCGTTTGTCACAAAAAGATATGGATTTGTGTCTTCCAAACCAACATTAATCACTCTAGAAGGTAAGAATTTTTCTTCAAACGAAGGACATTTCGATCCAGAGTGTTCAACAATACAAGTGTTCATCCAGCCTCGTGCAATATCGAAGTTTGTGCCTGATGCCAAATCCTCGTCAACGATGAATTGACCTATTCGAGTATCGTCAATAAATTTCGGTTGATCTATTCAATGTCAGCAACCAGTGACAAGGCAGTACACCTTGTTCAACAGAGCTGGATATTCAACTACAAAATACCTTTCGGCGTCTGCAGAATATAGACCATAAAAGTAGTGCCATCAAAAACTCCACTCTCCCAATGTTGGAAAGTCAAATGGTCAAAAACCTTTCCTTCTTCGAACAGTTGATCACAATTTAGATGCGAAGCCTCAATTTCTACTCGCAAGTTCAGGGGCTTATTCTTCGCCTCCATCATTCGAAACCTTTGTTTCCGTGTAACTGATCTAAGGGTCTCTTCTTCCTCGCATTGCCGTTGAAGAAGAAGGCAAAGCTCACATCCGGACGAGGCTGCACTCACGAGATCATCGTACCTTTTGTGATGCTCGAAATATAGGTAGCCATCCTCATCCCAAACATTACCACTATTGGCCTTTGCCAGCTTGAGCAGGTGAGTAACATTCAAGCGATCACACACTTTGCAGAGCATGTTGAGCGTTTCGAAAAAAAGCTGGGTGTATCTGTTGGAATGTCGTGAAGTAATGTATCTGTCCTTGTTATATAATGGTAAGCTGATCATGTTTATAAGATAAGCATGTCAAGGTCCAATGACAACAGAGACGGGGGTAGGCCCTGCGGTGTAACGACGTCTCCATTTCACGGGCAATAGCATCAAGATTTGGAATTAATACCCAAAAGATAAAGGACAACGTCGAGACATGAGACTTGGACTGGAGAGTAGAAATAGATTGAAATGAGAACACGAAGGATTAATGTATACGAATCATGTAGCTGTATTCTTTTGATAGAAATTGTGTCGGACGCAAACTACCATCAAAACTCGACAGACTGATGTAGGCCACACTAACCCCGAAATGGTGTAGTCTCTGCGGGTAAGCTATACTCAGTCTCGAATAGTTCCCTAGAATAGACAGAAGGGGATTCAACTACAAATCTCTGGATAGTTTCAATCTGCACAATTGATTGGCTGCCAAACACTACATATACCACTTTATTTACAATAATTCTCAAGAAGACAGATAGAAATCAAACATATCGTTGAACAAATAAAAGAACAAGAAAGATATCATCACCATCACCATCACCATCAACATAATCGTCTTGAGATCAGCTTCGTCCTAAACTTCAAGCTCGCTAATATCCCGTTTACAAGGTAGCTCTGAAAGACAAGAAGATCTGACTGCCCCAAGACCACAATCATCCCTCACGAAATTTCGCGAAAAGATGATCGAATGCGACCTCACGACAAAAACCAAGTGTAGAACCAGCACGATTAGCCTGTCTCTCCGAAAACCCAAACCCGATCCCATTCAACATCCACAAAGCATTTGAATCCCAGCATCACGATGTACAATTTTTTAGAGCGTAACGACATGAAAGATTTATCAGATCAAGAACACCCATACCTGAGGAAGATGACCTCCGCCCCTCTCCCCCCTCCCCTCAGATCTTCCACACAAGTAACAAGCACAACATCGAGAGACAAGTAAAACCATACAGATTGATGTGTACCATTCATTACAAACCTCCACATCTCACTTCCCACACGTCAGAATCGCATGACTAAAATAACCACATTCCTATCAACATTTCCATACATACCCATACATCTCCATACATACTCCCTTCTCAGATCAATCTCAAGAGATAAACTACCCCCTCCCACAAGAAGCCCCATCAAATCTGAAGAATCCTCATATCCAGCCCCCATCTCTCCTTCCCCAAACACATTCACCTCTCACACACAAAACAGCACAGAAAACCATCACAAAAAAATTCAACCAAACAAAAAACATCCCGTAATAATTTTTCATTCATTCGTTTATGTATTCATATATGCATATATTCATCGCATCATCGCAGCATCACACCATCACACCATCCCATCATCCATTCAACCCATCATCCCACCATCCATCCATCCAATTTTTCACCCACAAACAATTAAATCCCCACTCCAAACATATCCTTCATTAATTGATCCATACAAAAAAAAAGCGAGAACGCAAGCAAGCGAACGAAGACGACGCGAAAAAAACAAACAAACAGACGATAAAAATATCAGAACAGGACCAATGACCAACTTATGTAGAAAAATAGATAGACAAGATAAACAATGTGAAGAAATGTAAAAAGTAAAAAGGTAAATGAGTTGAAACAGCCGGACCCGAGTATATCTTCATGTAGAGAGAGAGTGTGTGTGAGATAGAGAGAGATATGAGTCTCAAAAGACGAGAAAGACATCGGCACCACCCAAACTAAACCCTCAAATCCCTCTCCAATCTCCCTCTCAACCTCTCAATTCTCTCCCTCTTACTCCCCACACTACTAACACTATCCGAAGGCGCGACGCTCATCGCACCCCTGGGATTAAAATAACTCTTGCCATCCTCATCCACCCCCCTATCAAAACAACTCTTCCTATCATTCCCATCCCTCTCTCCCCTCCTCTCCGCATCCCTCTCCCGATCACCCGCATGCGTATATCCACTTCCCTGTTCCCGATACCCACCGCCATACCTCGCACTCACCACCGTCGACGCCGGAAGCGGGACATCTCTCGCGCGACTACGTTCGCTCACCGCACTAACCGATACATCGTCTCGCTCCCACGTCGCTTCCGATCGGGGAATGCGTTCTCGCGAGCTCGCGCCTACTTTGGACGGTGAGAATTTAATCGTAGTATGTGTATGACTGATCTTACTTTTTGCATCATCGCCTCTAGGCGCCTGTGAATATCGGGTTGGAGCTGCAGAAACTTGAGTCGGAGCAGGTCCGTACTCGTATTCGGATTCGCGCACGCTGACTTGACTTTTGGGGGCGCGCGAGACTTGGGTTGGAGCACGACTAACTGCTTTAACGGTGCTGGTTCGCTCGCTTACTTTGGTGGGTGCGATGCTCTGGGCTTTGTCTCTAATGTTGATTGCGGTGGGTGGTCTTGCGGTTCCAGCATTTGAACCTTCTCCTTGATCCGCTGCACTACGACGGATTTTCGTGCCTGTGTTTGAAGGCGCAGCAGAGCTGTAGTAACTGCGTTCCTCAATTGGACTTAACACACCCTCTCTCTCACGTTCGCGATCACGTTGAATGCGCGAGTAGCTAGAGGCAGGCGGAGGCATAGGAGCATGCGGGGCTTCAATAACTCTATATCTGCGTTCTGGTCCTCCGGCTGAAGAACCCTTCGTGCTACTTGCGATAGTTTCCGCATGACCGGTGGTGTAGCTTCTCCTTAGACCCGGCATCGGTTTACGCTCTGGCTCTAATTCGTATTCGGGGTCTTCGCTTTTGACCATTGCATATGCGAATGCAGCGCCTGCAGCCGCACCAAGAAAAGTACCCACGAGAGCTTTATTGGTCATGCCGAAGAGCCCACCATTTTTCTCTTTTTCTTTTTCTTGCTCTGCTCGTTCTACCTCGTCTACGTAGACAGTTTGCTCCTCATCATGACTCATGTCTCTGCGGATACTAACTTGTGTACTCGGATGCCCATGACCTGCATAAGTTTCTCTCCTCATAACTCTGGGGAAAGTTTCCGCCCTTCGAAAAGGCGGGTGTTCTGGAGCTTGAGATTGAGGAGCATGGGAAACTTGTGTTCGGGCAGGTGCTCTGGAAACGTGACTTGGAGCTACAGCACGGTATGCTTCGTCTGAAGTAGGAGAAGTGGAACTACCAGCTGTACTTCTGGCGACTTCTTCTTGCCATTGAAGAACACGACGAGCTTCTTTTTCAGTAGCAGCCGTGACTATGGTTGGGGGACGGGAGGATTCTCGACCGCGGGAAGCCATGTTCGGTTATGGCTTCTAATGTATAATTTGAATTTATGTTTCGTTCTTGATGTTGTTTGTTGCTCCAGATAATTGTGCTGATTTCGAAATCTAATATGCAATGTATTTTCTTATACTTGTGAAAAGTCGAATGAATGCGTATGTATGTGTGTATGTATATTCTCAAACTGAAGTAAAGATGAATGACTCGAATCGAGGTGGCGTGAACGGTGTAATGTGTTAACGGTGAGAGGGGAACGGTGAATGTATGTATTCCAAATAATGCCCAAAATTATGCCGAGAAAAAGGAAGATCTGATGAAGATGGAATGACGACCCTGATAAGTTCTAAAAAGAATGTGAGTCCGGTTTGGTCTTGGTTGTTCCTAGTTGCTCCGCTTGATCTGCTAACTACCTATGTAGTTGTGGATATAAAGGCGGTCAGCGGTCAGATGAGATGAGGTGAACTCGTGTGTGCATGCACATTTACTTCATTCAGCAAATCCCAGAATATGAAACACACAGGCAATGGTTGTTAACGATTTAACTTGTCAATCGTTTTTGTCGTTGGATCGATGGATTAAGGTCGATCGTTGAATTAAGTCGTATTACTCTGATGATGCAGAAAAAGATCCACGCCGGGAAGCACAAACAAACCCTCCGGAGGTTAGAGAGTGAGACAAAAGGATTGATTGTTGATGAAAATAGCTGAAGATGGGTTGCGTGGTGATGCAAGATTCGCAAGAAGGCAGTGTTGGCGTTTGATAAGTTTCGGAGGTTGGGAAAATGCGGTAAAGAAGCAGGCAGGAGGGAGGAACACTTGACAAGTAATATCTGTAGGTGCTAGGTATTTCTCTGTACCAAACGAAAATCTGCCGCGATAGGAATTGAATTATGAGATGAAAAAATGGGTCCTTGGGAATTATGAAACGAATTTAATAAGGAATTCTGCAAATGTAGATAGATATGTAAATGTAAATAAATGCATACGTATATGGATATGTATATATGTAATAGGTGAACTGACTTCTTTAACGAGATATCAAAATTCGTACTGTGCACCGAATTCCTCGTTAAAAGGATCTCCCAAACGTTTCCGAAGAAAATCAAAAATTCAATTGATATATGAATGTATATAAGTATTATTTGTAACTTTATCTTAAACTCTGGATTGATGAATAAACATTAAGAGGAAGAAGCAAAGAGGAATCAAAAGAGAAGTATTGTCGAAGCATTAAGTTTATGCATCGGTATGTGGTGTTGAACTTTTGAGTCCGGAGTAAATAGTATATATGCATACTGCAAGAGAATGGAGAACATTATCTAGTTTTGACAGTTGTCGCCTCATACTAATCCCTCGAATGAATGGATCAATAGACCGATACAAATCAATCAAATCAAACCCATGTATACTCGTTCGACACTACAGCACATCCCCACAACTTTTTTTCTTTTTCAGCCAGCGAGCCAGGCGTAGCGAACAAGTTTTTGGTGTGATTTGATCATGTCAAGAACTTTGAACTCCATCGATTCAATCAATCCTGTCCAAGCATTTTTGACCACTCGAGCCACTCTTGACTCTCGAGTTTCGAGCCACTCACTCACCTAAATTCTTATGGGTAATCGTGGCCGATTCTTTGTGCCTGGCCTGGCGAGCCTGGCAAGGAAATGAGCCCAACCATAGATCATACCTGGCTGGTAATGTTAGGTAGGGTAGACGGATAAAACTGCACACAAGATACAAAACACACCCAATTGCAAACCCGATTGAAAAGCGTCCATATCATACATATCCCAATGTCATATGTCTATCTCTCAATACCACGAAGCGATAAACAGCATCAATCAAAAGTAGTGCAGTGTTGTAGTCGAGAATCTGAACTATCAGTAAATTTAGAAGCAGGTTCAAAAAGCTTCATACAATTTTCAATATCGAAATCTCAATCAATTGAATTGATATAGAATTTTCAAAAAGAGGACTGTGATTTGATTGACATAGAAAGTTGCCCAATTGACTTGTGTTAAAATCCGTCTCCATCATATATCACTTCTTCTACTGCATCATCGTCTACAAGTCTATAATCTACCAAACTAACTTAAAAGTAATCATCATCCCGATGCAGGATCCTGTGCCTGTACCTGTACCTATACTGTACCTACACCATGCCTACCGTTCCTACCGTTCATAACCCGCATCGTAACCATAAAGAAGACTTGCACGCTGCACCATCCATCTCCCCTCTCCCCTCTCCGCATGCCACGTCTCCGGCCTCCTACGAAGATCTCCCGTCCATCCATACAAAATCTTGTTCGTCTCGTACCAAGTATTACCAACATCCTACCAATTTATGCGACCGCTCTAGACCAGGATTACCGGTATTGCATCGCCTCAAATAAAAGCGATTGGTTTCGAGATCATGCGATGCTGCAATGATTAGCAAATAGGACAATCTGAACCATACTCGAGTCTTGCATACCCATAATTTGATGGAAACGAGCAGCTGCTTCACTTCCGAGGTTGAAAGACTCGATTTGCTATTACGATTTTCTGATATGTCAATTCAAGGCGACAGGAGAATACCCAATGAACTATACGTGGATTAATTTAAGATCTATAAGTTTTCAGTTCGGTTTCCATTTCCATCTCGATTGCGCAGACCTGAATCTAGAACCTGCATGGAAAAAGTATAAATGTTTTGTTGTACTTTAAAATCCAAGGCGGGTTAACCGTTATCCCATTCTTGATCACGCGAAAACCGTTCTTGTTAAGTTGCAAGCTAATGAGCAAGAAGAATGGGGCATGCGACAGATGGATTAACTTCACGCATTGTCATTTGTTCAAATTTTGGAGAATTTCCCTTTCATTGACCAGTATAGTATTCTTGTACATGAAGCTATCCGCTGTCACCGAATGACTCGCGGTAGTGTCTGCCACCTAGCAGCATGAACCAATTTGCCATGCCAATTTGACTGCTTGCAGTTTAGCTAGCTCGAGGGAGGAAGCTGAATGCAAAATTCTACGCCAAAGGTATGTATGCTGAAAAGGGGAAATACTTATCGTCATCCGGCGTGCAGTAGCTACTAAGCTCTAAAGTGGATGCAAAATGATACTAGAAAAGACAAAAGAGATGTGGATCAAGTTGAAGTATTCCACGAAGACGACTAAAGCGTCTTGGATCTAATGTTGAACGCCTTATGTTTTGGTTGTAAAAACAGAGACAGAGCACACAGATACCCAAGCCCGGCGACCACAAGCATATCGAACGATGTTGTTATCGTTGAATCTGCTCAATGGTCCCGCTTTCACCTTTTCATATCGACCAAACCTCCAATGCCCATTATCTCATACCATTCACAACCCTGCGGTCTTTTGTGCTCCGTTCCTCCATTCGTATATTGTCGAATGTGTTCGTCGGTAATATTTGTGGGATGAGAAAAACAGCGGAATAGTCTAAATGATATCCCATGCATCCTCTGCAGCGTGGCAGAATTTGCTGCATGCCACACTTGCAGAAAGACTGTAGTTACTAATGGAGATCTTCTCATCCACTAGATCATCTGCAAAGTTATCTGTTCCCTTTGCCATGGCACCAACAAATACACAAATGCTCTCCTTCGGCTCCAATGTCTCCACATAATCCCGAACACGGACCAATTGTGATTCGAAACTCAATGTAACTTTTCGGCAATTGGGAGGTAGGTGGTCGGTGATCGGGTTCGTAATAACCTTGAGGAGCTTTTCTTGAGAGTTGACAGATCGGATAGAGAGGCGATGTAAGAGTTGAACCATCAGACCGGCAAAACGCTTAAAGGTACGTGGGATTCGGACCGTTGGGCTGACCTCAATGAGAACTCCCTTGGCGGTATGAATGTAGATTTGGAGTCGGCCGGCTTTGTTGATCGGCGAGTCGAGGAGGGTGAGAAGACACTGCGATAGGTCAGTATTGAAATGACTGATCATTTTCTTGATTATATACGAACCTGATGTGTAATATCAGGTCGGGCATCACTGATGTCTCGATTCATCTTGCGCATAATACCAATGTGCTCATCACTGTTGAGGAGAGAGTATTTTTCCTCTGCGGCACGAGCGCCAGGTCTTCCACCACCCGAAGATTGTTTATAAGTTTCGAGACTGGCATTAGAGAGAACGACAATCAATCTTTGCGAATCTTTATCGGTTGAAGGTATAGGAACATGCTGTTCTGCGATGACTTGAGGAAGACTTGGAGGGGGTTCAGACTGAGTTCCTGCCATTGCGAATAAATGTCAGTGGATGGGATGGCAGAAGTAATGTTGAATGCTTCCAAAAGAGATTTTGAATTGTAAGAAAAAGATGTATCGCTGTATCTCTATATCGATGGATTGGTGAAGGAGACAAATAATTGTGCGAGTTATCGGGAATAATATAAGTAAGTGTGGTGAAGTTCAATAATTGATTGAAAAGATTTTTTTTCCTTTTGGCATTAGAGCGGCGCGACCCGCTGAATTGGTGTGGGAAGGAAATTGCCTATGTAAAATTTCAAGAGGACGCGATTGAAGATGAGAGAACAAAATTCGAGGAGAAAAAAAGGATCTTACTTGGTCGCTTTACGACTCTTGGTTCTGGAGAAGACATAATACCTATTTGCGGTTTCATTAATAAAGGTTTCGATGCAGGTGTAACGGAGTTGTGAGGTGCTCGCATACTAATATTGGGTGCTTTTGATTTGGTGGTCCAAAAGTCGATTGGTTTGATATGGATAATCCTTCACAACAGGTGGATGGAGAGAACAGTGTCAATGTATGTATTACTTCTGGTAAAAGGAAATAAATATATATGCCAACAAAATCTTAAGAAGAGAAATCGAGGATCGAATTTATTGTACAATTGTTGTGATACAGAAGGTTGGCTGGCTCGCTCGTGAATAAATTCTAGAAAATAAATTTATATTTTGACGGCAAAAGTGGGATGAATGTGTGTGTGTGTGTGTGTGTGGGTGGGTGGATGTGCGTATGTATGTATGAGTGTGGGTTTTGAGGGAAAGGGTTGAAGGATAGAAGTTAAGAGTTACGAGTGGAAAAAGGTCATCCATCATCTCGAAAACATCAGTCAGTCAGTTGCTGTGCCACAATTTCACTGAGTTATGGGACCTAGCGCTGATATCATATGCACGTATTGAGCCTGTTAAACCAAAGAAAAATTTCGAACAATGTAATACCATAAACATCGGACAATGTTCTCTCCTTTGTATATCCTTCACATTCCCTTGACATTGTTCTTAAGACTGTATACAGACTCTTTCATGTTGTATTTTGTCATGACTTGCATGCGGTGACGGGTACGAAGGGGTCATCGTTGCACGAGCCAAGTCTTGGTAGAGCAACGCCATTGAAAAATCGGTAGCACACGACAGGCATGCCCCTCACATTGAGCCTCAGCAAGATGAGATGAGATTGTATCGTAGGCAAATTTCGGCGAAAGCGTAGTCGTAGTGATACTTTCTTATCATAGATGTCCTTCACTAAGTTCCACCATATCCGGAGTCGTGATTGTGTGAACTCAAGGTGCGTTATTAACTCTGGATTCTATGAGTAGATTTCCATTACTACCATGGTGGAAGCAGTATTAGCACAGACTGAATACAGCACGCACCAGTGCACCATACGTTAATATGCAAGGCACCAACCCTGATTGCATCACTTCCGCCCCACGATGATCTCAAAAAATCGACTTCGGGGACTTTGTCAATGCTCATCATTCTAATGTCTCGGGTCATCTTCAGCCAGTTGTACAACCACCGGAACTCCTTCGGGTGTCAGAGGTATAACTCGTCTGCTTACGCTCGTAAGCTGTGGAATCCGCGATAAAATGTTGGGTTTGGACTTGGCAATGGCATCTTTCTCAATCCCCCATATCCTCCTGTGCTACCTGCCTTTGCCGTAGAACTTCCGCCCGACCCCACCATAACAGCCATCCCATGTCTTGTTCATCGATAAAGAAAAATAGGATTAAGGCAATCCCGTAAGTTTTCACCGCAATTTGATGTTTCTTCTTTGAATCGATTGCAACTGTATGCTGTGCAATGGTTGTGCGGAACCACACCTCGGCGGAAGTTTAAAGACACGCAGGTCAATCGAGTTCACCATGGTACAGTTTCGACTCGGCTTTGTATCAAAAACACATCACGAATGCCGACTTGCTTTTGACGGCATCACTTCGTTCAATATGGGAGTAACTGATCTTTATACAGCCAAGCTTGAATCCTTGTTCTGTCGAGATCAACCTATTTAATGAATCTTGCACTTTTCGATAGGACCACGCCAAGGGAAGTGTACTGTCAGTTAAAGTTCCAAGAGATTTATAGTTATTGCGGCCTATCGTTCGTTTTGTTTTGTGAAGAACATTGTGAAAATGTTGAGAATGCGATTTGTAGATTTGATGATTGCATTCGGCCAATTGTTCTAATGTCAAAGATAAAAGTGCAACTGTCACTGATGATGTTTGAGAGGAGGGTAAAGGGTGGGGAGATAGGGCTTCAAATCGGTCTGATTGATTAGCCATCAAGTGTAAATTTTGGCCTGAAGATATTTCAAACACACGGTTCCCTAATCCGAACTCGTTCTACCATATCTGCGCTCGCAGAACATATGATAAGAATCGATCCAAGACAAACTGATGCTAAGGATTAGGTTGTCATAAACTGCTTGAAACCCGATGGGGAACAACGGTGGAAATGCTTGGCCCGGGGTCAGTGTATAAGCATCCTGGAAATCAACGAGCCTTATCGGATCTCTGTAACACGACCTGAGACGAGGACAAACTGAAAATTTGCTAACTCGGATGACAGCTGCCACTATTCTACCGTTCAAAACGGTAATAGTCAATGCAATAGATATGATAATTGAGTAGTGGAACATTTCATGACGTCAAACCGTCATTGAAAATGTTCTCTGGTGATGCCAAATATGGGTCTTCGAAGAGTGGAAGAGGTGTACACATGAGCATGAGAATGAGCCTTTTAATGAGCAACAAAGGCTCGTAGCAAACTCGACGTTGCCTGCGCTCCAGATGGTATTGAGATATGGAGCAATAGAGTATCAAATAATGTCTTGCACGGAATTGACTTTGACTGAGGGATATATTTTCTGACTTGGAGCACGGTGTATGATTGATTGCCTGGACTTGACTTATCCCCATGCTGTCAAATCCTGATGCTAAGATCCAATGTCTTGCAAGCAATATTTTGGCTCGTTGACACAACTTAGCGGCCATAGAGTAAAGCTGTAACCTTGATTCCGATCAATAATCCGATATCTTATCAATATGATCCTCAGTGTCTGAAACTTCAAACCGCAAGATGCTCGGATGTAAACTGTCAAGAGGACTCAGTCCCCCAGCATAGTTCGGTTGGTAGCTTCATCTGATATCGTAGTTTGCGGAGTCTTAGTCCAAGATTGAGAAGGTTTTCTTTTGGTGATTGATGTAAAGGTAATCATGATTGAATCATCACCAAGTGACACAAAAGAATCTTCGCGACTGTGAATTCTATTGATTGAGAGGTTCCCTAGTATATAAAAAGCTATTTGGGGTTGTAAATGCTGTAGATGTTATGTTGTGTTCAAGTGTACTCGCATTTCTTGTTTGAGCCAAACTTGAATTACCCAGGTACTCTAATTATAGTAGTGGTGGTAATAGTAACAAGTGAAGCAAGGACCAATTTCAGGGTCAATTGAACCCTATTCAAATTAAAAATCCACTCTTCTCTTCAAGCTTATCTTATCGTGACCCCAAAATCATTCTTCACTCTTCTTTCAACGACATCAGATTCCAAATCATTGCTATCATCAGCACCACATATTCAAACGTCTTAATTCTCATATCCCATATCCCATATATCATATATCATACATATCATTGCCCTTGTTCTTCAATACATCATAAATTCCTTTTATTCCTCATGGTCTCGATAATCCGATTAGACGCCAACCGGAGTTTAGGTAGGCGGGAATTTTCATGGTTATCGGAAGGTTGGCGAGTTTTATCACCCTCGCACTTCAGACGTCAACGGTTTCCAATCAGCCCTAACACAGCCAACCTTCGTATTCACATCTCTCCCATTTCATCCCATTTCAAGCAAGCTAGCCCATGTTCACGACTTGGTTGAGATCAATATAGTCCCAGATTATAATCCTCGTCTGATATTTCTACACACTCCCTTCTCTTTTTTCAGATGACAGGTACTCCAGGCGCTGCGACAACTTCGATCTCATGTCTAGTTTCATAGCTTCTTATGCAACAACGGGATCTCCATTGGCAATATACGAGCAGAATTGTGATCACTTCTGTCTATCCTTTCCTTGATCCACTTGAAGTTACACTACATTCACAGATGCCGCAATGCCAAGAAATAAGAATAAGTATAGACGCTTCGTCTTCTTCTTTTCTTTCAACCTCGTCACAAGCAATCTCTTCTTCTCTCTCTGTTCAAAGTTATTTGGCGGGTTCCTCTCTTTTACAGTTTCTCTCTTTTAATTTACTTCTATTCTATCTTGCCAGTCAAGTAGATCACGTTGACCGTGCATCTAATCTTCACCATCTCCTACACCTCGACGGTCTTCATTCATTTATACTACAATCTCATTTCCACTTGTAACTCCAAGCTTTAAATCAAAACAATGTATATCAGCAAAATCGCAAGTGTAACTGCATTGATAAGTGTTGTAGCGGCAATTCCATCACCGCAACAGGGGACAAAAGACGCTGCTACGGCTGCCAGTGGAAACGATGCATCCCTTACATTAGCATCAGATGCTATTCAGAGCGGTTCATTCGCCGATGGCTCAGGAGAAATTGGTGCTGCGGAAGTTGGACAAGCGAAATCAGCAACATCGAAGAACAACTTTATCAACTTTTGCTCGGGTTCAACTTTGACAAATGGTCTACAAGTTACTACAGGATCATGTAACGGTATCCGTAAGTTATCTGTGAACTATATTTAGTCGACGCGAATCTAATCATAAATAGCAATGGGGAAGCTTCCCGCCAAGACCGCCATGGTCTCTTCAACCATCATTAATCCTCCAACAGGCGGAAAAGGCATCCCATCAGACACCACCTTCAACATCACAGTTCAAATGTCAAATATTGTCGCCGGTTCCTTCACCAATGCCGATTCTACCTACTTCGCTGCACCCCAAGATCTCTCCGGCGGTAAAGTAATTGGCCACACCCACGTCACTGTCCAAGATCTTGGTAGTTCGCTGAACCCTACGAAAGCTCTCGACGCTACCCAGTTTGCCTTCTTCAAAGGTATCAACGATGCAGGCAATGGTAATGGTCTTCTTTCCGCTGTCGTTACCGGCGGTCTCCCGGCTGGAAATTACCGTGTATGCACAATGGCTTCTTCATCCAATCATCAACCAGTTATCATGCCTGTCGCCCAGCGCGGTACCGCAGATGACTGCACTAAATTCGTAGTTACCGGCTCAGGTACCACTGCGAATGCAGCTTCAAATGATGGATCTGGCGGTCAAGCTGCTGCTGCTTTAGCGGCAAGTGCAGTGGCTGCTGGACCTAACAACTCGGTGGCAAGCTCAGCTGCAGCTGCGAGTTCGAAGGGTTCGGCTGCCAAAGGAAATGCTAATGCAGCTAGTGCTACGAGCAAAGCTGGAAAAGCAGCTAGTACGGCGAGTACTTCGGCAGAAGCAGCCAGTACGAGTAGCTCTGCAAAAGCAGCCAATACAGGGAATGCACAGGGAGGCAATAAGGGACAAGGTGGAAAGAGTGGCGGTACCAATGCACAAGGAGGTAGAGGAGGAAATAATGGAAAGAGACGTCGCTCGAGACTTGAATTTATTGCATAGATTTCTTGTTTAATCCGGGAGGTACAAGATATTTGGTGTCTTAGGGACAGGAGAAAAGAGGTTCAAGATACTCGAGTACGAGTCGAAATCAGTAATATAGGTAAGGCAAAGCATGGGCTTGGGGACTGGGTAGAAAGGAAAGGTGTTTTATTTCCTTCTTCTCTTTTCTCACATGATTTTCTTTCACGGGGGAAGATGCATTGGGTATTGGTACTCTGGAATGAACGAGTGAGCGGATGAATGATCAACAACTTGATGGGAAATACATCATATATTTGATGCGATAAGATGAGTCGAGGAATTGTTTACGAATGTCACACATAATAGATATCCTATTTGTTTATTGTATTGTAGTGTAGTGTAGTGTAGTTGGACGCTGGATGTCACGAATGTAATATTAAAAAGAAGATTCACAAGCAACTGTCGATCACTTCCCTTCCCATAACTCCATCTGAACTTGCTACCCGGGCGCGATCAAACATCCTACGCTTCGCTACTACATTCCTCAGACGGTAGATCAGATGGTGGCGCTTAGCTGCGTCGCATATGTTGTGCATAGGTATGTGTGTGTGTGTGTGTGTGTGTGTGTGTGTGTATTAAGAAAGAGGGGGGTGCTGGAGGTAAGGGAGTTTTTATAGGATCGCCTGAAACGGGTGGTGTTTGAGGTGGGTTTTGGGAGGAGCCCTGGAGGTTGGGAGGAGAGGAGAGGTGTGGCGGTGTGGTGGTGTGGCTGGGGGTTGGGGGGATTGGGATGGATGGAGGGAAGATGGGAGTGGGCGGAAGAGGGAAGAGGAGAATGGGAGGGGAAAGCAGGGGAGGGGAAAAAAGGGGAGGAGGAGAGTGGGGATTGATGGATACCTAAGTGATGATGAATGAGTAAGTGGAATAAGGAATAAAAAACAATGAGATGATTAATTTCTGTGAGGTTGAGGTCTGAACTAGCGATCTCGAAGAGAAATTGATCAAGGTAGCTAGCATTAAAGTCTGATGTTGGAAATTTAACTAATACATGTTTGTGGAAACTATAGATTGGAGGAGGTGGATTTTTGGGATTAGGAGAGATGGATGTGTAAGGTAAAGGTAAAGATTTAGATCTAATTCGATACATGACCGCGAGAGAAGGATGAAGCAGTCAATGGGGAGGGGGGGGTTCGAAGTGAGAATTTGAGAATCTGCATCTTTGGTCTTTGGGGATATTCAATGATGGGTTTTTGTTGATTTAGGAGATTGGGTTGGCGTGCTGATGGGATGTGGAATGCTTATTGTAGTTGAACTTCCTTCTCGATGGTTTTGAATAAGGTGATCCTATATGGATATTCGAGGAACTTGTGCTCTTGGTCTCGCTTGAGAGGGTTCGTTGAGATGGGGAAATGTCTTCTAGTTTTGACTTTTTGGCTTCTTGACTTCTTGACTTCTTGACTTCTTGACTTCTTGACTTCTTGACTTCTTGTCGTGTGGAGTCTTGAATCGCAGTATTATAGACCCTCAAGTTATTGGAAAACTTGTTTTTGAATATAATCACCAGGCTACATTCTCAGGGCTACTACCTTCTACTCCTCTTATAAACACATAGTTTTGAATCGAGGGACTAGTATTTTCCATTACAATCATGCTGGAGAGTTCCAAATTCTGCCATCAGAAGCTATACAAAACAAGAATGTGTTCTCATTTTCCCGTATCGTTTACTGAAAGCTGTCAGTTTTTCGCGCTAAATGTACACATCATGTACTGGTCTCACCATTCTGTTGTATATTTGACTTCTAATTCTTGATAAACTTGAGTGTTGTTGCTGACTCACGCATTCTAGTGTAAATATCTTCGATGGGGAGAAATGCAGAGTTTTAAGTCTTGGGGCTTGAATGTCTAGTGTTTCGCTGACTGAAACTGAAAGCTGGCGTGGGATCTGAAGGGTGTACTTCTGCATCTCTCGTATTGCGAGTTGAAGTTCAAATATGACCTTTGAGCTTTGATCTTCAGGGGGCTTGAAGTGATGTATATATAGAGGACAAAGGGGGAAAAGACTAGATACCTACTTAGGTCTATCACCATTGCCAGTCTCGTTGGGTTGAGGCCGAATTCACTTTTGATTATTCAAAAAATTAAGAAACTTTGACATATATAATGAGCTTAAAAAGTCTCATTGGCTTGATCAAGATTTGTTATCTAGCGGGATACATTCAAGCACAGCGGTATATCCCGCTGTGCTTGAAATTCACTGCGACAACGAACCAACAAATCAAGAGATAGTTTCAATTTCTACCCCCTCAACTGTTCTTCGAAGACAACAACTTTCTTTTCGTCGCTCGTTCAGTCTCAACACGATCAGAATCACAATATTATCAGAAATATTACAACATGATTTTGAACTTCCTCGTCGCAATATGGGCCATATGTGGAATTGCTGGCGCAGCCCCTCAATACGGTTCGGTCGAATTTACCGTCACTGTTTACGCTCCCTGTTCTGAAACTCCTGCTCCATTTCCGACTGCTGTAGCAAGCAATCGTATGGCACAAGTTTCTGCAGATACTTCTCTCTCTCTTTATTTCGCACCCCCCGTACCCACCTATTCGCCAGGAGGATTTTCGAAATCAACTTGGGCTGTCGAAGCTTCACAATCATCAAAACTTGCTGGATCACTCGAGACCGCCGCTGGAGTAACACAAATCCCTCAGTCGTCCAATGACGTCTTTTCCTTCATAGTCGTCAAAGGTACAACTAGCTGGTTGAATGGACAAACGCCAACTAGCGCTCCAAGTCAATCTTTCGTCGTCATTACGAGTGCTATAATAGTGGTTCCTTTATCGATCCCACCGCCCATGTCTACGTCGACATCCAGCAGTGAAGCTGTGGTTATATCCACAGAAACCGTTATACCTCTTTCAACTGTTCCATCTCCAGTTCTATCGTCTCCATATTCTTCGGCGAAATCCTCCGGTAGTGAGCCCATGATTGTATCAACAGAGACGGTTATTTCCCTGTCAACTCTGCCGTCGTCTCAATCTTCATCCATGATAACCATGACCAAATCGGTATCTATCAGTGAACCTGTGGTCATGTCATCAGTAACTATTACTCCTGTATCATCCACTCCCCAATCGTCTTCATCGGTTTCAAGTCAGTCAGCATCTGTCAGTAATGTGGTATTTACGATAACCACCACAAAAACAACCGTTGTTCTTTTCTCAACCTTACTTCCAACGGTAACTGCTAGTGGTAAACCTACGTTTACATCAACCGGCGCAATTATTTCTTCACAGTCGAGTACAAATCACGCACTTTCCAATGGAACGATTATTTCCAGTACTTCCACATCTGCATCTGTAACTCTTCAAAATACAGTTATTTCTACCGCTACAATTTCTTTCAATCTCTCGTCTATGGCCAGCAATCTTTCTACTACTGCAAACCCACTTTCGAGTTTATCTTCTGTCTCAACACTAACCCTATCTAGACCTGAAGTCTATGATAGCAGTACCAAGCCAGTGGCCTCAACTCCATCAATCATTCTACCAAGTGGTGTTGAGCTCTCACCATCATTGACTGCTAACGCCAGTTTCAAGTCAGCTTCGTCAATCGCCACTCATACCGTCTTCTCCTCAATATCTGTGGTTTCTCAATCAGCTTCAGGTAGAATATTTACCGGTATTGCCTCCAAGGCAGGTGGATGGAACTCAACTTCTCAAATAGCATCGAAATTGTCGTTCAATACACCTACGTCCGACACAATTGGGTCTCTGACTACTTTGACTGCAGTGGAAGGTTCTCAAGCTGCTGCTCAAACTTCCCATCCTGTTTCTGCCACTTTGACTACTTCGGAATTCTCATTGATGATGCCGACGTCAATTTCCAGCTCGGTTTCGTTGTCTAAGGATACTTCATTTTCTACATATACTTCAACTTCTAGCTCCACTTCAATGCCTAGCTTTACTTCAATCTCCAGCTTTAATACAACATCTTACACCTCCTCCTTATCGAAGTCTACTTCAAGCTCAACCTTGACTCCAGTATCCAATGCCACTTCAACATCCCAATCAACTTCATTGTCTACAGTCGTGCCAATATCCAGTTTCATTTCGGTGATTAAAGGACCAGGTTCCGTCACTTTCCCCAATTCAACATCCTCTACATCCACTAGCATCATACCCTCAGCCACACCCACAAACTGCGGAGAGCGTGGAGACTTCGTCTTGACTGTAAGTCTATCCTTACTAAGTGTAATACCCAGAAACTAATCAAACATCCAAACAGTTCGATGACATCCCACCATTGTCCGTCTCCAACGCAAGTGATACTAACGTCCAGCCCGAGCTATTCAATCCATACCACCAATTTCTCTTCTCGGATGGTTTCACCGTCGTTCCATCACCAAAACGACTCCCCTTCCTCCCATCTTCAAAACCACTCCTCCTCGAATTCATACCCAACTTCGAAGCCAATTCCTCAAACAGAAAAACAGGTCCAAATGCCGCAGATCATGGCTTTTCGGGCCAAATAGAAAGTGGCGACGAAGGACTCACCGGATGTTTTAATTTCAATTTGTACGGAGCCTCACTCGGATGTGATTCCATGGGTCCTTCATGTGATTTCGCATTTACTGGATATAAGTACGACGTAGCTTCTAAGGAGACCTCTCTCGTAACCCAACAAGTTATCCATGTTCCCGCTTGTCCTGAACTTTCGAATTGCGTTTTGACGACCGTCGATTTAAACTCTAGTTTTAAGGATTTGACTTATTTTCTCATGAATGTGACGGTGGCTGGCAAACCGAAAATTTGGTGGATGGATGATCTTCGTTTGGGATGGTCGGATAATAGTTGTTCTATGGGTCTTTGTCGTCAAAATGCTCTTGTGCGTTAGGTACTAGAGATGTTCGGGTTGAATTTCTGAAAAATGTTGGGGGAGAAAGGGGTGAGGATATGGATTCCCGTCTTTCAATAGCTATGCTGAGAGCTTGGGATTTTAAACGAGTCAAATAAAAACTACTCGATTTCTGAGATCTCACATATATCGGTGGGCTAAACATGACGAAATGGAGAGCCAGCAAATGGAAGAAGGGATTCCTGTTTTCGATGCTCGGCTCGAAAGTTTAGAAGTCTTTGCACAAAAATCCAAAATATATTGATTTGATCCGGAATGCAAAATCTATCTTATCATCTCTTTAATGTTTCCCGATTCTCATATTTCCGTTTTTCTTCACTCTACACGTACCAAAATACCGATATGTGATTTCTCACACTCGTAGATTATGCTCCATTTTGGAATTATCGATAAATTACCTCTTCGCATAATGTGACAAGCTACAAGAGCTTATATCAATTCCTTTCCTAGATCACTCCTAAACCCATCTCACACTTTTCCCCCAGGTATATTTGACATTCAAGGGGCGTCATTACGATGAGCACTACTCAGATATCAAATGCATCTCTTCCTATACCTTCCAATAAGCAATCATCCATCAGTCAGACCCAACATTATCCTTTCAGATAACATATCCATACCTCATTTACCAGCGCAAAGTATCCGTAATACATGAAACACATGGACAAATACAATGAAAGATCTCTTCATCACGACTTCCCCGATACATAATAAGATACACACGATAAAGTACACAATCCACAACATAGCACTCAGAGAAAGAGAAGAAAATAATCAACAATTGAGATATAAATATAAACATCATTATCAAGAGAATCAAACCCGACTATCGAAGGGGATAATGCGAAAGCGGAAAAAATTGAGAACCTTGGATTCTGGATTGCGGATAAGAAAGTGATAAAGTGATCAACGCTTAGGAGATACATACATACATACCTACGCGTCTTCACACATCCTTCACGATTTCATACAAAGGAGTAAGAGTAAGAGTAAGAGTAGAAATATAGTCCCAAAATCGAAAATTCAACACTACATACATACATAGTACGCAGCAGATCAAGGGGATGCGAGTGAATTCGAAGACGGCAAGAGAAATGCGTAGTATAATTAGTACTTGGAGAGAGGATTGTGAGGGGAGGGGGGAGTGCATCTAGAATGCTATTTTTATGATATTTGAGAGAATAAGTAAGTGTGTGTGTGTGAGAGAGAGAGAGAGAGAGAGAGATATATAAATAGATGAAAGAAGAAAGAAGAATATCTGTATCTGCGCTCGATATTGAGAGTGGGAAAGCGATTTGGCGTAGTGGATGGATGGACATACACACATACATGTCTCTAATTGCTATCTATAAATTTTATAAACATCTACAAGCAGGATATCTCTTCAATGGTAGTCTGCATTTTGGTGAACGATTGCCGTTCAAATCGCAGGGAGAATGCAATCAACTAATTACTTACTACTTAATCAAAGGATCAAAGAATTACTTACATTGCAAATAAGTGGTTAGTAAGTAAGAAGTAGTAAGTGAATACATGATGAGTAAATCCAAAAACAAAACATTCATACATACATACACCAGATTTCTCAACCACCCATACGTAGACATTCCCAGAATAATTCCACCCCGCACATCACCCACTCCTCCCTCCCCTTCTCAAAAAAGCACACCCATCCATCCATCCATCCATCCACGGCAGCAACAAGAAATCCAAAAAAAATCCAAAAAAAGCTCCCGGCCTGGTTCGAACAAGCGACTTGGCGATAACTTGTCTTATAACGACTTTTATCAAAGTGTTACTGCAATCGCCCACTCTACCACTGAGTTACAAGAGCTGTGTGATGATTTTGTTACAGTGGGGAAGATTATTGTGTATTATATTGTATTAACAAAAGGTGTGTGGGGGTCACTTAAGAGACTATGTTAGGGGGAACGTGTGATTGGTTGTTCGCTGTTGGAGTCCGCGTGGGGGTCAGGTCTGAGAGTCGGGAGGTCAAAGCAAGACCGGAATTTGACCGCGCGGAAAATGGTATGGTATGTTTGTAATTTGCCGGGAGTTTTTTTTTTCTGCTTTACCTGGTATCAATCTCTCAATTTTGTTGTGTATTGATTGAGCTATTTATTTTTATGTCCTTGGTCTTCTAATCAGTACATAAATATTATCCCGTATCCATGAATATTAAAAAATGCAATATATATATATATACATGTATATTTATCCATCTATCTACCTAGATCTATATACCTTCTTCCCCAATGCGCAGAGATAGAAATTTCTTCTACATTCAATCCAGTAAAGAAACGCTTTTGTAAACCACCAACTCCTTGACCCGAAATCAAAACGCCTTTATCACAATCTAATTCTCAATATCATTTCAAGGATCATTAATACTTCCATAGTTAGGTCTCTGATCCGATTCATAATTTCCTTCTTCTGATGCGATAGATTGTATGAGATCTTTTGTTTTCGGTCCCGTGTATGTCCTAGAGTTTATGTTAGTATCATCTCGAAATCTTGTGCAGATGAATGAAAAACATACCTTCTCGCTCCAGCCCACCACCACCCCAAACTAAATACCGCAATAGCCGCGCCTACTGCCACCGCATAATTCATATTCTCCATCGTAACCGGTCTCACCGTTGGGAACATCAGAACTATACTTATGAATAACACCCAGGTACATGCTATCGCATTGATTGGCTTTTGCCATATTCCAAGCGTGTATGGGCCGGGAATGAATTTCACGCGCGAGGCGTATATATTGCGTGCCAGAATAACTGCCGCATATGACATGTCAAGAGCAGGAGCTGTGATATTAAAAATTGCGACGATGGTAGTGGTGCTCCCGATGGCGATGGTATTGAGTGCGCAGGTCAGAAGGACGATGAGCCAGACAGAGTGGAGAGGGGTGTGGGTGTAGGGATTCACTTTGGACCAGAACCTATGAGGTTGGTTGTTAGTATTTTTGGTATAAAACGCATGACGCAACGAGCAAATGGCACAGAGACTTGGGAACTTACTTTGAAAAGGGAAGAGCTCCATCTCTCGCAAAAGCATATGCCATTCTAGTATCAGCAAGCATAGCCGAACATCCCGTAAAAAATTGAACAAGAATGACAAAAAACCACATTGCAGTTGCACCGTTCTTGCCCGCCGCATTTAAGAAGATTTGCGCTGCTGGCATTCCTGTGGGCGAATGAATGATAGCCTCAAGATCTGTTGCACAAAAACAAAGAGTAACGGTGAGCATCCAGCCTACGACTCCAGAAATGGTAACGGCCCATCGAATAGCCATTGGTCCACGAATTGCTGCGTCGTGAGTTTCTTCTGACATGTGAGTTGTGCCGTCGTAATCAGTCATGGTCCATGCTACTGATAAGAATGAGAGAAAGAACGAAAACGGAGTTCCCCATCCAGATCCATTGGTGAAATGTGTAAAGACCCATGTTGCAGATTGTTTGTTGGGAGTTAGAATGAGTAGAGTGATGCATATGGCGATTGAAGCTAGGACGTTGATTGGCATGAACCAAGTTACAATTTGGTGAAGACGTCTTGTTGTTAAGGAAGAGATTACTCCCATTATTATAAGGATCAACCACGAGAGTAGAGCGGTTTGTAGTGCAGTTCTATCGGACCATGAGTACACCAAATTCCAGACATTGTTAAACAACTTACGGTGAATAGGCATATGTCCCGGTGACCTCATCAAAATCAGAGTTCATACTTGCAGCTGCTAGAACAAGCTGAGAAACGGTATATCCCACACTGGCGACACCTGCAGTTTGACCAAGTAAATTACACCATCCAATAATCCAGCTCCATATCGCCGCATGTTCAGGTGGGACAACATTCTTCGTAACGAAGTACATGCCACCTGCCGTCGGATATGCAGAGACCAATTCAGATACTTTGAGTATATCAGTACAAGTTACAATTCAAAAGTGAAGATTTCTAACCTGAACTTGATATGATTGATGCCATTATAGAGCCAAAAAACCATGCCCATACTGATGCCGCTGGTCCACCTAGACTCAATGGGCTTCCAAAAGTAGCAGGAACGGATCCTAGGACACCAAGAACGGAGACCGCATAGGATAATGTAGACCATTTGGAAAAATGTCGACGTAGATCCTTAGCTATTGTTAGTGGGCATCATATTGATTGCGGGGGTGGCGAAGAAAGCTAACTTGAGTATAACCAATTCTGTTCAACAATCTCTCGTCATCGTTCTCGATGGTAGCCATGTTGCTACTCTTTTTCAGGCTTTGCGATGTGTCAGTCACGGAAGTCTCAATGACCCCAAGATCATTTTTCTGATCCATATTTGATAGATTTCAGGTATAATGTCGAATGCAGCTATCTGAATAGCTTATGCAAAGTCACATACTCATGTGGGTTCGCAGCGGAATATATACACTTGCGCATGGGCTAACGGATACAAGAGATGCAAGGAACGAACTTACTTTTAAGTCCGAACAGAAACAGCAAGCAGTATCTCTTGCCGCAAAGACTTAATATGACGCACAACAGAAGCGGTAAGGCCACGAACACGCTGGGTCTTCCCACCCCAAATTCGACCCCGGATAACCTTACCTATTCCCCTGTCAAATATACCCTCCAGAGAGAGCAATTAAACGAAAGAATATGCCGCCACCACCAACAAGGCTCTCAATAAGCCTGGTCAAGAAACCTAGGACCTGCTTCTATTTCCAATTCATGCGTCCTGGGCCTGCATTAGGGCATGAACTTTATGTCAACAAAAATGGTTCGTAAATATGTTTATCAATTGTCGCTAGCTTCAGCCCAATAGTGGAAACTTTCTAAACGAATAGACAAACGAGATAAGATCAGAATCCAGATGATGTAGATGATGTCGCGCAAATTGGAATAACGTGTACGAAGGCTAAGTGACAGAAAAAATATACACACACATACAGGGATTCAGTGAGAAGTGGGGTGCGGCAATCGCAATCGCAATGGCCTTTCTTTTTCAGGAATGGTTGTCTCACGCTGAATCGATAACATTTCCATTGTATGAGTTGAAGAAGAGAAGTTATTGAATCGAATGCGGGGTCTCCGATAGTAGTAGCTTTTGGTCTGATATGATAGTTTTGTGCCGCTTTGAAACCAAGTTATTTGGTTGGTAGTATCGTTAGTACTATGGGGATATTCCGCAGTCCTGATCCGGTCCTGATCCAGTACTACTGGCCTCTAAGTTGGACTGTAGATTGCTGATTGACGATAATTTCAAGGTTTTGATGCGTGCTTATGATAGATGAAATTGGAATAGTTACTAGGTAGATACTTTATAGGCTCAAATATCCATACATGATTACCTAGGTAGTACCGACCGACCTATCATTTTTTTCGGGTTATATTTCGGCCCCGGCCCGGGACTGGAAACTAACTTCCGTGTGCCGTTGAGGTTTGACTAGCATCTGTAATTTTAGACAACGTAATGCCTTTACATTTGGATATACGATCGAAAATGTGATAAGACTATTCGAATTGCAAACGCGTATGCGATGTTTATCCACACTCGAAAAGCTCTGTTCTGTTCTATATTATCAAGTCAGTGGCGGTGAAGCTCCCTTTTACGGACCCCCTCTTTCAAAATTTCCCCGAAGTTTCATACCGTATCCGTCGATCTACCCCTTTAAGGTTCTTTCAGAGTGGAGATAGTATCCTACCGAAGAACTCATTTTCTGTAGGCCCTGATCTACAAGGGCATTTACCGTGCTAGCATCTTGAACCTTGATAGGAGTCACTAAGGCTGTTTAGACCCGCGAGTTTGGTTCTGTTGGAAACACAACATTTCGAGCTTCCTATTGATTCATATTGTGCGATTGCCCATCAGGACACAGGACTGGCCGTCCAATCGTACAAGTACACCAAAACCGACGCGAAGCCTGGAGGAAACTGGAATGGGAAATCATACCTGGTAGTTACACTACATATTTTGGTATATTGACAACGATATAAATTGTTTGGGGCGTACCTCTTTGATCCATGTCTACCTACTCATGCCATCTTCCGACTAGCGATGAACCCTCGTAAAGCTCGGAAACTTCCCTTTATGAAAAATAAAACGGTTACTCGTCGCTGAATGCTAGGTCTCAACCTGTACTTCGAACCGGTGGCTTGAGGGTGCTGATGGTTCGAGGGCGCTGAGCATCAATTGTCTCATATTCATACGTAGGTCCTACCCTTTCACGTAACAATCACTAAAACAATGTCACTCCAAGAAATTGTCTGAACAACTGTCGGATGCAGCGAGACGAATCCGGCCATACGTTTTGTTAAGCTTTCAATCATATCTTCCAGCCGACTTTTAAACGGCGAAGACTCGGCAGAACGATATATGACAACGGTGTCATTTATTGGTTTGTATGGTGTTGGAATAAACTCTGTACGGGAGAACCGGAACAGATGCTCTTGCATTCTAGATGCATTCATTTGAAGATCCCCCACACATCGTTTTATTTCTTTTTTTGTTGCCACGCCGTACATGGATGGAACTCTAAGACCTCGAAAATCTAGATCCATATCACATGACCCAATCAACCTATCACGATCCAACAACCACAACAACATCACCTCATTCTGACTACAAAGTTGAGACACAGCAATCAGCATACAATGTTCCCCTCCAATCTCCTCTAAGCTATTCAATTCATCAATGAATCATACCAACCTATCAAACTTTGCCTATCTCAAACAATTACAGCAAGAATGTGTCTTATCACATGTTTCACATAGCATAATCTCTATCAAGAAGATGAAACCACATTCTGAGTGGACCTTGGCGGGAGATTTGAAGCAGAGCTAAATTTAAGCATCATTTGATACATGCCATCATGTGCTATCAGATCTTCCGACCTTGTAGACCTGATGTTCTGATGGAATTATGTTTGTATTTTTGCCGATGTTCCGAATTGGAAAGATGGGTTGAAACAGAGGTAGAAAAAGATGGTCTGGCAACAAAGAAGTTCACGAACGGGATCCTTGGGTATGGTGATAACGGTGATAGATTGTGCTAACATTTGCTCACTTTGATGATCATACAAGAGGGACGTCTAACTCCTCACATATGCCCTACACAGCTCTCCCTTCGCACCGTCTACATCTTCTTCTGTACATTGGATTCAAAGCTTTAGCTTCCCCTCCAGTCTGTGCATCTATGGAAGAACTCGTTAGCTCCTCTTTCCAAACAAGCTTCCCAAATACCAGCTCTCAATGCCAGAATGAAGGCAGTGCGACTACTACTCCAAACCATCTCTACCTCACCTCACTACAATCTACCTCATTTGCCCTACCATGACTTGTGCACAAATTCCTTAGCCGATTTCAAAACCGCCTGAAGTATATCCCTCTATTATTTCTCCGGTAAAAATTTCATCTCATACAATCACGGCATGATTTAGCGTGGCTGAGCACTGATCGTGAAGCCTAAATCAAACCTTCAAACATCTCTATATCTTTGGCACTGTTTGAGAATCTACACTTAAACAACGTCTCTCCTACATATGTATATAAACTTCTCGCAAACCACATCTGATATTTATATAAACTCGAACCAAACTTTCTAATACACTCCTTACTAATTACTCCTTCTCTTTTCGCGGCTAGTCCTGCTGAATTACTTTCCTTAATAAAATCAAACTGAAATTTGATATTTCATCTCCATTCCTTAGATTTACTGGTGTTTCTTCTCCTCATATTATCAACAAGATTAGTTCATCTCACATACTCAACGATACTCAATCTATAACTTCAAAATGCATTATTCATTCACCGCCCTCACACTCGCCGTCTTGGCAACGGCTATCCATGCCTCTCCTATTCAGTTGGAGACAAGAGAGTAAGCATTCATAACCTACCTATACCTTGAGTTCACATCATCGACAATGGAATTAATATTGTAAATAGTATAATGGCAATGGCCGCTCCTCCGGCGCCCCCATCCGGTGCTCCTGCTCCCCCCGCACCCGCTGATGCAGTCAGTGCTACGATGCCCGCACCCCCTGCTCCTCCTGTCGGTGGTCCAGCTCCACCAGCTCCTGCTGCGAAAGGCAACGGCACAATGCCAGCCCCGCCTGCACCTCCTGCCGGCGGTCCAGCCCCGCCCGCTGATGCAGCCAACACCACGAAGCCAGCTCCTCCCGCTCCCCCAGCTGGTGGTCCAGCTCCTCCAGCCCCTGGTAGCGCAACAAACACCACCGCGCCCGTTACCGAGGCCCGTGATCTAACCTCCTTCTCTATCACTGATACCCCCCAAGCAAACACCACCAGTTCAGCCAACACCACCACCATAACCGCCACTGTAACCGATCCAACCACAAACACCACCGGTATCGTATTTCCCGGAACCGCTGCAAATTGCACTACATTTTTCATTGTCTCAATGGGAGATACATGCGATATCGTTGATACGAAGAACGGGATCACGTTGGATACTTTGAGAAAATTGAATACCGAGATTGATGCTGGTTGTGCCAATTTGAGTGTGGGACAGGCGCTTTGTGTTAAGACTTAGGTGTGATTTAGGATGAGAAGAAAGGGACGTGAAAAAATAAAAAAAATAAAAAATTGAACTTGGGAAGCTTCAAAGTATATTTGTTGTAGCTATGGCAAGTCGAAAGGTTATTCTAAGCCATACCTGTGCTTGTAAGGCCACTCAATCAACAAGTAGTCATTATTAGATCTCAGGCAATAGAAGCATTTTTCCCAGTTCAAAAGAAAACTTGAACATACAATCAATATCTCTCATGATTATCTGTGCAATTTCTTTTCTATCAAGCAAACAATAAAGAACGGTGACTTCTGTATTGCCTTGGGGCAAATTAAATATCAATTGCCAAAGCAGGATGACACCAGTAATAGACAAGCACGCTGACACTTGATCGATCCAAGTCATTGTGTCTACTGGTGAATCACCTCTGTTTGTCTATGTTGCTATATTTCACTCAGTGAAACTAAAATAAGAGTGGAAAGAAAAAATCAGCCTGCAGTAGAACCTGAGCCTTAGGTAATCACTACAAGATAATCACTATATTCTGTATTGACTTATTAGCAATAAATGGTCGTAGCCGTAAGTTCTGTAATAGAGATCCAAGAACTTCTGTTAATCATGATAACAGACTCATCATGGCCATTATCAATCTAACAATATATCACACTAGCCGAATGTAGCCTGTCCCTTTACTGCCAGAGATCCCGACTCACGACTCAACCTATAACACAACCCACCATCAAAGATCAAGGAAGTTCGTTTTTATCATATTACCAACCTTACTAAAGAGTCGGATGCGACGTTCAATACCAATTTCAATACTTGGATCGAAAACAAACTGCAACTTTGGCATTCAACTCTCATTATCAAGTTTGAATCAATCTTTTTTTGCGACGAGAACTTGGAGCTACATTACTTGGCACCCATCTTCAGTATCAAATTGAACCTCTTCTGCCAAAAATAAACCTGCAGCTGTTGGCTTTTGCAGCAAAGAACTACTTCTTAAGATCTATCCTGGTTTCTGCCCTGTCAAGATAGTCAGGAAACATTGAACAGGTATTTAGCAATCGTTTTCTTAATCATCATACAAAAGCAAATCCTCATGAACTTCAAATTTCTCTAGACCTTATAGAGAATGCACCTCTCTGGAGAGAAGGTCATATTCTGTCTTTCATGAATTCTGACGCAATTAGATATTGATAATGGCACTATCGAAGGAAATTAAGAGAGGACTTGCGCCAAACAATCAAAGTTCGGATAGCATTATGGCAAAAGATGCGGAGGAAGAATCTGAAATCGAAGCGCATGGAGATGATAAGCTCGCTGCAACGGAGAAGATTCCCAGGACCCAGGAAGATCCAATGTGCCAGCATGGGAGTTACTTCAAGGATTTTGAAGAATACGAAGAGACAGATGATGATATCGAAGGAACACAGACACCGGCAAATAGAATTACAGGAGTCAGTCATCAAATGGCATACGTGATCACCGAAGAGGATGTCAAAGATCCATACAAGGAATCAGCAAGCAGCACTACAACACGGACACGAAAGGAGCCGATATTGTCAAAGTTTGTAAAGTTCATCTACAAAAAGCAACCAGTAACCATCGGGTTAGAGCACTGGCGGTCTCAACTTGAGCGATGGAGAGATAATCTCCGAGATAAAGGTTTAATTGGTGTTGTATGGGACGAACGTGCTGAACCTTGGAAATACCAAACGCGCTCGAAGGAGAGTAAGCAAATGGCTGCAGTTATCTGCGATTTTGAGACGCCATCAGAGAAAGCTGGCTTAGTTCTCCACTGCCCTGTTGAACATAAGGAAGACGAGCAGCGGGACAATTACACACCACTTCACTGCCCACTGGATGAACAGGAAGATGGGAGCCCAGAAAAAGAAATTGTCAAGATCTATATCGGCCCGGAAAGATATGTGATCCGAGTTTACAAGAAGATTCTCTGCGAAAAAATTCAATACTTCAAAAACTTCTTCAATGGAACATCCCAAGAAGCAGCATCGAATTCCATTACATTCGCCAGTGGTGATTTCGAGGCTTTCCACGATTTGATGTGGTGGGCATCCAATAGGCACTTGCCTCCATGGTCGATTTATCCTGATGGAAAAAAAATGAGTGAACGCATGCAGCATGATTGTCCAGTCGTTTGCGTCGAAACGGGGTTCAATTGGGGTGGCCTGTATTTGCTGGCGAGCAGATTGTGTGTGACAGATTTGATGAATCTCATAACAGATCATGTCGTGAGAGCCCTGGAGTTAAACCGAGGCCTATTGACGAAGGAAGACATCGCTGGTATCTATAAGAATACCCCAAAGAATTGTGGCTTAAGAAGGCTAGCCTGCTATAGCTTCAATTATGACCTAGATCGTTGTCATCCAGCGCTTTGGCCACGGTACTGGGACATGCAAAAACGCATCGATGGCCTGGAGGAGGACTCTGTTGCTCTCAGGGAAATGTTACATGAAGGAACGGTAGTCCTCACAGCCGTATGGCACTTCTGGCCATGCACCTTTCATAACCACCGTGATGGGACAATCTGTGACCGAAAGACTTTGAAAGATCGGGAAGTAGGTATAAGACGTCCTTGAAAGATTCATTGAGTACCGAGCGAAATTGATCACTCCGCGGGTTGATAGGCTCGGAGGCTGTAGGGGACTGGAAGAACAGGCGATATGCACAAGCGACTTGGTCTTTTGTGCTGTAAGCAAAGTCGGAAATGATTCATCCGTGTCTCTGTGCGAACTGTGTAAATATGTTGATTCTCGCTCGAGCAAGGTAAAATTTTGCTTGTCGGAATATTGAAAGGTCAATCAAGAATGTGTACTTGTCAATACGTGACTTAGCTAGACAGCCAGAACTAGACAGGTAGCAAAATGATGGCATTATCAAGAAATATAGCTGGTCTAATCAAAACAATATCTGGTCGAGTTCCGATGAAAGTATATCATCATGCTAAATTCATTTTCATCCAAGATACAAGCCGTGGGATTTTGAGTACCCGGTAAGAATATCGTCGCCGATACAAACGCCGCTATTGATTTTAGACACATTTGACATTAAATCTGATAAGGCTAATAAGTATCAGCCGACCAAAACACCCGATATTTATAGTTGGCGCTGTAATAATTCAGAAGTCCAAATTCAAGTTCTAAGCCTCGAGTGACTACTTATGATAATGATTATTCTTGAATTGAGAAGCTACCCACTATTCAAGACCCATCTTGGAATAAGATTTTTTGAAATACTCTTGCTAAGAATTTATATTTAGCCAGTTACTATTTATATTAGGGATTAGATATATCTATTTATTCCCAATGAATTACATTATGAACTATATAAGATTGTATAGATGGTTTTAGGGGGCAAATATATTCTTTATAATAATAAAAGTCAGAATATTCGAAATAGTAATAAGATATTAGAGTAGGGTCTAAAAACTATATAATACGTTAATCTAGATTTGTATTTTCTATATCAACACTTAATGGAGATATAATATCTTTTATAGCTAAAAATATAATCATTTATTTTCATTAGGAATTGAATATACTCAGCTATTATAAGAAGATAAAAATCTTGATTATTATTTAATACTTTTGTTTATAGAATCAATCTGCATTCAACATTGTCATCTTTGGCTCTGATGTCGCTAGCTAATAAGTAGAATCTATATCTATGTACCTGGCTTGCAGGCTTTTGGTTGATATTCTGATCCATTACCGATATACGAGAGAGATTATCCTAATCATCTTGAGTATCAAGTCATCTGATAATATTTTCACGTATTATGCTTCTCAAGGTACCTAGGGAATCCTCTGTGGCGCAGCACTCAAGCCACCCCGCATCTATGAGCATCGTCACGACAAACGTCAAAAAACCGGTACACATACCTAGTCGCTTTCTGAACAGTCTCAGATATAGATGCAGTTGCTATCACGATGAAAGTTAAGTCCAAAATTCAATCCACTAGACTACATGGCTACTCAACTCAGTCAAATCTATGAAATCCTTCACACTCTCATCGGGCCATTCATACCCTTTCTTATGCCCATCAACTTCTACATCAACCTACGCTTCTTATGTCACCAAAAATGGAAAACGAGTACAGCTAGCAAATTCGTAAACGCAGAAAATATGGTACAACTTCTAAACCGATCAGTACCGCGGGTATTACTGACATACGGTGCATGAATGGGGACTTTGTTGGACAATGGAGGGTTTGGACGGAGACTGGACTAATTATCTTGGCTCTTTTAATCTGGAGCTCAGAATTGGATATTGATGAAGGATCGATTGATAAGATGCTAGATGATTGGTGGGCTACATCCGACGATGGAAACGAGCAAAGAAAGGTTGAGGAACGAGGAGAGAAGGGGTCTGATGATGGAGAAATTGCTGTTGAGTGCCAATGACATCATTCAAAAGGTCGCTAATTGAGATGGAGACGCTTAAGTACAAACAGCCCCAAGAGACTTGATTGCTTGACCACTCAATTGCGCCATGACTAGGAGATTAAGATGCCTTGAAAGTTTGAGGTCACCGTGGACGATAACTATGAAGGTGTGCATCAATGGAACCGGGATAATATCCAAGCTGAATCAAGAAGCTCTGTTGTATGTAGGAGCTGTGCAGTTTTGTTTGGAGGGAGCGAAGAGGGGGTCAGCATCAAGCCCACAGAAATATGTGGGATTATCGTATTACCCGCAAGTCATGATCAGGACTAAGGCATCTACCCGCTCAATTGTTCGAATTTTGATACTAGAGATCCATTTTAATTGAAGCTTAATGGTCTTAAATCTCACAGCATAACACTAGGTCCACTGAATCACACGGCTATTATTAGCTAAGAATCGCCAAGGTCGCATTTGACGTAATCGTGCCGTTACTCCCGTGATAGATACTCAACCACGACGACACCCCGAATTATCTTCTGTTCTCTTTCTTTCAATTCATCTCAATATAACAACATTTTTGGCTATCTTCCACAAATTGAATATGTCTGAATCATCCATAAACAGACGTGCCGTGGTAGTCTCCGCTTCCGCAGTTTTATTCCTTTTCACTCTCGTTTTACTCGTTGTTTTCATCGCGACGGATATCATTCATATTCCATACGTTTCTCATGGGTTGGATTCACGTTTCTCCTGGATGACTGTGATCCTATCACCAATCTACCCATTCTGGGCTCCTCTCACGCTTGGTGTCTCTGTCAAGCTATGTCGACACAAGGCATTTCCAAAGCAAAGAGAATGGATCACTTCATCTATTCTGATTTGTACATCACATCTTGGACGAGTAATTGTGGATACGATGCAGGCGTTGGGATTTTTTGACAAAGTCTGCAGCTTGAGAAATTGTTGGCATGAATATATTCAAATGTGCTTGATTGCACTTGTAATTATTAGCGAAGTCGTTGGAATTCCATGGGATGCAAAGATCGTTCAGAATTGGGTCGAAAGATTGGCAGTAGAATCTGAGGACCAGGCAGCAAAAGAGACAGCTATAAATGATGAGGATGGGATGGAAAAGGGCCTTGTTGATAAAGCTGCAGAGGAGGTTACATACTTGGATGGTGGAAATCCGGGACTACATGAGAAACAGATGTCTGTTGAGACTATTGAGCTTCATGGAACTGGGGCCGTTGAGTTGCCCGTGGATGAGGCATTAACACAGAGTGGTGAAGGCACGAAATAGACGCACGATGCGAGATTCATTGTTTGATTACAACACAGACCATTGGAAATCGAAATCGAAGTGGAAGTAAAGCAGAAAACAGCTGATGTTGTGGATTGTTCAAGGGAAGCAGATATTTGTAGCATCGAGCAGTGATTTATCAACTTGGGCTCCCCATTACCTTGGTTTCGATTTATATGTCACTCATTGATCAAAAGTAAAACACAAGAGAATTCTATGTTATCCATGGAATTTCACACTGCATACATGGTCAACTGAGAGCGTCAATTCCGACTAAACTAAAATTCCGTATATTAGCAAAGAAAATCTTCCCGAGGTCGTTGAACCCACTCTACAATAGTACTAGTCCCGCTTGCGGTTTCGCTAAATCACTTTCCTTTACTCAAATATTCCGAGTCTCGTACAACAAAGACTGGAGGGTAATCACCAATCCTTCTCCTTGATAAAAGCTATGTGCTTTGTTATTTGGCCAATGTCAACAAAGACTCCTTAATCCAAAACCGTAAGATATCTCCTTATCTCAATCAAAATATATGGACGTGGTTTTTGGCATCTCACCAACTTCAACATATCCGACTTCGTCGAACGTCCGTTACAGACCGCCAAAATTCATTTAACTGGATGAAAAAGAAATTGAAAAATGGCAAGAGATGAATTCATACAACGAGCCAAGATCATTGTGGCTTTCCCCAATATTGGAGTGGGCGCCCTCGGCGAAATTAAAGATCAAATACTTCCCGCCACCAATGCCACTTTCTTTCGATCCAGCTTTTATTTCAATGAACCCCCATCAGCTGAGGGAATAGCGGAAAGAGATTTGATAGCTTCTCCTGCTCCTCCGCCCATACCATGGGAAAAATTAAGAGAGATTCGAGAACGAGTGCTGAAAGAGATAGAACAGACTATGGTGGAACCTGGAATCATCATTCTAGATGATAATTGTAAGCCTAGACTCAACCTTATCGAGGCTATGGAGATTGAAGACTGGGATTATAAGCTCGTTTCCCCTGCACGTAGTCAAATCACTCGAGATCTCATGCCGATGCACTATGGAAATCAAATGAGGGAGCAGTGGCTGGGTGCGCTGGAGCGTCTGAAGGACGATTGGGATGAATACGTCATTCCCGCCAGGAAGAAATTCGAAATGCCCCCGGGCCAATCACTATCGGATGTCGTTGTGCAGATTATGCAAGAACCGATTCCGATACCAAGACCTGCCGATGATCCTAGAGAGTATTCAGAGGAGGATGATGATGGAGAGGTAATCGACAATGAGCTTCTCCGAACAGCTCACAATACGGATAATAGGCTTGGATCCAATGCTCAGATTCGAGCTATGCCACTATCATTTTCCAACGTCATTGTTAATTCACCCTACAGTCAAAACAAAAATACAAACAACGCCAAAGCAAAAACCTTCTTCACATGGTTCTTCTTCCTCGCTAATGTCTTACTTACGATTGGCCTTGCGTACATACTTTATAACATGGTCCTGGACTACGAAGAATTCATCGAAAGTGACAACCCGCAAAAGCGAGAAATTCTGAAAGAACCATCCGAGTGGGTGGAAGAAAGTCCGTTTTTCATTTGGACGACATGGCCAAAGAAACTAGTGAGAATGGCATTGCCTTACGCCGCAAAGAGAAGACAAGTAAGCGAGGAACTATTAGAGACGGTTGAGAAATGGATACAAACGGAAAGATTTCTGAGAGGAAGCGATCCGGGATGGCAGTTTTCGGATGTGCTTGAAAAACTGAGACATGTGGGGTTTATCACTTCTGATACTATAAAGAAAGAAGCATCTGGGGTAGTCTCTAAGATGGCTTCTACAGCAGCTTCTACGCTTTCCACGCCAACGCCTATACCGACAATTGATTCGATAGGAGATAAGTATGATTAGCATTCAAATGTATGAGATATGATAGTAATGCCATGATTTGAACTGGAGGCTTATGGATTATGCATAAATGTGTTTTGCACAGCTGCACGTGAATACTGGATAGGATGAAGCACTTTCTGAAACTGACATAACTCTCGCATCAACCATATTTTAGGCTCGTCCAAAACAAAAGTCATGTCCTCCACGACCCCAAACATCACAATTATGTTCCTACTTCAAAACACGTGAATCTTTCATTGTCAACCAATCATAGCCTTTCTAGCAGCGGATATTAGTCAGCCCGCTTATCCCCGAAACGATCACCATCCCACCATCATCCCACTCCCTCCTGACTCAAACCCCTCTTTATCAAACTCCCGACTCCCAACTACTCACCGTGCGAAACCTTATCATCCATCGTGATCGACCTGAATTAAAAACTCTTTCAACTTCCCATCACGCGGAAACCCCTTCTTTATCTTCTTGGAACACAATAACATCTTTCCAATTCCGAAACAATCTCGATGAAGCCTCTTTTTCCGCACGGGACATGCGTCCAAGGCTTCGAGCAAGAAGACTTTGATTGTGCATGAATCAAAATAGAAGGAAAGAGATGAGAACAAACAAAAATGAATCGAAAACACTTACCAATTCCTTCTATTCCTGTTCTTATTCGATGGCATGTGGAAGGATCATCTGATTCTTTCTCCACATGCAAAAAAACGTGCTTGACGTGCTTTTAAACGGACTCCTTGCTTTCTTTTGGCGGGGTATTGGACCCTGAACCCCTTGTTTTACCCTCTTTTTTATGCAGTGAGATTCAGTTGCGACAAGATATTCATGATTCGGGCATGAATTTCTGGGAATCATGTACAATCAAATCTTTACACATAAAATGTATAAATATTAGCGATCATTTCACCGTTTCTGCGGTGTTACTTGTCAGGTTACTTGTGTATCTTTGAACAACACATAAACTCTGTTGCTCCTAAATATATCTCATTCATATAAGACTGTCTCTTCCTCAATCAAATTTATAGAAGGATTCTAGGAATCTAGTCATCTGTCTTTTTGTCAACTATACCGATTTCTTCGATTTCTTTTCGATACCCAGTATACTACGTCGTTCAGAGGACACTTTTGAAACTCGATTTGAAGATAACATATAGTATACCCAAACAGCTGCAATACCTATCTTTATATCTTATCACTCCACCCCCCCACACACAAGCTCAATATGGGATCAATAGCCAGAAGAACCATTGGTTCGACCCATCAATGGTGGAAAGAAGCCGTTGTATATCAAATCTATCCCGCCTCCTATCTCGACACTACCGGATCTGGAGATGGTGATCTCAATGGTATCACCTCGAAATTACCATATATCAGATCTCTCGGTGTAGATGTAGTATGGATGTCACCTATCTATGCATCTCCTATGCATGACATGGGCTATGATATTTCGGATTATCGAGCTATCAACCCTATGTTTGGTACTATGGAAGACTGGGAACGTGAGTCACCTCCTCTTCATACCTTTCTCAAGACTCTCAGAAATATTAACAACGCATAGGTCTCTGTGCCAGAGCCCACGAACTGGGTTTGAAACTCGTAATGGACCTCGTGGTGAATCACACCAGTTCTGAACATCCCTGGTTCAAAGAATCCGTCTCGGGCGGTCCTAACGGTCCCAAAAGAGACTTCTACTACTGGCAACCACCCAAGAATGGCAAAGAGCCCAATAACTGGGGTGCCATGTTTGGTGGTTCATCCTGGGAGAAAGATCCTTCTCATCAAACAGACGAATACTATCTTCACGTCTACGATGTCAGCCAACCCGATCTTAACTGGACAAATCCAGCTGTTCGCAACGAGGTCTGGGATATTATGCGCTTTTGGCTTGATAAAGGATGTGATGGATTCCGCATGGATGTAATCAATTGTATCTCAAAGGAACCCGGATTTCCCGATTTCGAAGTCACCGATCCGAGACTTGAGTTCCAGATTGGCGTGAGAGGCAATTTCAATGGACCTCATGTCAAGGAATATTTGGAAGAAATGCATCGCGAAGTCCTCTGTCATTACCCCGAAGCATTTACCGTGGGAGAAACCCCAGGACTCAAGAGACCTGAGAGTGCATTGGGCCTCGTACAAGGAGGAAAACCTCTCCAAATGATTTTCCAATTTGAACACATGTACTTCGATATCCAACCCGGAAAGAAACCCTTCTTTCCTCGCCCTTCATGGGATCTTACCGATATGAAGAGAAATCTTGGGGAGTGGATGTCCTTCAATGCAGCAAATGATGGCTGGGACTCTCTCTACCTAGAAAATCACGATCAGCCGCGTATTCTTGGGCGCTGGGCAAAAGATACTCCAGAATGGAGAGTGCAAGCTGCGAAAATGTTAGCGCTATTCCATGCAACCGGCAGAGGAACCTTGTTTGTCTATCAAGGACAAGAAATCGGAACGGCAAACAGCAAGTGGTGGACAAATGAAGAGTTCAGAGACGTAGAAGAGATTAATTTCTTCGCGGCCGAAAAGGCACGCAGAGAAAAAGAATCGAATGAGAAAGAAGTAGATATGACTGATATTTTCCGCGGAATCCAAGGCTACGGAAGGGATAATTCAAGAATGGGTATGCAATGGGATGACTCTCCTAACGGCGGTTTTACAAAGGGTAAACCATGGATCAAGACGAATGAGGAATACAAGGAAATCAACGTCGCGGCGCAAGAGGGAGTTAAGGGGAGTACATTGGAGTTCTGGAAACAGATGATTAAACTTAGGAAAGACAACTCCGTGTTGTGTAAAGGTGGATTTGAAATGGTGGATCAGGAGAATCAGGAGATTTATGCATATTTGAGGAAGGGAGAGGAGAAGGAGTATTTGGTTGCGTGCAATTTTAAGGAGTGGGACGTTAAATGGAAGGTTCCGGTTGAGATGGGAGGACTTCTATTCGGAAGCTATGAGGAAGGTGTGCAGAGTGGAGAGAAGGAGGGTGAATTGAACTTGAGACCGTTTGAGGGAAGAATATATGTGAGAGATATTTGATGGGGAGAAGTATGGGTTAAATATTTGTTGGAGCGCAATGCAAAGTTCTTTTTTTCTGCAAACTTTTGCTTTCTGTTTGTGTAATATGTATGAAGTGGTGAGATACATGGAATGATTTTCGTATTATATGACCATTCTTCCGAGGCACCATTCCAACTATGATCCAAGTAAGAGATTCGATGACTCGGAATAGCTAACAAGACAGAATTACTATCGCGTGGCAGCTGATATCAAATAATGCAACCAATAGCGTGGAGAATAGTTTCATGAACGTTGTGAGGAGAAGCTAGGTAGTATCATGCTATTAAGTTACTCAATGATGAGAACGGGTGAGCAAATATGACGTAATACCGGTTACTCAATCAATGTGATGTTCATTAAAGATTATAGAATCGTCGAAACCGCGTAAAAAGACCTTATAGATGTACCTAGTAGTTCGTTGTCGAATTTCCTAATTAAACAGGGGGTGTTACTTCAAACCTCTCAGCTACTTTCCACGCACGGGTTCACCCAAAAGCTTCACAAACTCTAATCATATTTGTCAAACCATAACTAGACATCCAGCATACTTCTAATCTGCTGTGGGGGAGCCGACACAGAAACAGTACTATTAGTGCCTGCACCTTGTTCGGACTCAACTTGTGTCACCGAGCTAGCTTCAGAACTTCTCGTCCTCCCTGGATTGTCTCTAAATCTTCCTTCGGTATCCAGATGAGGAGGATATAATATACCAGCGGTCGTTCTCAATGCCTCAATACTTCTCGTACGGGTTTCGATATCTCTTTCATACCTAGTAGGTGACGGAAAATCTTCCATCTCCACCTCTCTTCCCAAATCCCTTGTCCTTGGGGCCCCACCTCTGACTTCAGCGACGTTGGCAGTTATTCTCTCTTGCATCGTGGCAATTTTGTTATCACCATGTAGCCTACTCCACCATCTTGGCTTTTTTGTATATCCAATCTCTTCATCCGCTGCTACATCGCGAATCCGTCGCTGTCGAAGTAAATCACGATCCTCGTTCGGATTCACGTAGCCACCGATCTCGTAGACGAGCAGTATGAGAGCTATTGGTCCCCACCCTAAGGGATACATGACTTCCAGTTTCGTTTGAATGTTGAGAGGAGATATCGGGAAATAGAATGAAATCGCTGCGATATATCCGATCATGATTAGAGAAAGCAAAAGAGTCATGCCGAATTTAATTGGAGTGTGTTTGAATACTGCAATCAAGCGGTTCCCAAACCCCTGTTCGTGGGATATATAGTGATATATCGAGTGTTGTAAGGAGTATATTGTTGTTAACCATCCTCCAAAAAGAAGAAAGGCTGCGAGCTTGAACCGGACATCAGTTGCGGCCGGTGCGGCAATATCATTACTCTGATCTAAATCTCGTTGCTTTTCGAATGAACCCCATGATCTTGGTATGACCAACAGGAAGTTCAACCAGAAGAAAAAATAGAAGACCAAAGGAATCACAAGTTCGATCTTCGTCCGTCTATCATCCTCCCTCAGTGCGCGTCGGTTCTCAGGGATATCAAGCATTTGTCTCTCTTGCCAGCTACCCCAATGTCTTATACTCTCCCACACGGCTGCCATCGTTGCAGGTATCATCAAAAACCAGAAGAAGTTCGTTAAAGCGAACGGCAATTCCGGTAAAAAGTATCTGTCAACATCGACAGTACTGATGCCGCTAATACCTCCACAAGTTCCAATTATAAGCATCCAATACCATTGCCATCTTCTACTTACTGCGCGGAATCGTTTTCGAGGAGATAAACTTGTTCGGCCGTGTTTTCGTAGGTTAATCAAAGTGAATATAATACTGATCAGGAACAGTATTCCCATTGCGAGACCAATTTTGGACCGCGCTCCCATGGGCTCGATTGGTGAATAGCATGATGTGCTGTTAAGGAATGTGCCATTTTGGAGTAAATGAGGGGTATATGGGTCGAAGAGAATGAAGCAGAGGGATCCATTGGAAAAGGTACCATTGGAGTAAAAGGTATAGTTCCAGTGTTTCAGGGTTGTAAGATTGAAATGCACTCCTTCGATGAAAGTGTCGCTGGCATTATCACCAGATGGAAATGGTATAAGATCGCGATTATCCAAGGAAGCCATCACGAAGGAACATTCAGTCTTTGGCAGATTGCTTCGAATCAGTATTCATGGGCCCGGTAGTTCCTCTGGACGGTGGAACAGGAGAATCATCAAAAGCACATGGTATTAATAGACAATATCCAGAGGGTATGAATTGTATTGTATTTAATAAGATAACAATAGTATGGAATGTTGGTAAGTTGTCAAGCAGACAATGCTTCTGGAAGTGCCGAACATTCCGTTAATAGTCTTTCTACCGGTAGTCGCAGCTTCGTATTGTAGTTGTAGCGTGAATACAAACCTTGGATAGAATTTGAAGACCTCGCCGGCTCGTTGGTAAGGTATTAAATTTGCATCGACTATATTTTCTCCAGTGAAGAGGGGAGTGAAGGGAGGAAGTTGATAAGAAGCATCGAAGCTCAAGCTTCACCATAATAAGTTCTTCATGTGATCCGTGCATTTAAAAGTCTCCACAACGGCATTAAAAGCTCCACGACAGCTACTCACAACTATGTACTGTAAATCATAGGTGTTCAGGGTCCTAGAGGTATCAGAGATATTAGAGCGTTCAATGCACCAGCACATGTGCAAAGGAAAAAGATCCCAATTGAACAGTCAAAATGACTTCCGCAGATGAAGAAAACTCTTATATTGATTACGAAACTTTCCTCTCGCCCACATTCTCCCCTTCATCATTCGCAAACTCTCTTGTTCTGGGGACAAATAACCCTACCGATACACCCCTCGACCTTTCCACACCTCTCTCCCGTGTGCTATTCGATGCGCAAGAAATAAATACACATATTGATACCCTTACAACGAAAAGCGCCCTCCCTCTCCTATCACATACCCAAGATCAGACTGAATCGAGTCAGAGGATAGTACAAGAGATAGATTCGCAGGTCGCGAGTCTCAATGATGGATATAAACGACTTGAGAAGGAAGTTTTAGTACGATATGAGACCGCAGAGGAAGTCCAAACTGTCGCCAGTCGATTATGGGAAACTGTAAGACTGGGGCGGGTAGTCGCACGTTGCTTGCAATTGGGGAGACAACTTGAGATTCAACTGTCTGAAATCGGGAATACGGGTGCGCCTGTCAAGGTTCCGGGTGCAAAGGAGGATCATAAAGCTTTGGTGAGGTGTTCGAATACACTACTGAATATACGAGAGCTTTTCCAGAAAAGTGGCCCTGGGGAAGAAGGTCACGGTTTAGAGAGAATAGAGGTTGTGCGGACGCTTCAAACATCGATTATCAACCCCGCAGAACGAGTCGTACTTTCCAGGTCACAGCAACTTATCCGCGAATTTTCGATGAGCAATTTATCGTCCAGCAGCAACACATCGACATATGCGCAGACCAGGGATACCAAAGAGCGCACAGATTCGGCTTTGAAAACTTTATACCTTCTATCCTCAACATCAGGGCTTAACAGTAAGAACGCGAAGAAACTAAAATGGGAGCCAGATCTCCTCGTTCAATCGCTTCAGGATTATCTCCGGACTGCTCTCACTAGCTCATTGGCATCTCTTTCTCGTGCTCTTGCTACGCTTCCTACACTCGATCGAACTCTTCTCGAGGTATCCGCTCGATGTCAAAATGTTTTAGCGCTGGAATCACTACTCGCATCTATACAGCCACCGGCGCACCCAAATTTGCCCTCAGATGATTTGGCACCAGCCAATTTTCTCCAGCCTTTACTCACATCTTTAGAAACTGGTTCGTTACCAAGTTATTTCTGGAGGACTTTAGCTGGCGGTTTGACCACAAAGGTACAAGAAATTATCAATAAAGGTGGTGTTAGCGCTAGAACGTTAAGAAGCAATCGTAACAGTGTTAGGGATGCTATTCGAGAATGCGTCGTGAAAGGGAGCCGAGCACCAGCTGGAATCACTGCTTTGAAAGGCGAGAAAAAAGCAGATGCTAGCTGGGAACGAGAAGTAGCGGTAATGGTTGGAAGTGTTATGGGTCCATTAGGCCGCTGAAGCATATCATGTGTCCCACGAAATGATAATTAGTGCAGGTTAAGAGCCAAGGCGAATCTCTAGGTCTCAAGATATCCGAGACATACCCAGTATGCGTGTGGCCCTCAAGGCCTATGGACACCCGCAAGGCCACTCCCCGTGCCTGTATTTTTAGGAGTACAGTTGCCTTCGAGAAATGTCTGTCTGTGCCAGCGGAAGGTATGATATGCAGGAAGGGGAAGAAATGTGCAGACTGATGATATATACCATCATATGATTGAATGAGAATTATGCTGAAAAGCATTCACCCCTTCCACTATGATATAATCGCATCTTTGTGTGTTTCCCTGAGTTGTTCTTATTCGCTTTTCTTTGCACAATGTCAAATATATTCTAGTGAATGTTCCATACTGTTCCATTTCATAAGCCTTCTCCTAAGTGTGCAGAGCAATCGGTTGACTTGATAAAATTGAGATACTGATCGCTAAAGCTCTCAATATTCACTTGACGTCTATATATTTTAAAAAGTTTGATGCATTCTTAAGATCTACTATCTAGTCTCATTCGCAGATCTCAACGTGACTTGGTGGGCATGATAATCTTATTCATCGTTGCTCAAATATCAGAACATATGTAATGAACTTAAGATTCATATCATCACTATCGAAAATTGAGAGTAAATACAACGTTAAAGAACGAACGAATTGAGTGGCTCTAGCGAGCAATTTGGAGAGACTCACATATAAGCCGTAATGTAAGAATGTTCATACATGAAGTAGATAGTTTTTGTGAAAATGACATGCCATCTACGCCTTTTCTTACGATCATTTAGCTGATAAGTATGGTTTTCTGGAGTTTGAGAAATCTTTGTAAGGTATTTAGAGCCTAGACATTGACATATGTTAACTACATAGTTCCCCTCAATTTGATTCACTACTATTGGGGACCCCATTTTTCCTTATTTAGTTTTGTACAGAGAACATATATAAACCCCTTCGGATTCTGGTATCAGGGCCAGAAGGAGGCCCAGATGAGTGGACAAGGGATCGATTCTATGACTGGCCTCGTCGAGAAGTTGACGACGCACCTGCTTCTGTTTACTGCCACGCTTGAGGTAATTTACGCTCTAGCTAAATCACTATTGTTTGATACGTGTCGCGCGTGTCGCTTCATCGTCATCAATCCTGCCGAAATTTATGTTGTCACTTGTTCGCCTACTTTCTTTTCGTCATATCAGACTTTTGTATCTTTCGTCAACCGAGTGTAAACCAGCAAACCTATGTTTTAGAAACAGCGTGGGGGGCTTTTCCTTTAGCACCTTTTAGGATGAGATGAAAAGTGTGTTTTATTTGGATTTTCGGGCGCCCCCAGAGTACTAAATTTTCGTTTGGAAAATCCACATGGGTATTGGGACATCGTCTCGATACTGGGGTACATGAAAACTTTCAGACGTCTATGCATCTTTCACAACTGCTCGTTTTGCGCACCTAAAAAGAAATCTATGGCGAGCATTCTGTGGCAAACCTCACCCAAGATATGCTCACAGGCTTTCTGTAATCTATTCGATCACGCTGTGGAGAACGACGAGCGAAATTGGAGACTCGAATTTCTGGCCATCGTTGTTTCATTATCGCTGTTCATAGAGCTGATAATGCCAATATTGCTACCAGAAATCTTGTCGTTGTCAATGGCTCTTGAGGCCATTCTTGCACTTGGATGATACATGATAACTTGAGAAGGACCAAACGTTTCAGACTTAAGATTCATTATTTTCTGCCAAACCTTGATAGTCGATATTGTGTTTGTATTCCTCGAACGTTTTGCGTAATATAAAAGCTTAGCGAGTATAGAATTTGGCATAGGCAGAAGTGTCACTTTTAAACAAATTCTTACTGGATGCCGCTTTCAAACCTCATCGGACATGGTCTCGGAGTCGCTTTCGGGTCGTTTGCAGTAAGGATAGTGGAAATTGTCAAGACCAAAGTGAATCTTTTAATTTAAATATCTCATCAAAGCTACTGGTCTATCTTCTTTTTTCCCTGCAAATATAGTTTCTCTCATCTTCGAATTGGCATAGGGGCCGGCGGATACAGAATACCAGTTTACTGATGGTTGTCAGTGCACATTACTTCTTGCATCGAAAGTATTAGATTTTGAGATGCCATCCGTTCTTGTTTGTTGTCGTTGTTAATATGTCTGTCATTGTTGTACCTTTCATTTTTGCCGTTGCCACACTGCACCAAATCTGCTCAAGCGCCGAAGCATCAGCTCCGCAATCTTTTGACTGCAGCATATCCATGGTCATGCACCGAGGACTTTCAATCGAGCCAGCTACCGGATCATATCAGGGGATTTGGTTTTCCTGGCAATCATGGTCAAAATCGATACGCGTGGTCTTACTCAAATATAGCTCGACAGGTGAAGATTGCACGGGTATTTTGAATTATTTTAAGCGAATCAATTATCAGCTCCACATGGGAGGGATGTGTATTGGTACTAAGTCTTCGTTTCTTCCTTGGCGGTGTAATTGATGTCTACCTGTCCTAGGCTGCCTTTTTGAAGGGGGGGGGAGGTGGCGCTGTTGTACCCGGTTGACTAACTTATGATATTCTTTAGGTGTGTCATTAAATTATCAGCATCTCGGAGCTCCCAATAGTATGTGCACCCCGTTATGACTTAGCCCCCGATGAAAATAGCAACCTTTGTTATGGGTGGAAGTATCTCCAATTGCCATGAATAGACTGGGCAACGGAGAGTATTCTTATGAGGAGGAAGAAATTAAAGACTGGGGAGGATCTAATCAGATCATATGATGGTTTGGTACGCCCTTTCATGTTTGAGATTTTCGATCTCAAAGAAGGACTCGTCACCTTCAAATCAAGTCGGCGTTCATTTCAAGTACTTTCTCTTCATGAGATATTCTGCCTCAATTTGGACACGAGTATTTGGCACATTGCAACCTGTCAGTAGGATTTTATCGATTTTGCCCCTTTCACTTTTTGCTGTGGTACTGCAATTTGAGAACTCAATACCAACAACCAACTGAAAACTCTCAACTATAATAGGATTGGCTAGCAGGAAAGGTTGAGTTGGAACTTTCAGATAGTGGTGTATTGTCACTTTATTTCGAAAAGTCCCTGGGTCCTAAGGAGGTAAAGTTTGTAGAACAACAACAATTAATAGCCGTTGTAATTCCACCAATGGTTAAGTCTCAAGAATGACAATGAGCTGGAATTTGGAAATTAATGTATGCACTACTACATGAAATCTCGTGTCATATGATTAGTTCTCGACTAAAGATCTTTCATCGCCAATGACATGAGGGCGCGCCCAAGAGAACAAGCCCATTTCACGGTATGTCATATCTTGATGTTCCCAGAGTTTCTGACCAATCGACGGAATTTTTGTTTATGCATGCAGCTACATAAAGACAGAAGAATATAATATCATCAACATTTGATTGGATTATAAACGAGCTATGCCACGCAGTCAAACCCGGGTATATCGCGCAGTGTGGAACGTCTAGGACACTACCTCTTAAGGTTGTGTTCTTGAAGAAGTGTGCGATTCCAGAAGTCTCCCACTTGTATCCCGACCTCTTTCTCATTTGCACTGCTCAAAACTTGAGTATAATTTTCTAGTCAATATGGATGACTCGGCTTCCGATGATAGCAAAATGACCGCTGTTCAGCACATGCAAACCTGGCTCTCGGCTTGCGATGAACAACATGAATGCAAAGATCTCACGCTAAATCGGCCTTCTTGGCTTGTCGATACAGTGGAACATTGTATCGTACCTGGAAATAATCCAAACAATTATGTCGCACTCAGCTACACATGGCAAGATAGTGCATCGTCGGAAAACAAGAAGCCCTTTCGATTACTCGAGGATAACTTAAAGATGTTGATCCAGCCTGGTGCGTTGCGTAACACCAGTCAATCACCGTTACCAAAAGTTATTCTCGACGCCATAGAATTGACAAATCGTCTTGGTCAGAGATATCTTTGGGTGGATCGACTCTGCATCATCCAGGATCAAGAGATTGCAACAATGTCTGAAGTTATGCGTATGGATCAGGTGTATGCGGGGGCGTACGTGACTATAGTTGCTGCAGGGAAGTTTGGGCTTTTTAACAAACTAACTGCGACCCTGAGCGATCCCAAATTTAAAAATAAAGGAGGATTCGCCGAACAGACATGGAAAATTCAAGCTCACTATCTATCACTCTCTAAGTCGACATGGGCAAAAAGAGCTTGGACATATCAGGAAGCAATACTTAGCAAGCGTGTCATATTTTTCTGTAAAAGTACAGCTTTTTGGCAGTGCGAATGTGCAACATGGGATATGGATTTTCTTCCTCCAGGAAAGATTCTCAATGAAACTGTGTCAACCATATCAGAGTTTTCGCTTATGAGGGAGTTCTCGATGCCATTGTATCCTGATTTTGGTCTTTACATGGACCTCATTTGTCCGTACAATGGACGCAAACTCACTGACGACAAAGATGGTCTCTCCGCATGTCTGGGTATCCTCAATCGTCTAGCCCCGAGCTTTCCGGGCGGATTTATACAAGGTCTACCGATATTTTTTCTCGACTACGCGCTTCTATGGCAGCCGTTGAAAAGTTGCTATAGAAGGACTAGCACATCTAAAAACGCTCTATACCTTCCATCCTGGGCTTGGTGTGGATGGGAGTGTTTCTTGGATCCTTGGAGTTTCCAAGCTAGCTATTTTCTTGATGAAAATGATAGATTACGGAAGGATAAGGCAGGTTCTTGGAAACTACAAAATCTTGTCACTTGGGAAGCTAGGTCCTCTGTACGCGGATCTGATTGGCTCGCAGAAGTATCTGTACATGCTTCAATAAAAACTCCTCAATCATCAACCACAAACGTGCAAGGAATAGACACAAATACGGCCAGTCTCAGCCGAAAGTTTACCCCCCTTAATAGTATGGACAACGATATAGAATCAACATTCTTATCCTGCTTGACAGAACGTGCATTCTTTCTCCCTTCGGCAACTTTAAGAATTAGACACTATCCACCACTTCAGAGACGCCGCTTCGTACGCACATTCGCGGAACCCATTTTGAATGAAAGGCCCCTGTCAAGTTTACCAAGCGTGATAGTTCTTCAAAATCAAAGAGGTATACTCTGTGGCTTACTACGCATTACTGGAGATGCGATGTGTAATAGAGGCACACCAATGGAACTGGTGGCGATCTCAGAGGGTAGTGCGAGCCTCAAAGACATGGCGATGTGCTTTGAGGAGAAAGTTCTCCAAAATAGTCGATATTGCCACCCTGGTTCATTTAGTGCCATATACGATTCTGAAGGATGGTGGACCGGTGCAGTTAATATCCGGGTTGCCTGGGATCCAGAGAAATACAAGGTTATTACTGAAGGAGAGTATGAAGAGAGTCTCATCCTCCCTGATGGATGTCTATGTAGGGATTGTTTGTGCGAGGCGCATCTAGAAGATAATGCAGTTCGCGAATTCTATAACGTTCTCTGGGTGCGAAGAGAAAACGGAATTGCGCATAGAATAGGCTGTGGACGAATAATTAAAGACCGTTGGAGGCAAAACGATCCGGAAAAGATTAGAATTATTCTTAACTGAATACTACGAGCTACTCGTCCGAAATTCTGGCACCGAATAAATTATCTTGTTGCACAATTTAGTGACAAGAACATTAGTTAATGAGCGAAGATGAAGTAGAATCTAAGGAAATACAAAGTCATACCCCTTAGTTAGTTTCTACTTCTCTAAGGCAAGAACAATACAGGTTCACACCTCCTATATGTCCCAATTCCAGTAATCTATGTTGAAACTCACAACACAATAGCGATTTCTTTAGGGGGCGTAGACTCGATAACATCTTATGATTTTGAGATAGATTGTATAGTATAACTTCTATAGTTGATATGCTAGAATCACAGGAGAATGAGAGTAAAATGTCTTTGATTTCCAGGGTATCAAGATGATTAAATGACGTTTGGAGGGCAAGAGAGTAATTATTCGAATGTAAATGATATTGCAAATCAAAAAACCAGTCTTTTCACAACTCAACTCCCTTCATTCTCGTCCAGAGTTTACACTTATATTATTCCATCCCAACCCGTCTTAACCTCGCTCAATCATCAGATTTCTATCATCGAGATTATCACCAGAATCGTCATCATCACTGGCATTATCACTGCCATCATCACTGTTACTGTCATCATCACTTTATCGAAACACTCTTATCCCAAGTCCCCACGCAACTGCTAATCATCTCCAAACCGAAACCTCACCAGTCTCAAACCCTACCATAACCACATCTCCAACCTCACTAAAAGCCAAAAATGATACGATCGTTAAAATCCCAAAGGACAGCGTTGCGCATTCTTATTGGCAGCTTTTTAGCGAAGTTTGAAATTAAGTGATGATTTCAATTTTCACACGCGTACGGAGTCCTTTTATAAGCAGCCATTGCTCTCTTGTCAACCATTCCGCAACCAAGGGTTCAGAAAGTAGAGAATATGGAGTGCTTCAGAAATGTGCAAGTAAATATAGTGAATTTAATGCAGCTATCTCCATCTTAGTCGTAAAAGTTTTGGTCAGGAAGTTTTCCTTGAAATTGATTGAGAAGTATATATATACTTCAATTCTACCCAACTTTGAGTAGTTATCAAACAAGTCCACAACAATATGAGAGAATGCAAGGAAATATCAAAGAATGTGTTTAGCATTTGCTTGCTATTATAAGGATATCAAGAACATTGATAGTAAAGTATCCCTCCAATATATTTGATCTCTCCGCTTATATCTAAGTATAGTAGATTAAGAATCACTACCAATTCCTCCGCTTTCTATTTGTTATCCATTGTTCACTCTCTTCAAGGACCTGGATATACACATGTGTCATCACCACCATCATCATCATCTTCACCATTACTGTCACTATTATTCCACTCCATCCCCCAAGAAATCCACAACCTTTCACCTTCACCTTGACTCTCATACTAACTTTCCAAACTCGAATCATAATACTTACTACTTACTACCTACCAAACAACATAGATCACCTATTCTTTCACCACCACCATACACAAAATCTTAAATCTCAAATCTCACTCTTGAAATCTCACTCTCGCAGGTGGAATCACATCCTCTACAACAATTAATCTCATAAACAACCTAAGCAAACAAAAATAAATATATATACATACCTACCTAGAAACAACAAACCGTCATCTAAATAAATGGGTAGTAAGTAATAAACAATAAAACAAACACTATTCCATCTACCTAGATAATACACAGAGAAATTTCACAACAAGAGTGAGAGTGAGAAGGGAGGAAGAAAAGGGAGTGCGAGTGGAGAGAATCGGGTAAGAGGGAAGAAAGGGAAGAATCTGTAAACAATCTGTACAGGTAGGTAGGTACCTATCGATTGATCGATGAATTGATTGATCGATTGAGTGATAACCACCTAGGTATATAACCCCCCATCTCTCCTTCTCCCCCCTTTCTACTCTTCAACACCGAGAATCAAACCATAAAGAATTGACGCAGTAAGATCCCACACACCAACCCCTTCTTACGTTGCTCCCAAGATATCGAAGTCAAGTACCTTACCAAAAAGTAGAAGAACCCCCATATTCCCTATCCACCCCCTAAGTTTATTCTCCGTTTCTTACTGTCAAAACTTCCTTCCTTTCTTTCTTCCTTCCTTCCTTCCACCTATTCGTTATCCACCGAGAAATATTCACCATCATTACATTTCTCATCGTTATCATCCTTCTCATCATCATGACATCCAAACCCCATCACTACCTAAAATCCCACTATACATTTATCATTCCTAGACTGACATCGCACAATTTCTAAGCGTTACAGAGACCAAATTTAGTTACTGAACGGGAGCGCTAGGTTGCAGACCTATTTTTTCCAGTGTCATGTTTCAAGTTGTTGCAGCAGAAAAAGGCGAATACGATGAATTTGTAGCCTTCAAGAGATTGATACCAGCAGGAACCATGCAGAAGATACTTGTTTGAAAGTGAATTTCTCGTTTTCCATAATCTGTTTCAGTCTGGTAGAGCAATAACAAGTTACTCGGCTTCCGTGTGAATCATCTCGGACTAGACAACTCTATAATAAACCCCCAAAATCTATCCATCTCCATCTCCATCTCCATCCACTCCGAGCCAGCCAGGCGATAACAAAACCCCTTCCCTAATATAATTCCAAACAACCAAACCCAACTTCAAATCCCACTAAGAATCTGGAAGTTTGAAAACTATTTATGAGCCCGCGCTACCATATCGCATACCTCAACATCACACCTCACCACCATCCTTCCCCTTTCTCTCCATCTCGTAGCCTGTTCATACGCATACGCCACCCCGATCAACTTCTCATCATCCCATCTTCTTCCTACGAAAGATATTCCAAGTCTATCACCAATCGTTAGTTTCATTTCCCTTTCCCAAACCACGCATCATACCCTCAGAGAGTGCGAAACACAAAAAAGAAAAAATTTAAAAACTCACGGAATCCCCGGTCCCACCTCCACCATCCCATTCTGTCTCACAATCTCCGTTTCCGGAGGATAGAATCCCATAGGTACACTCACCACCGGACAACCTCCCACGTCCGCCGGTTCAACCGCCACATTTGTGGGTAGGACGATCATATCGCAATCGAATTTATCTAGTAATTTAGGTATTTGTTTTCCCATGTGATTTCTTTCCGCCATAGAATTTCTGTATCCTTCGCTATCCCTGGCATACTTTTTGCCGACTTCGAGAGCTGATTCAAAGTGTCCGAGGCCACGTTTCATAGCTTCTTCGGCAGGAGTGGCGATTGTGTAGGTGATTACATCGGAGAGGGTGTGTAGAGAATGAGGATTGTGGGAAAAGTAAGAGAGGGTCTTTTTGATATCTTTAGGGAATGATTAGCATATATGGTTGTACAGATGGGACATCGTAGAAGTACTGTGGTATATATCTACTTTCAGAGCGATATCATATTCGTCACCTGTACATGAAGATCTATCTGTATCGAACGTTGAATATGAAGTCGGATCTACAATGTTGGCTCCTAAGGATCTCATTGTATCGAGTGCATTTTCGAAAAGATGGATGGTGGTGGGATCAACGTGTTTAAGCATATGGCGAGGTATCTTATAGTGTTAGTATTCGAGCTGCAAAATGCACAGTAGCACATCTCACTGCAATTCGCACACCATCTAACGTGCGAGAGTTACACTCTTTAGTAAAATCTCTGATTTTATTTGGCTTCCGGCAAAATGTCGAATCTCGAGGATCGAAAATGGTGATAGGATCCTGCTCATCTTCACCTCCTTTGTCTCAGCTAGGCAAAGGGACTTGGTCCAAACACTTACCTGAAATCACAGTCAACACGAGTGCTGCATCCTTAACGCTCCTTGCCAATATTCCTACAGTATCCTGAATATCACTCGAAATATACATCCCATATCTCGAAGTCATTCCTACCGTCGGTTTCATTCCTACAACAGCAGATCTTTGCGCAGGTAATATGACGCTACCAGAAGTCTATAGTTTCAACGTTCAGTTTACGCATTCGCATCTGATTTGCGTCTTTCAAACGTAAATGAGGAATGACAAACCTCGGTTCCTAGAGCAGCAGCGCAAAGTCCCAAAGCAGTTCCAACAGCACTGCCGGATGACGAACCTTTAGGATGTTGATCTTTATGATAGACACCTAAACACTGACCACCTACAGCTGACCAACCAGGAGTGCATCGATTATTAGCCCATTGTGAGCCATTTGCAACTCCTAATATGATTGCACCTTGTTCACGAAGTTTAACTATTGTTGTTGCTTCAATACTTGGGATAGCTTCGAGGAGTCCGGTGCAGCCAACTTCATGAGGTGAGAATATGCGTAACCTTAACAAATTCAAACTTACAAGTGGTCTTGAGGCCGTCTGTCGTGAATAACAAATTCTTGATCAAGAACGGTACTCCATGAAGACTTCCTTGAGCCAAGCCACGAGAGCGTTCTTCATCCTTTTCTCTAGCAACGTCAATGGCCTTTCGATTGATCTCACTGACAACATAGACAATTGAATTGACTTGCTCGATACGTTTGATGTAAGTCTTCATGATCGTTAGTGATACGACAAAGAAGTCGTTATGGGCATCAACGAGCCCTAATAAGCTGTTCACTTGAGAAACTTCCTTTCTTTAAACCATCTATTATCTCTGTGATGGATATTTGATCAAGCTTCATGGTAGATATTTTTTGACGACGAGAAACCAAACGAAATCGAAAAGGGTCAATGATAGACTTGAAATCACACATAACGAGAATATCAAGGAATTTAGGAGAGAAAAAATCGATATTTCTTGATTCCATCGAGTTGGTGTAATGTATCACGAGAGTGAGTCGTTTGGGTAATTGGTGGTGTTGGCGATGATCTCATCATTTCTCGCAGTTCAGTCGTCAAATCGCGTTCAATTTTCACGCGGCAAGAACAAATTTTGGCTTGCAATTGCCCCCGGCTATCATACGTGATTGAAGTGGTAACCTTATATGGCGACTCGTACATCTTCTTGAAAACAACATCTCTTCCTCTACAATTCATTTTCCCTCAATCATTTTCAATTAGCTCTTCACTTACTTGTTTTGTGATGGCTGCGGTGAACAATGTTGATTGAAAAAGTACACTTGAGGATACTCGTGTGTAATTTCGACCCTTCTTCACACTTCTTGGTACGCTGTAGTGAGCGGATCCAATATTCGAAACTGTCCAAGTATTCCATCCAACCGAGGCAATATCCAAGGGACAATCTTTTCTGAGTTCACGATGATTATTTCAAACGCAACGTATTACGTCCCGTCCCATGCCATCTCGATGCTTTGCATTTTCCTCAATTCAAAGACAAAGTCGATTTCTGCTTGAGACGTACGTTTTTGGCGTTGACATCGCAAAGCAATGCGTGAGAAGATGCTCGACAATGTGTCAAGCCAATGATTCGTACGGCATTGACGAATGCTCAAAGCCACATGCGCATATATATTGGACTTGGTATTACTCGTCAACGATTATGAGTTTTCATCGAGTAATTATCGAGTAATGATCGAGTAAGAAAATTGGATGGATTGAGTTGGTGCAGTTCGTTATGTATCAGCTAACAACCTCCACGATAGGCTAAACTTAAGTCCGATCCGGCATCGGGACTCGCCTTGGCTCTTAGTACTTCAGACGATTCAACGGACAAGCCAACCCATGTAGGTAGGTGCGTGGATGTTATATAATCAATCAATTTCCATAATCCAGCACATTATCACGAGAACACAGCACACAATACACACCTGGGCATCCATGGATATAAATCAAATTGATTGTGGCTTACATTATCATGGTCGTACAGCACACATGACTGATCATGAACATCAAAATTGTTGGATGAAATTGATATCCTTCTCACTGCGGTGTTCGTATTGATATTTCCACACATATCCACCACATCCACCACATCCACATTGATTGAATGAATAATGGATGAATGCTCACAGCTTCTTCTTATGAAATATCTTCACATGCCGAGATGTCCCGAATTACAACTTCGATCCACCCTAACACAGAAGGTCTAGCACGTCTGATTCTTTCTAGCCTTCCTGACTAGGGAGTTGCTAGAAGAAATGCTTTACTCGATCAAAACACATCATAGGTCATTTTAAGGGTTCAAGGCATATCCCGACCGCTTGTTCCTTACGCCAGGGGGAAAAGAAATTCTTTATTTATGGAGCTCTAGACGGAGCTAGTGGCTTTCTCATCTTGATCCAGGATTGGAGTCATTGGTCAGATACGAATTAAGCTTGGTCGTATTAGGATCAAGTCTATCAACCCCTCGGATTGGTAGTTGAGAAGAAAGATAAGGGATTCTCGATGGATTCTCGATGCTCATGATAACGATTTTGGCGTGGGGATACCGACATCTTCGGATTCTTCCACCGTGGCATAGCTACGGACAGTTATGGTACGGTATCATACGGAAATGCACTCCACATCACAGTAAGCCTATCGTAGTTGGGTCCTTTCTATTTGTGTTAATCAAATTTCCTTATATCACCATCTTCCCTTTCCCCAGATTTGAAAAAGTTCTTCAAATTCTAGAAATTCACTTGAACAAAGGAAGTTCCCCCTTCATTTCCCTTATCAGTCATTCCAATCATTCTCGAATCTTTCTTATCTATCACACCTCTTATCTCCCACGATAAGAGTAAATCCAGTGAGATATTCTTTCAAATCATACCTCAATATATCTTCAATTTGTTCTGAAGAGCCTCTTCATACTTCATTTTCCATTATCGTATCACAAAGGTCTTCAATATGACTACAACTTACCCTTACCCAACTCCTTCGGCTACACCACCCCACGATTCTCCATTACAACCTACAGTCTTCGTCTCTTCGAGAGCAGTCATCTTTGACGAGAATGACAACCTCATTGTCTCGCCTGCAACCATTACAATCTCACCCTCAACCGGCAAGATTATATCCATCTTACCTACCGTTCTCCCACCCTCTAGTTTTCCACCAAACACAATCTACGTCGACCACACTCCTCATTTGATCCTGCCGGGATTGGTTGATGCACATGTTCATCTCAACGAGCCGGGTCGAACCGAATGGGAAGGTTTTAATACCGGTACCAAAGCTGCTGCATCAGGTGGTGTCACAACAGTCATTGATATGCCATTGAATGCTATTCCACCAACTACAACCATGAATGGATTAAAAGAAAAGATTAAGGCTGCGCAAGGTCAATGCTGGGTTGATGTTGGATTTTATGGTGGAATTATACCTGGTAACGCTGAGGAGTTGCTTCCCCTTGTTGAAGCGGGTGTCAGGGGGTTTAAGGGCTTCCTCATAGAAAGTGGCGTATGTACCTCTTCACCAATTATAGTTGCAGTAACTAACAAAAGTAACAGGTCGACGAATTCCCTGCCGTCTCTTCCGATGATATATCCCTCGTTCTCAAGACACTCAAAGATTCTTCTACAACTCTCATGTTCCATGCGGAAATGATTCCACCAATAACAGCCTCCGTAGGTGATGACGTCCAAATATCCCTCCCACCTCTCCAACCATCAGGTCCTCTGACAGCATACGATACATTCCTATCTTCTCGCCCTCCATCCTTCGAAACATACGCGATTGATCAAATCCTCTCGCTTGCCCATCTCGCCCCTTCTCTCCATCTTCACATCGTACACCTTTCCGCCATTGAAGCTATCCCTCTCCTCCGCGCTGCTCGTTCATCTGGCATAAACATTACCGCGGAGACATGTTTCCACTACCTCGCTCTTGCATCCGAAGATGTATCCGAAGGTGACACCCGTCATAAATGCTGTCCACCAATTCGTTCTTCAGCCAACCGTGATGGCCTCTGGAACGAACTCTCACACCCAGAATCCGTCATCAAAACTATCGTTAGCGATCACAGCCCATGTACTCCTGAGCTCAAACTTCTACCCGAGCATTTATCCCATGGCTGTGGCGCCATGCGTGACGATGCTAAAGGAGTGAATGGTGCATTATTAAAAGATCAAGAAGCTAAAGAGAAAGGCGATTTTTTCGCCTCTTGGGGAGGTATCTCTTCGGTTGGACTCGGTCTTCCAATTCTCTGGACAGAAGCCACATCTCCTTTTCGCGCTTCATCTTCTTCCTCTATCGATATCCTTGATATCGTGAGGTTATGCGCTGTGAATACGGCCAAGCAAGTCGGACTTCAACATCTTAAAGGAGCGTTGAGACCAGGGTTAGATGCCGATATTTGTATCTTTGAAGATAATCACGAGTGGCTCGTAGGCAGAGAAGAATTGCTTTTCAGAAACAAAGTTAGTCCGTATACCGGGAAGACTATGAAGGGAAGAGTGAAGGAGACATGGGTTAGGGGAACTAAGGTTTATGAAAGGGGGGTCGGAGATATGAATGGAATGGTTGTTAGGAAGGAAGGTCCTGTTGGAAGATTACTTTTGGAAAAGAGAATTGTTTGAACTTTAGATTTTAGATGAGAGGACACTTGGAATAGCCCTAGGTGCTCAAGATGTAACGATTTATGATATAACTTGGAAGTTGTCGGTATGGTACGGTACGGTATGGCATTGGTATGGAATATAATTGCATGTATGGATGAAAGGTATGAGGGAAAACTTGCATGTTGATTTAGCTTAAGTTGATTGCATATATTTGATGATTATGAAATAGCATTTATGGCATAACTGGTATCTTTACTGGACCATTTTATCCATTTTACTTTTGATCTCTCGTCGAGTTTGAAATGTAAGATCTTACTTCGTGGCCGGGGACCTTTGATTGTGGCTGGGATCTTAATGTGGCGTACAGTTGAAGCTAAGCCTAACACAGTTTGGCTTCAAACGTGACTCCGCAAGAGAAGGGGACAACATAATCCATCATTCTTCAATTATTATTCATTCACCAACTTACTTGAAATTCCAATTCTATCTTCATATACTTAATCTATTGCTCGAAATATATCATTATTAATCTCAATGCGATTTCAATCTCAATTATAAGACAACATACTCAAAGTCCTGCTACGAAAATCAAGCCAAGCTCAACAACCCTATCGTCACATAAGCCTCCAATCATCCACGTGCATCACAATGTCAGACTTTCTACCAACCGTACCTATCTTTCAACCTCCCACCACCTCCGCTACAGAATACAAGATTACCACGCCTGCCACCACCGATCCCTCTCTTGCCCACGCATCCACATCCGAGAATCCGATTCTGCACCCCCGAAAATTCGATCTAGAAAGTGACACCGAACTATACCTCCATGAAAACCGCGTGATTCCTCGTCTATTCTTCTACGAGCCTGAAGGAGAATTACAAATCTCGAGGTTGAAGATGTTGAAAGAGGGTTATTTTGTGGGACATCCGAGGACGTTGGTTTTTAGTGTTGCTGGGGCCGTGGCTCCCGTGAAACGTGATGCTCTTCAGACTTTGGATCTCGGGTTTGGATTCCCTTCTGCTTCTTCCTCTTCGGGGTCCAGAGATACGGAGGAAAAGTATAGAGCAGCGTACTCGGTGCATTTTGGACCGAAATCTAGGTATAATACTACAGGTAAAGTCAAGGAGACGGGAAGTAAAGTAGAGATGCAGAAGATTGCCGAATTGGCGGCTGCATGTGAGGCATTGGAGTTTGTGGAGTTGGAATGTAAGATGAGGGTTAAGGGGTTTGAGGATGTTAGTGGAGAGATTGCCGCGGGAGGATTGGTGGTAGGTGTTACCAGTAGTACGAATTTGTGGTATGGGATAACGGAACATATTGTAGGTTTATTTTTCTTCCATTTTGTGTAAAGGTACGGGATGAGGAGGGGAAATAGAGGTTTTCATATCAGGCTAGGTACATTGGTTGCATTGATCAAGACCATACGTCAAGCCTTCCCTACATACCTTCCCTCACCAATCCTTCAAACCAACCCATCGAACACTTCACAGGTCAAAATTAACAAACCCACAGTACAAATGGAAACGTAACAACTTCCACAACTCAAAAGGCAGCAAAGTAGTAGGCGAAGACCTATGGAGAAGAATCGATGAATGTATGAATCGATTCGAATTCAACCAGACGAGAGTCGCTTGGTTGTTATGTGAAAAGGGGGATAATGAAGCAGAGGAAGCTGCTCAGAAAAAGGTCGGCGAAGCTTTGTGAGGGGCGGATAGTGGGTGCTGAGTGAGTATCTTTGTATGAGCCAGGGTACAAAGGGGGTTAGATGTACAGGGGAATTGGGAGGAAAGTGGTTGTAGTGGCACAGATTATTGTGTATGTGTGATGTGTATATACCTAGGTAGGTATTTATATATTTATCACGGGACTTTAAATTTTCCTCGCGTAAAGCCCCCTGAATTAGGAAATTCTCAGTTAGAATGATATAATTGGCATTTGGGAAAATTAAATAAGCCATCGCCATCGTCTAAGCGACCAAGTCACAAACAATATAAGCTACAAGAGACTTTCCTCACAGACTAGGTACCCATCACCAAATTCCATATCTCGAAATCCTCTTCTTCAAATGCAGAGTCGCCTATTACCTACCATCATCATTTCCATCCAATTTTCCATCCCAAATGCTCAACATCATAAAATAATCAATCTATTTCATCCACCAAAGTCAACAATTTAAATGCGAGTTTCTGGTAGCTATGAAGATTTGTATTTCAGTATTGACGAGGAATGCCCGCGTCAAGCATGATCACTAACGTTGATCGTGGCGTTTGGGGAACTTGTTGTTGATATTTGGTGGTTATTGTGAGTGTTACTGATGGAACTTTTGGGTTTTTGGATGCGGAATATTGATTGTTGGTGGAGATGTGAAGGTGGAAAGAGGGGAAGAAGGGGGTAATATGGGGTGTGCTGTAGAGCTGTAGAACTGTAGAGCGGTGGAGGTTTTAAGGTAGGAAGTACTTGGGAATGGAAATGATTTGAGAGGGTGGCATGGGTAGCAAAATTGAGGGTATAATGATGAAGAACTCGGAAAAACGAAGTCGTGATCTGGTAGGAATACGTCAAGTGATTGGATCCAAAAGCGGTATTGGGAATGGGATTCATGAAAACTTCAAAACTCCGATTGCTTGTTTGGAATGCCTTAGTGTTTGATAAAGTTTTTGCTATGATCCTTTTATCTTTCATTGTGGATGATAGTTTGTTTCTTGAGGAAAAATGGATTTGGAATAGAAAGGGCAAGTGCTGAAGGTACTTTCCCCTTGATGAACGCTCCTGCGCTCCTGCCGTCATCTCTTTGCTGAGAATCTCAGCAGCGAGCGACCGGCGTAAGCAAAATGATACGTAAAAATTTCAAATAACTTCCTATACGCAATCAATGCTAGCAACCCTGATTTTGGATCCCCATAATTCAGTATTTCGAATTGACTTAATGCAACGAAACCAAGAAAAAGATTGATTCTTCCTCAACAGCAGCCGGAATACGATATGCCCATCCCTATATATATCAACGGGACAGCCCCTGTCAGCCACCGAGAAAAACTCTACCAACAGCTCATCCACCGCAAAACCGTTCTAACCGATCTTCAACACTTGCCCACTGTAACTTACAACTGGCAAAGAGACGAAGGAGCCTACTTTCCCAACATATATCAAAGACTCAGTGAGGGAGAAGTCGACGGGGCACCCCAAAACCTCATGGAGATGAGAATCCAACGGCATAGACATCTCATGGCGTCGAATTCAGCCATGCCGCTGATCGCCCCATATGAAGTATATCATCCTGGCGATCTCGTATATAATGTGCGCTATACCATATCCGCCGCTCTCGAATGTTTGAATCCCGACGGAACAAAGATGGAACCGCGACCGCTTCATGGATCGGATGCACATAGTGTTGTTATTCGGACGACGTATTCGACGCCTCCGCGTATAGCGATTCATAATATTCCGCATCCGGAACCGGGCGGTTTGTATTCGTGGGATAATATTAGTATTAAAGCGGTTCAGACTATGTTGTATGCGCATGGGATGATGTTGTTTGGGGCGGATGGGAAGAGGAGGACGGTTCCGTTGGAGGAGGAGGTTGTGAGAGAATTGATGGGGAATGTGGATGCGTGTGTCAGGGAGAGTATTGGGGATACGTGGAGGCTGGGAGATAATACTATTGGGTGCGCGTCGGAGGAAGATAAGTTAGATACGGAGAGACGTTTTCGATCGAGATGATGAAGAGGGATTGTTGTTGGTGGGGATGTGATGGATATGTTTACGGTGGTTGAGAGAGGGTAGTAGCTGGATTTTGAACAAACTTGTGCCACTTCGCTAGTAGTCAAGGAGATGAAGAGGAAGGGGGAGAATTTCCTGATACAGGTTTGATGATCAATGGCGGGGGAGCTTGGAAGTTGAAGACAGACACTAGTTATTTAATTATTATTAAATTATATTAATTCATTCGTGAAGGAAGGTCTATAATAGCCAGAACTAGGTGTACAATATAACTAAAGCTATTCCATGACAGCTATAGTGTTTCCTTACAATTGTTTTTTTCGACGCCTGGTTCTCTTTCCTTGCCAAAACTTCCGCTCCAAAACAATCCCGTGCATTTTAAGGGACACCAGAAATCAGGTCATTCTCTAACAGTTCATCCAGATTCTTTCTCAAATGGTTTGAAGTGAATGCAAATCGAAAACACAGATTTTTATCAGATAGTAGCTCTCTTTGCCAATCTGATAAAAGGACATCCAAAATCAGGCGACATGGTCGTCAAAACTTCCTGTGCATCTTCATAACATTCATCGGAGTCTTCTTCGTCGAACTCTCCGTGTACTAGTAATCCCGATTCCATGGCACTCTCTATACTTCTGTGCTCTGCTGCAACCTGATTAATAACGTTGAGTAGATCTTCAAAAGCACTCATTAATTTATCCGTAACTCTAGATCTCTCTCGTAACCTGGTGACGAAATCCCCAAACACGTAATTTTTGTCAAATTTGATTCTCAGGTGGTTGGTAGAAGCAAGAATGGATATGGTATCCAAATATGCATATTGAGCCACGAGTCCAAGAAGATGGGGTCCTTTTAAGCGAGGACATTCGCTATATTCATGCCAGCGATCGAGCAGTAATTGGAGGACATTATGGTTATTATGTATTATGGCGGTCGTAAGTGGTGTACGTCCAGCTTTTGATGTTACGTTGATGTTAGCTCCGTATTCCAAGGGTAGCATCGCGTGACTGGCGCTGTTACCACGGGCAACTTGTAGAAGTGGCGTGACGCCATCGACATTGCTAGCTTCAATGTCTGCATTGAAATCGAGTAGAGTTTTAAGTAACAAAGGATCTGAAGCATTTCGCGCCGCGCAATTCAAAGGACTGCCGAATTTGATGCCGTTTGGAAGTACAGGATCCGGACACGCTCCAGCTTCGAGAAGTAGTCTAACACACACGGTATGATTCTGGTTCGATGCTAATGTAAGGGGTGTGTTTAGTTTGTGGTCTATGTTGTTTGGATCGGCGCCATAACTCAATAATGTTATCACCGAGCGTTCATCTCCTCGAGCTGCTGCCCATTCAAGCGCAGTTCGGCCCATTGCATCAGGAATATCAACTTGACTTGGATTTCGTAGAATCTCTTCTTCCAAATCTTTCATTGACAATCTCAGAACGATCTTGTGAATGGCGGCGAAATTTTGGTTCTCTACAAAATCACTACTAGCACCCAGCAGTCTTAGAATCTCAATGATCCTCTCGAATACTCCACCACGAAGAATAACATCACAAGCTTTGTCACTAGGGCATTCATCATTGAGAGAAATTGGTCTAGAATAGAAGATTAGTCTAAGCTCCTGGGGACTAACGAATGAAATAACATACTTGTAATCGGCGTCTGCGCCTGCAGATAATAAGAACTTACAAGTCTCGTACTGTTGGCCATACATTGCCCACTATATCTGCTAATTAGTAATAACAACAGATGTTACGGTGGTTTCAACTCACGCGAAGTAAAGAATATCCCCGAGTAATGCTAACGTCACGAGGTGATGCCATTCCGCTCATGAAAAGATTTTTCAGCCCTTCAATATTACCTTTCAAAGCAAAATTGACACACTGGGCAGAGTCTGGAACTCGCCTTAGGGTGGTTAGAGACATTTGTGGTCCAACGTTCGGTCGGTATCCCAACTGAAGACGAATTATCTGAGACCAACAAAAGCCCAAAGGAAACCAGTATTCGAAGCTCATATGAGGAGATTGTGATTTCTCGCATGTGGCAGTATCGCATTTCTGATTAAGAAGAGGTATTCCAGCATATCCGACGAAGAGTTGACCGAGGACGCGATCCATGAATCCAGGTGTACTAGATTTTGTTTGGGAGTGACATGCACATATACAGCCCGCACGACAAATGCTCGCGTATTGGGTGAGCCGAACGCCCACGGCTTCGGGACGATTGGGCATCTTTGGCGGTCTCTCTTTGCTGACTGATCTAGATAAGCGTCGACGAGATGCTGGAGGACCCATATTGTAAGAAGGACCAACTTGAAGAAATTGACTGTTTTGGATCTGAGTTGACTGAGTTTTCAGCATTTCCTCAACTCGACTAATCCTCTCGTCAACTTGTTGATATGTGTGATTGATTGTCTCCTCAACATTCTCATGGTGGGAGGTTATGTCGCGAAGAAAATCCTCCCAGGAAGTGCTTTGCGCTTGAGCAGTTTGTTTGGTGACTGTAGACAATGTCTCGAGATCGAGACGGACACGCATCATCTCCCGCCTGGGATCCAGACTAGCTTGTGTGTCTATCTGCCCATTGTGGCTTCAAGATGTCACGAAGGAGTTTATGCATACGAGTTAGAAGCCCCGAGAATAACATTGAAGCTAGATTTAATTTCTTTTATCTCTTCCTGTAGACTTTGTATCTTGGGTTGTTCTTTTTGCCAAAGGCGTATTTGGAAAATGATGGCTCCATTCTTGGCTGTTAATGCAGTGAGACGGTCGATGATTGTCTATAACTCCTTCAATTTCAGCTTCGCCCTCTGCAAAATGTTCGGAATAGATGTCGTGTCTATTCGTGAGACCTGAATAGAGGATCTCGATCGTTCTTCAACGACTCTACCAACTCGATAGAGAACTGCTTCAATGTCGGATATTTCGTTGCTTGGTGCGTGGAGCCTACCAGGCAATTGCTTACAAAGCGCTCGCAGTTCTGATAAGGCTGACCCAATCTGTCCTGCGAGCGTAGCAACAGCTATCACGCTCGTAGTTACTGATAGTGGATCCATATCGAAATCCCGTTTGACTCGTCCTTTGGATCATGTCAAGAAAGAAAAGATTTCAAGTGATGTAGATCGATTCCATTGAAACCATTATCTCTTCACGGATAACAAGGTACACTATCTTACAGTTACATCGGTTTCATAGGGTTGCAATATGGTCTGAATCGGGGTTCGGACTATCTCATATAAACGGATGGCGGAACAGCCAATCACTATTACCGAGACCTACATATAGTCTGCATCTGCCTTCTGGATCAATCAAACGATGATTAAAATGCATCCAATTGCAAAAATCAGTGCAACAGAAGGATTCGGGAGAAAAACACGAGAAGCACTTTAGCTTCAACAAACAATATCACCCACTGAACCATGGCTCATTTGGAGCATTTCCAAAGAGTGTGCGCGACCATCAGCGCATGTTGCAAGACGAGATAGAATCATACCCAGACACATTTCTGCGATACACCTATCCTGAACTTTTAGGCGAGTCTCGCCGCGCCATTGCACCTCTTCTTGGGGTGGAAGCGGACGAAGTCGTGTTCGTGCCAAACGCTACTACGGGCATCAATACTGTTCTGAGAAATCTCGTGTATGAGACGGGTGATGTAGTAGTTTATTTCAGCTCTATCTATGGGGCATTTGAGAAGACCCTTCAATCTATATGTGAGACATCGCATGTTGGGTTGGAAATGTTTCGTGTTGAACTTGATTATCCCATCGAAGATGAGGATATTATCTCCAAATTCTCAGGTGCTGTTGAACAATTGCGCGGCAATGGAAGGAACATTAAGGTAGCCATTTTTGATACGGTGGTAACTTTACCAGGCGTGACATTTCCCTGGGAAGGGATGGTGAAAGTATGTAAAGATCTAGGTGTATTAAGTCTCATCGATGGTGCACATGGAATCGGGCACATTGATCTCTCGCACTTAGGACAGGTTGGACCAGACCTTTTCGTCAGTAATTGCTACAAGTATGACTCAAACTCCAGCAAAGTATCATTTACCTATAATTGACCCTGAATAGGTGGCTTTATGTTCCTCGTGGATGTGCTGTATTACATGTACCGATCCGAAACCAGGAACTCATACGAACCACGCTCCCTACATCTAAATCATTTCAGTTAGCTAAAGATTTTCCCAAACCAAACTACTTTGTTGAAATATTTCAAAAAGTCTCAGCAATTGACCCCACCCCATACATCTGTATTCCTGAAGCATTGAGATTTCGACAAGTAGTCTGTGGAGGAGAAGAAAAAATCCGCAGTTATTGTCAAACCATCGCGTTGACAGGAGGTCAAAGAATGGCGGAAAATCTCCACACATAAATTTTGGAGAATAATTCAGGTTCCATAAACAAGTCTTGTTTCGTCAATGTCCGTTTGCCTTTACGGGTTGTGCAGACTTCCGTCGAAGTTTCTGCTGAATCTGAGACTGAGCACTTCTCAATAAGTTCCTCAGATGCCCCTCACATTGCTAAGTGGATCGAAGAAACGTCCATCAAGGAATATGATACAATGATCATTACCAAGTATTATTCGGGGGGCTTATGGGCGAGAATTAGTGGTCAAATATATCTTGAAATGTCAGACTTCGAATGGGCAGCACAGAGATTGAAGGATCTCTGCTTAAGGGTCGAGCGAAGACATTGGAAGCGGGTTTGAATGAATGAAAGACAGCAAAGCAAGAGTAGGCGGTGAATTTTGGCTTCGAATTTCTGTTCAATATCTTTCAAATGCATGACTGCCGCACATGAGAACATATGTGAATCGCAGCCTTGATCCCTAAGGAGTAGCTATCAATATAATCATTGCATGGCAGTCAGAACAACATTTTCCTTGTCATTCCATACTAAAGAATCAGCCAAACAATCTTGCACGCCCTGTTTTCCGACTTGCAAACATCCTTGCCCGCCATGTCACGCCCTACAGTAACATCCCAATCAGGAAGCCATACTCTACCAATAGATGCATGGCCACCTCCACAGACTCTGTTGATCTCCACCCCCTCATCGCTCTTGCCATCTTTCAATTGCTGATATGGTGATTCTTCTCATTTCTCAAACCACAGGAATAACCATAGAAAGTAGTCTGGCCTGTCGGATTGACATCTGATACATAGCTCTGATAAATATGTACAGTTGCAAATTTGTATTGTATTACTAGGTAAGGAGAACTATTACATGGATATCGCAAGCCACAAACAAAGCCCGATACTAGAACATGCAAATATCATTAAGCAGTCCCCTTTCCCCACTCATGTCATCTTCTTCTAAAGCGACTTGCTCTTCTTTTTTTCCGCATCCGCTTCTGCTAAAGCTTTCTCGATAGTCGTCCACTTCAAATCCGGATACCTATCATTATCAATAGGGTCCAGTTTTCCCTTTCCAGAGACCATATTTTCCACATACTGCATCCCCTGCCAAGGAGGGAATACCTGTGTTTCCTCTCCCCCGATCACGAACTTTAGGATTGAAATAAACACCCGAAGAAATCCAATACTTCCTGTCCACATCGGCTTATACTCCTCACCACGAACCTTAGTGACAACAGCAGCCAAATCTTTTGCATTGACCGAGCTACCCGCAATACGTAAGAATTTTGGGGTTGGGTTTGGATCCGCAGCTACAGCAGCTGTGTAAGCAGCTACGTCTGGAATCATCGTGTAATCTAGTTTCTGATCCACGCTTCCAAAGTAGAAAATTCTGTGCCATTTATCGTTGATGACTGGCATTTGACCAGTTGTGAGAAGTTCCATGAAGCCACCATTCAACACACTTGTCCAGCGAATTCCCGATGCATCAAGCTTGGTGTGAAACTCACGACGAAGATCAAGATTTCTGTTGGATCCTGGCGTACACTTTGTGAAATCCAATGCAAAATCGGATGGAATAAATCGCTGTACATCCGCAGCAACAGAAGCTTCGAGGAGTCTTCCCTGAACACCTAGCATAACTTCTCTGAGGCCCTGAAGTGCTGAGACGACTGTTGTGGCACCTGAGACGGCTTTCAGGATAGCTGGAACATCGTTCATGTCGACTTCTACTATATTGACACCAGCGTCTTGTAATTTTTGGGTGCGGGATGCTGCGGTGCCGGGACGTACAAGAGCTTTGACAGCTACATTTCTCCTGCGTAGATCAAGGGCAATTTGAGAGCCCAGATTACCTGCTGCACCTGCAACGGCGACAAAGCTTGACATCTTGTCGTGAGGACTTCGGTAAAATAACTGTCTTCAATTGGGGGAATTTTTGAATGTCGCGATGATTGAAACTAGCACACAAAGAAAAATAAAACCCGTTTCGAATCCGATCAAGAAAGATGAATTGAATATTAACCTACCAGTAATCGAGAAATTGCAAAGCTTTTGAATAGTTCAACCAGCAGCTTGAAAGCTAATTACTAGTGGTTGGGTATCACCACATATGCGATGAAATACATGTTGATGAGCCCAGAATTACCAATCTTCAAACTCGCAAGTAACTAGAGAGCGAAGGCGCGAGATGGCAACATGGTACCGGATAAACTCTTGCGATCGATCCTACGCTAAACCCTTTTGAATTAAGGTTATATCTTATCTCTCGATTCCAGATGGAAAGATCAACAGAAATGTTCACAATCCACCCAATCGTACATTTATACCTTATTCCAAAATAGGAAGAGTATGCTTCGGATCTAGTAGGTTTACACAGTAGCATTGCGTGGTAGCAAACAAACCATTGATGAAAGATAAAAAGGAAAAAGAAAAGAACTAGATTTTAAAATAGAACCTTAGATCCACCATCTCCTCATGATCTACATGTGCACAGTGCGTCAAAGATTCAAAGCAAGACGAAGCGAACACGCTTTGTTTTTGGCTAGCGCATGTATAAAGACAAAACTAAGCCATATGTAGAACGTATTCAATTGCTTTACTGTTATCTTTGGCACAGATCTTATATCATGACCGTCTCCGCACCTGTGGCACCGTTGACATGATTTATCATCACTTCACCTTACTCTTTCTTGTAGTACCTGGGATATGTGGTTGTGTATTGTGTGCAGAAAGTCAACAAGTACCTAGCCACACTCTGTAAGATCGCGCTAGTGCAGATGCGGAACGTATTCGAGGTCGGTCGGTCATGCTTTGCTGACGTCTATCGTCATGTTGTTTATGATTTTGGAAGGCAATGGCCATCATGTTGACATTTTATTCGTTGAAATGCCTGTATGATAAATCCTCCTAGTACGGAAAAATTGTTGTTAATGTCTAGAATTCTTTCTAGAGTACCATATGTAAACCTATATAAAGGTAGGCTACAGCTCGATGTGTAGACTCAATCCAATATCCAGTTACAACATCTGAACAAACCATCTTCAAGACTTGCATCTGATTTTCTTCCTCATAAAATGTCTTCCACTACGATAATAGCGATTGCTGGCTTCACAGGCAGAATGGCTCGCTTGATCACCAACTTTATCCTTCAAGACCACCCGGATTCAATAATCCATGGTATTTGCCGCTCAGCTAGTAAGGTCGACGAAAACATACGCTTGAATCCTCGCGTTGGACTTTTCGAGGCCAGTTCCACAGACATCTCTACCATTCGCGCTGCTCTAGCCGGTACATCTGTATGCATCTGTTGTTATCTCGGTGACAGCAAGCTTATGATCGATGGCCAAAAGATTCTTATCGATGCATGTATTGCAGAGAACGTTTCTCGCTACGTTGCCTCCGATTATACTTTTGACTATCGGCCTCTTAAACTCGGCGATTATCCCGCCAAAGATCCATCGAAACACATTCATCGGTATCTTGAAGAGAAAGAGCAAACAGAAAATATTAGGGGTGTTCATGTCCTCAACGGAGCATTCATGGAATTCGTATGGAGCCCTCTGCTTGGTTTTGTCAATGCTGAGGAGGGCAAGTTTCGATATTATGGTACAGGTGATGAAAAGTTGGAGATGACTGCCATGAAAGATACTGCGAAATTTGTAGCCGCAATTTCTATGGATCCAAAAGCTGTTGGGGCTGTAAAATGTAAGGCCATGGAGTTTATATTTCATCATTTTGAGTTCAAAGCCTTACTGATAATCTTTCACAGATCGAGGAGACTCAAGGAGCATCAAGGAATTAGCTCATCTATACCAGGAAGCCTATGGAGTTGAACCAAATATCCAGCGACTTGGCTCACTCCAAGATCTTCATGACAATATGACTTCTGTTTTCAAAGAAAATCCAAGGAACGGATTTGCTTGGATTGGCTTGTATGGCCAATACTGGATGTCCAACGGCCAGACATTATTGAGTGATACAGATAATAGTCGTTACCCGGAAGTGGTGCCTACTACCGTAGAGGAATTTCTCAAGAGGCACACTAAAGAGAGTCTGGGTAAAAGTACGAAATTTTGAGAATGAATCATATGAACTTAGAAGATTAAGTGCCGTTCTACATAGCTTCACCTAATCTCTTTCATCTCTATTGCTCCAATGTTTCCATTCTTTTAAGGCATTGAATTTCTTGCACTTCGACGCGGGATTGATCCTCTGAGGGGAAAATTGAGTTCCCTTTTTCTGATTCTGAATAGCGACCATTTTTTCCAATAGCCTATCTTGTACAAAAGCCAGGTTTTCAATGGAGAAATTTGGAGAAATTCATTATTCGGAAAGGGGTGGGTCTCTGGAGAATGGATTGGTTGTTTCGGTAGATTCGGAGATGTAGATAATACTTCAATAAAAATTTGTTACATGAGAAGAATGTAAGAGATCAGAAGCCCTCCTTTTCCGATAGTATCCTAGTAATTCGGAATGATGGAAACACAAATTCCACATTGAAGGTGACAGACCTTTCTAAAAACTGATGCTTTGGCAGTCCATTTGTAGAGGTGCGTCGACAATGTTTAGAAATGCACTATCCATCGTATAACCACATTGATTGGCTGGATAATGTAGTAGGCTACGTATTCTCTCATCGTGGATCCTATCCAAATATGCACAAAGCCTACTACACACAGTAGTTGCAGGGTCTATAACCCACCAGTAGTATATTTGGCTCAATAGGGCACTCCAATAACATAAAATCAACAAAGCTCTGGGGTCCTTCTGATCTAGTAATTGCACAAAGGAATCAGGGAGTTCGCCCACGAACGACATGAACGTGCAGATCGTATCTTGGCCAGTTCCGAGCCGTATCAGTTGACATAAGTGCCTCAAGGGCCCCTCATAAGAATCCTTGAACACTTTTGAATCCTGTTCCCCTTCAAATAGCCTATGAAGCGCTCTAGATGCTTCTAGTGCCCACGGATTTACGTCGTCCGGCTTGTCATGATTGCAAGGCCCCTCGTTTAAGAATTTGGGATCGTGTTTCATATCTAACAAGATACTGTCTTGGAGATGACAATTCATATCGCTCGTATCCCACAAGATTGATACCCCTCTCATAGCACGTAGCCAAGTAAGTCGACCGCTTCCTTCAGTGTCGATATTTAGATCTGACTGAATATTTCTAAAGGTCAGCATCGTGTGAAGGTAAGACGATGCGATGATTGCATCTGCATTTTTGGCATTCAAGCTCGTTCGAAGCTCTGATGAGTAGGACGATAAAGATTTAGAGTAATGCAACGTGAAAGCAATGCCATATTTTTTCTCTTCTGGGTGTAAAAAATGAAGATGGCTTGCCGAAAAGGCAAGAATGGCATGCATTAAGTAAGGGGCTTTGAGAGAAATACTTAGCCCATGCTGCTGAATGATATGCTGAAACGATTGAGACCCAACCCAAGGAGTAGTGACTTCAGTGAAGTGGTCTAATAATTCAGAAGCATCACCTGGCTTGTAGATGGGGTCTTTGAAGTGCGAGCACGGAACTTCTGACTTTTCCAGGTACGAAATGATTTGGTCTCTGACCGATGGGCTACAAATCTGCATGGTCGATAGCTGTTGTTCCGACGGTAATTGCCCTCTCATGGCTGGCTTTTGTAGGACAAGATATTCACATTGAACTGCCCCGAGTAATCGGTCTGAACATTGTCCACAGCTTGGTTTTGCTTCATCGCACTATCTCTTCTATCAGGCAAAATACAGATGATATAGCAGGGAACTACACACCTTTATTCTGCGCTTCCTGCAATTGTCACAGCCGTTTCTAGATTTAGTATGCGATTTTCGAGGGCGATACGTTGAGTGGGGCTTTTGATTCGGAGTGATCGGGTGTGATACATGAGGTCGTTCACTGATCCATGAGAAAGTTCCCGTTTGCGCCATTATAAAAGCCTTTGGTATCTCGTTTTCGTTAACACTACGCGAAAAGGTGTATCACGACTATTGCGGTTTGAGGTTTGAGATTTGAGTCTTGGATGAATGATATTTTTGAGGGAAGCCTAGGATTGGGAGCAAGATGTAATGCCGCCAAATATCTTCTTGTAACAGTTACCATTGATATAGACCACACCTGTTTATGTATGTGCTGAGTGACTATTCTGTATCAAACATTTCCTCTGTTGAGTATTCGTGTTCGGTGGTCCGCGGTTGGTCTTGTATCATTTTAATATCTTACACAGGTGCATGATGCACTAGACCCCCTTTACATTGGTCCGTGCTCATCACACTTCCAGCCCTGCCATCACGTAATACTGCACCGCATGCTTCAACAGCCCACCGGTATTCTATCCATCATAGTTACTATATCTATTTTTTTCATTGCCTTCTCTGGTATCTCGAGATTCAATGCTCCTTTAACAACAATCTAGTGCCCGCTTTTAAGTACACAAATATGTTGTCGAGAGGAACACCAAACCGGCAATCAAGGAAACATGACGTGTACCCAGGCTTACACAGTTCCAATGTCATAATTGGTGAGATGTCATCGATGCCCATGATATGCTAAGCCTTTAATGCCCCTTTACGTACAGGTCCAGAAAGAGCAGGGGAAACAAGGCAGCAAGGCTTTTTATTATTCATGCCATCTCAACCACCCTTCGCATCTCATGGATCACTACAGGATCTTGAGGATACTTTGTTCCTCGAAAACATGCCCGTAGAGTTCAGCTCCCTCAAACCAGCGTGCCTCTACTTTGATTTTCTCAATCGACGTGTCTTAAATTGGTACGCAGATTGCAATTATCGATATCCAAGAGAACGAGATCATCCGACCGAAGTTGATCGTCAATGCCCAAATTCAAAGCCAACGATATACTCAGAAGATGTCTTGGCCTATGGAGCAGCTATCGATAGATGGTCGAGAGCATTTACTTACATTTTTAAGTCTAGTCGTTCACGTTCCCGATTATCATCACCTTACCAAATTGCAACAGCGTTGATGATCAAACAAATCTGCGTGCGTCTTGGTCTCCCACAGATCACAGTTCATGAGCATCGGATAACAGCTCTATGCGCTGTACTACTTGAGTTTGGAGTCGATACTCTGGAGCCGAAAAACGAGAACCAAGCTTTCAAGTGGGTAGATGACGGTTTAGTAACAGGTCTGGTTCTCGTAACCCAAAGATATCCCGATGAGAAGATGAAAATTAGAGCATTAGAACTACTATAGAGCCATGAGAAGTGCAGGAATCTTTACAAACATTCTAGTGTAGACAATCCCTCGCTCGAAGTTAGGTCTGCAATAGAACACATTGGAAGGCACACGGTGGGAGCTTCGCCATACAACACTTGCCCCTTGAGTTGCTGGAGTGGTCGGTAAGGCGACGACGAAAGAATTTCAAGGCCTATTGGTGAATGGATCTGTTCCGGGACCCTATCCAAATACAATATACCAAAATGATAGTTACAGTGATCACGAATCTTGGCACAAATAATACGATCTATCTCAGGATATATGGATATCCTTCGTTTTCCATATTTGTAAAAGTTTCCTGAATAATCAGTTAACATTTTCAAAAGATGCGAGCGACGATAAATTTAATCCAGCTTTTATTTTGAAGCTTGATCTGTCATTTCAATGGCACCCAAATGTCTCGACTCACTTGAAGTGGCCTATTCACCATATCTTCGGTGCCTCAATCAAGCAAGCATTAAACAATCTTTATAAGTAAAACATTCCTCTAATTCTACTTCATGTTCACACAATCAACTTCGGCATAGAACCAACGATTAAAAACCAGGCCTATAGCGCCATCCTCCACTTGCTTAAATATCTCTGTGGTCTTTCAAAGGCCGCACCTTCATACGATCAGCGCCATAACAATTGACGAGTCTTCAAAGTCGCAGTACAGCCAACAAATCAACTGTCTCTAGAGAGACTATTAATTTCCGATTTCATCACACTCAATTCCAAGCCTCTTCCAATTTATCATCAGTAATCATCTCTGCACTCTTATGATTAATATACTCCGTTGGTCTGAACACGTAGCCCGGATGAACAATCGACAATGCATAACCCGCAATCGCCACAGTTCTACGAAGTAGTCAGTATAATCCTCACGCCATAAAAATCAGAACTATCAGCTTACATTCCCTCCAAACAAATAAATCCAATCTCATTCTTCATAAAGCTCATTCCCCATCCTTGCCCCAAAATAGCCATTCTGTAGATAGCACTGATGCCGACTGCCAAAAATGTTGTTGGAAGTGCAATATAGAAATACATAAACCGTCTCGAGGCGCGCGTGTTTTCTGCATACGCATTTAATTGTTCGGGATAGGCACGAACTTGGATCTTATAATCTGCATGCAAAACACCAAAACAAATCATCGAAAGCAATTGGAAGCTCAAGCCTGCGATGACGATGTTGGAGCCGGTAGAGAGATAGAAGGGCGGGGTAAAGCCGACTGCAGAAGTGCTTTGGAGGAGACATCCGGAGGTGAGAAGGATAAAGGGGAGAAGTGTGACGGAGGTGGAGATGAGAGGGTATGTGGTGGGATTGATGCGGGAGAGGGTGATGCTGTAGGTTTCGATTATGTTTGTGTAGCAGAGGAATACTCCGTTGAGGAAGAATAGGGGGCCAACTGTGAGGAAGAGATTTTGGAGAGTGAACCTGAATAATTGTTAGTCTCATCTGAATAGATTTAACGGATGAACATCTTACCCAACATGACTCCAGGGACTAGATGCCATCATTACTCTCCCAGCATACCCAAATACTTCGCACAAACTCCCCAGTATGAACGTAGCTGTGAATCCCCATGTCTGATACCTGAAACCTTGTATCAACTGTGCGATCGTAACGATGCAGAAAATTGCCAACAAAGTAGCGTTGGCTGGAAGGGATGGTGCGTATCCAAATGGTGTCGCTGAGACAGGGCATTCGTCTGAAACTTTCAGACAATTTGCGTAATAAGACATGACTTCAGAGGTTTTCCACAATTTTGAGAAAAGAACACCTTTGAAAAAAGTAAATTTGGAACAATGAAAGAACGTTGCTTCAAAATGAAGGGTCGAAGTTGACTTGTACTCATTCAGAACTTGGCGGCACAGGACTTTTTACTCCATCCCAACATTTTGGCAGGAGCGAAGTTATGTACACATCCGACTTATAGGTCGGATTGAAGCCTCAATCAACTGGTAATTCGGCCACTTGGTTGATGATAGGAAAGTTTACTGGGCCCTTCCCGCCTACGAATCATCATTCCGTCGACCGAATCGTGTTATAGGAGCGGTAATTGATTGCACAGCGTTGCAATTGATATGAAGTGATGGCCGAAAGGAATGCAAAGACTACGCAAGATACGCATATTCTAAATCACCTAACTAAAAGTCTCAATCGACATGAAAGTAACTCTTCAAAGGTGTTCGAGAACATGAAGCTCGATGGAAGCGGATTGTGTCTGTTTGTGGCCCTAGAACGATTCCTGCAAGGAACTTTCCCGGTCTGAATTGGAGCAAAACATAAAGAATGGTACTCTGGTATGCATCTCCTATGAAGACGACTGAAATGAGAAGGTATTGAGCAAGGACCACATGTTGGATATTTTACCGCGCAAGACGACGATCTATGTGGTCGGCGGCTCGCATCCCTCGGCTCGACCCCATTCTTCAAAAACGCAAGGACGCTAATTTGGTATACAAACTCCTATAGAGCTCACTGAGCAGTAACCCGAGGATTTCAGTGAATTACAGAAGTACAACACTTTGGTAATAACTTTCCATGTTCGCATTGATAGAACAATTTTAAAAAAGATACTCAATTGAACGATGCATGTACAAATAACTATTCGTATGAGCATCTAGTCTTTTTAGACGAGGTTTCTTGCCTCTCGAGCGCTTATGGATGGGATATTCTTACCGCTGAGGATTCATGAGGTCAAAAGGAACGCATCCTAGAGTAACATCTAAGCGCTTAATGCAGCCTACTCTGGGTGAGCAACATAACATGTTACATAGGTATCACATGAACATTAGTAAAATTGATTCAACTACTAGAGTTCTGCTCAAAATTGCGTGTAAAAATTCAAGCATCTCTATAAGTGAAGATGAGTGGTGGATTAACTCGGAATGTGGGCGGAAGACACCCCGAAGAACCGTCAAAATTATTGAAAGATAGGATCATTTATCATTACGACGTTTGCGCTGAATACTATTATTCTCTTTGGTAAGTCTCCTTATGTTGCCTTTGATGTTTATACCTTTGTAATCCTTCCAAGATTCAGTCAGACTCACAGAAACAGGGGCGAACATATCCACCACGGATACTTCCTCACTCCCACTGATACAAAAGAAATTGCTCAAATACAACAAATAGAACTCTTGGTTCGCCAATCGAACCTCGAACCGGGAAGTAAAGTACTGGATGTTGGATGTGGACTCGGTGGTACATCTCGATATCTAGCACGAGAACTCGGCTGTGAGGTGATAGGAATCGCATTAAGTGATGCAGAGATAAGGATTGCGAGGCGAGTGAGTATAGGAGAGGCAGATGGCGGAGATGAGGATGAAGATGGTTTCATTAGGCTGGGAAAAGGAAGAGTGAAATTCATGGCTCTAGACGCTGAGATAATAGAAGAAACTTTTGGAAATGAACCGACGAAAACGTTTGACTGTGTATGGATTTCGGATGCAATAAGTCATCTTCCAGATAAGAGAAAGTTCGTCAGTGACGTAGCAAAGCTGTTGGATATTGGAGGAAAGCTGGTGCTTGCGGATTGGTTTGCAGTTGATTCATGTATGAACGACGGTCTAAAGACTAAGCAGCAAAATGATGACTTAACAGCTATTGAAAGTAAGATATCTTTAGACATTACGAATGAGTTTGATACTAATCTTGGTGATTTCAAGATGGCATGATGCTTCCTCCACTCATCAGTCAAGAAGTGTTTGTACGCTTAGCTGGGATGAAGGGACTAAATCTCTTGGTTGAACCACTCGAGATCAGTGAAAAGGTGTCGAGGACATGGTAAGTGACTGTTTGACTTTAATTCGTGAATTGGCTGATAACCATGTTAGGGATATATCGTGGTCCTTAATTACCAAGCCAAAATTATGGCTTTTTGCTCTTTCGCAAGGAAGGGAAGGGCTAGCGTTTGTAGGTGCGCTGAGGGCGACGAGAAGGGCGTATTCGAACCAGACATTTCAATATGCTGTTTTGGTATTTGGGAAATAATAAACAGAATTGTATACATCTTGTTCTAGAATATTCTTGGTCAAATGAGTGGAGTATACTATCTCTATAGTCATTGCCTATATCAAAGCCCACATTGGTCATTGAATTCAGGCGGATCGAGTTCCCCGCATTCGCAAAACTGCAGTATAACCAGAAAGCCGGTACGAAGATTTGCCAGCTGCAACTCCCCTCATCCTGTATACCATCAACACCATTTTGATGGATAGTATTATCGCGATTTGGGTGCATTGACACAAACCGCATAGAATTTTAATGCCTGAACTGGGTTTCGTAAGCCGTCTGGAAAAATGCAATCATCTTACTCTGAACTATGGTTCAAAATCTTTCTCTCCCTTGGCTCCTTGGGTCAATCGCAAACACACATTACACGAAGCTTCGGCTTGCTGCTCTGGGTATTCTCCGTTAGTAGCAGTTTTCATCTATCATCAAAGATATACGAGGAAGGATAATAGATCGAGTTATGAAACAAAAAATACGATTCAATTAAATAGAGATATGAGGTCAAGAAATTGTAGGTAGGGAAGTGCGAAAGATAACGAGAAAGTGCTGAAGTGGAGAATTAAACCAATAACGGGTATGAGCAAGAACGTGGGGATCGGTAATTACTTCACTAGCAATGTTAGAACTTAGTAGCAGTGGGGAAGAACGCGGAGTGTGGAACTTCAAGCTTAAGCTTAAACTTTAATGGCAAACATGCATTTTCGAAAGACAGACATCTAATCTAACGTAAGAGTATAGAGATCTTAAATTTGTACCCAAAGTCCATGTAAAAACCGTCTAACTAAATAGAAGCCCTAGTGCTTTCTGTGAAATGAAGTGAATAAAAGAGCAATATGTGACAAATCAATTCTTTGTCCCCGTTCTTGAATAACAGCTGCCAGCAGTCTCAAATGCCTATCTCATGAACATGGCATTCATAGTCACATTAACGTTTTTGCGCCGGCAATACTCCCTAGTTAACATCCAATGGCAAAATCATAAACAAAGGCTTTCCCAAACCAGTCCACCGGCCAAATGATGATCTTCGCACCCTTCCTTTTATATAAATCATCACTTAGATTTTTGTACCTATTTGCCAGCTAATTTCTTGCCTTTCTTTTGTGTGGCCAGATGAGTTGTAGGGTCTGACAGATTGAAGGCCATCTGCTCGTGAATTTCGGGGGTTTCAACCCAAGTGTCGAGAGGTGTCGAGCCACTGGTATAGGTTGGGAAAATGGAGTATGCAGATTGGTGCTGCAACCCGATCGAGTCATTTTGGCTTGTGTGGATGTTGTTATCCCCATTATAACCAACGGAGGTAGTTGGAGTCGGGATAAAGATCGAGGACTGTGACATCGATTCGGAGGATGGGCCGGTATAGTGCGGTCTCATGGAAGTTTCCGTATCTGCATACGAGCTAGCAGCACAAGTACTGTCGGATAGACGATGGTCAAAGGAAGACCGTGCCGATGTATTCACAGTTTTTTTGTGTTGGTCGATCTTCGCTGTCGCAAAGTTGCAACTCGTAGAGAGTTCATTGACCAAGTCTGGAGCAAGGTCTTCGGCGATGTCACCAGAGTATTGATTCATAGAAATTGTATCGCCTTGGAAAATCCACTCGCATACATTATTCGACGGCACGTGGATGCCTGTGAGGTCAGAAATCGATGTTTGGAAAGAGCTTGACATTCTGATTGAGGCAGCTAGGCAGCGAAGTTAGTCTCTGAGAGTCATTGGCAAATGAATGAAGGGGTTGATGATGAACATACACTTTTGGTGATTGAAAAGGGAGGTAAGTAAATCTATGGTAATGACAAGAATAGCGAGTCGGCTTTTTATAATAATCAATCATGCAAGCTACTTTCGATTGAATAGTAGAGCTTGTTCAAGGTAAATGAAATGATTGTCTATTTAAGAGGGGTGGTGATTATCGGATAACGGAGAAAGACTAGGAGTCTGCAATTTACCTATCCAACCTACCTCACTCATTTCATTACTTACCTCACACTCTCAGTACAGCACACCAATCAATCACCGGTAGCGTCTGTCGCTTGCCAAAAATATCATTGTAAACGCGTCCCAATCCTTGATAGTATCAAGTCACGGGGAGTGACTTTGAAAAGGGCGATTTCGCTGGCACTGTACATATTCTCTTGATCAATCCGCTTGGCGCGCCCTCACAGGTTCTTCTTTAATCCATAAGAGTATTGCATAGTGCCCTAGTCTAGAGCCAATCAGAACTCTTGGTTCGTCTGAATCCTTCGTCGCGATCAATTGTTGCGTGCGATTGGTCGTAGCTGCATGAACAGCTCAATGCCTCAAAGGCGGTCATCATTGAACCGAACAATCATAAGACAAAAATGAAAAAGGTAATTTTCATAGAGAACGGTCGCCCTTAAGTGTAAAGAGCATGTTTAGAGAGGGCGAGCCCTTATATCAATTGCTTCAAACCTTGCTTTCCAACAGTGGGTAGGATGCACACAGCCATCATGCAAGGATCCAGCGCGAATTTGCATGGAGGACAGTGACCCTTGCGAGCGACATGATGATAACATTTGATTCGATATCGGAAATGATAAGACGGATCGTATGACCATTTTTGCAGAAGCACCCGAAGATGGGCGCAACAATGGAGGGAAGATCATTGAGGCAGAAGGAGGGACCCGTATAGCACTCGTTCCTGATGTCCAATTGAAAATAATCATGTTGCAATTCGACTCGCTTTTGATGCATGGCTGCCATCCTGCATGTGATGGATGTTACTTTTTCGTGCAATCGCCCTTTAGCCCCCAAATGTCAGACCACATTTTGACAAGGAACATTGGTGAGTCAAATAAATAAGACCCCGGATATGCCGTAGAACTTCGAGCTTCTTTTGATGTGAAAAAGAGCGTCATCCTCTTCAACTTATTTCTCTTATGACTGGATCGAGAATGCTGCAATCTTACAAGCACATATTTCGTGATCATTATACATGTGCTCTGTATGTCAATGTAGCCCGGAAAGGCTCATGATCAGACCCGTCTCGCGCCATTGCAAGGTAGCAGTGCTCTTTGCTTTACCAATCATTACCAAATTCTGCATTCCTTCATATGGTAGAGCCTTTGCAAAGGGAAATCTCATTGCTGGACATTGTCGATGTTGTGGCGGAAGTTCGGGAGCTTTTGCCATGCACGTGATCTCACCACTTCGGATATCCCTTAATCTCCTTATTCCCGATAGCCAAGAATTCTTCTGCCCCTTTTCTCGTCGCTGCCAAGATAATACATCTTCTTTTTACTTTCTCTGTGCTATAAGAAGCTTTTACTGTCGGCCAAATGATAAGCTCGGATCATGTCAAATTCTCCGTGTGTCTGTCCAGTCCGAATCAGTTGAGCTAGGCGTGGGTGATTGCAGCGCATCCAGCGCTTCAAGAAGCTTGCTCCTTGATAATCGTTATGATGACGAAAATCGGACATTGAACCATACAACGTATAAATCTTTCATTGTGAAGTCACATAATCTGGCACGAGACTCAGTAACACAATCCTCTTCTGTATAGCGTTGCAGCCTTTTCAGTCACCTTCCCAATGAACAAACTGACTAGTGTGTCGATTCCTCCGCCTTGGCGAGTGGCTTGCAAGACTTTATATGAGATTCAACAAGACTGGTGGTGGATAAGTAGGTTTTAGTGTGGTTTCATACACGTGATGATCATCGCGGACAAATCTTAGCCTCCAACCAGAAAGCATAGAAAACGTTCTAGATTCATGCTAAATGGAAGATTTAAGGGACTGATTAAAACCTACTTTAAATTGGTGGTTCAAATAAAGCTTTTCTGGCAAACTGCACCATTCGTGGAAAATTCAAACTTGTCAACACGAGGGAAGTGCCGACCCGCTGCCAAGCTAAAATCTGGGGATATGGAGTTGAAACATAGGGGAATCCCCATGACTGCAGATTAATTTTCGTCTGAAGATTGTGGAGATAATATCTAGTACCGGTGTGTTCAACATCATCTGGTGCCTATGAGCTGCCGTTTTCTGGTAAATTATGGATGATCCTTCCAACCTTCCTGCCTGAGTTTATATTGATTTGCGGAAACCCAATGTACATAGTTATTCCGGCCCATGACAAATTCATTTCGCTCACTATTCGGCGATTGTTCGCCTGAAAAGAATACGATTTCGGGAGATTGCTATGCTTGGCCTCTAGGACTTCATAAAGGCGGATGTCCCCAAGAGCTCACATTGCCAAGTTTGACTCCCATCCATTCTACTTGATCGTCTCATCATGCATAAGAACTCTCAGATCTCTGGGCTTTTAGCCCTCACCTTGGCAGGTGCTTGCACTGCCCAGACAGCTTGTACTGCTTCGGTGTATTCCCAAATCGCTCCTTGTGTTGCGTCTTCTACCGCCATTGTTTTGGACAACGTATTTGCACCATCAGGTAGCAGTATTGACCTTACGAAAGTTAAGGCTGGTACGACAATCACCTTCGCTGGAAAAACAACATTTGGATTCACCAATGACAGTAGCTTCGAGCCAATCAAGCTGGGCGGTTCTGGAATCACTGTTACCGCTAAGCCCGATGCAATTATCGATGGTAATGGCCAAGCTTATTGGGATGGTCTTGGTTCAAACGATGGTGTGCCAAAGTATGTCTCCTCGGCAATTCAATGACCATGCAGCTAAAAATGAATTTAGGCCAAACCACTTCATCGCAGCCTCGAAATTGATCGGAAATTCCATCATTGAGAATCTTTACATTCAAAATTGGCCCGTCCATCTTTTCACTATTACCGGTGCTGTTGGACTGACCATTCAAAATTTGGTCCTCAACAACACAGCAGGAGACGCGCCGAATGCAGCAAGTGGTACATTGGCCGCAGCACATAATTCAGATGGATTTGATGTCAGCTCATCCAGCAACATAATAATCAAGAATACACAAGTTTTCAATCAGGATGATTGTGTAGCCGTCACGAGCGGGAACAACATCACCATTGATGGATTACATTGCTCAGGTGGTCATGGTCTCTCCATTGGATCTGTTGGTGGAAAGAGTAACAACAATGTTACAAATATCACAGTAAGTTATATTTACTTCGATATCGAAGAACCTACTTACTCATATATTTTCAGTTCAAGAACAGCGAAGTAGTCAATTCCAGCAACGGAGCTCGCATCAAGTCAAATTCCGGAACCACCGGTTTCATCTCCAACATCACATACAGCAACATCAAGCTCACCAATATTGATACTTACGGAATCGATGTACAACAAGATTATCTTAACGGAGGTCCAACAGGAGAGCCAACTAACGGTGTCAAGATTGAGAACATTCTATTTAAAAATGTGGTTGGAACAGCTGCAGCCAGTGCTAGAAATTACTATGTGCTTTGTGGTGAGGGAAGCTGTAGCAACATCACGTTCTCTGGTGTCAAGATCACAGGAGGCGCAAAAAACAGCACCTGTAACTACCCAGCAACTGGCTGCCCCGCATAAATATACATGGGGAGCGAGGAGAAGTGAGAGATAAGCGTCGCCTGAAACAAGAGGAAAGAGAGGAGAAAGGATGTATATACTTGGGCAACGTTTTTTGTATATAAAATTAAAGTATTCGCAGAAATTCTATTCTACAATCACAGATGTGTGTAATTGATGTACTAACCTACTGTGAATCGGCCGCTCTAAGGCTCACACGAAACAAGGGATCGTCAAGTCAGGCATCTGTGAATCCTCAGTGTACATCGTAATCTAAGGTCAAGTCATATTCTCAATCATATCCACAATACACCGTGTATATTCGTGTATACCGAGCAATCAACATGACAACGGCACTTAATAACCTACTCAAAGATATCAGACGACCCATTTTTCGACTCCAAAGCGACAAAGGGTGGCAGGCTAGGGTTTCAGGATATGGGATTTTGGTCAAGGAATAAGGTGAACGTCACTTTGGACCGAACGTCGTCTGTGAACACAAACACGATAAGGCTCAAAAGACCCTGAAATAGTGGAACAAATTGAGCTGATCGAGCGGTGAATTTGTCAAAACAATACCTGAATCCTACGGCCCTAAATGAGGGGCCATCCATCCTCATAGTGTAGCGGGGCTCGGACACCCATAACTCCACAAGATTCCATGGGGAAATATCCCCGCGCCGACTCCCATCTTCCGCACAAACGTTGCTTGTCGTGACATCGCAGCCCGCGCGTAGTATCATGCAAAAAACTACACGCTTTTATATGCAACACGCAGGAGAATCGTAATAATGTGCGGCACGGCGCTGACTACCCCTTTCCGTAAACGATCTGTGACTTGCGTCCGAAACTTACGTCGGTCGTCCCGGTCGGTCATGCACGACTCGTGTGTCTCAAAACGAACAAAAAGGCAAAATCTTTCCTCTGTTGAAGAATTTTCGGGCGTAGCATACCTTAAAAAGTAGTATGCCCGTACGGAAACGGAAACGGAAACTTTAAGAGCCACTTTACCTGTGCAGAGAAAAGCCCCGAGATCAACAAATTTCAAAATAGCTCAAGCCCGTCTCAAACCGAGCCCTACAAATCACGACGCCTATGAACTTGCTTCGTTTATGAGCTTTGATTTTGATACCTAGAAAAAGAGTTCTCAACAACGCGATTGCGACCGTATACGGTTGCTCGCGCCGAAGTGCCTTTGCTTCATAGTCCACTCTGTTGTCTCAACATTGGCCGTCTCCGTGCATCTTGATCCTAATAGAATATCCTTTTTCGATACGATTCTCCGATGTCAATGCACACATCTAGGAATCGCGCATCTGCATCTTCTTTCGGTTCGTCTCCGATGACATACAGCAAAACCTCTCTGTAAGGGTACCGGTTTTTGTAGTCTTATTTAGAGACACTCGATTCATTCTGACCCAACAATAATTTGATTCCGATTGGTCCCAATCAGGTAACATTTTCGTGATATCTTTGGTGGAAATCAATCAAGATATCAATAAACTGTCAGATGATGACGACAACCCTGATGATTCTAACGGTCTAATAAGGGCACAAGTAATCTTGAGATCTCAAAATATAAGGATATTCTGATGAAAGGGTTTTAAGCATATAGATCATTCTCAAGTACCCAATACCGATATCCTTCTAGAGAGGTCTTGCTGTCGTTCATGCCGGGCGACCTCCATGCTGCTGAGCCTTATAAGAATAGGGATAAGTTTTTGCTTTCGGGAAAATCCTAGAACGGCATGTCGGTACTTTCGGCATGGTAACCCAAATAGGAAGCAAAGCCATTTCGGTGAGGCAAGAAGATCGTCCGCGAGCCTGCCTCGGCTCACGGTTATTGGTGAACCTTGAGTATTTGAACCATGTTGTCATCAAACACAGCACCGTTTGGAGGTTTGAGCAAAACTGCATCGGAAGACATACGCAAGTTTGGAAAAAGCGCCTTGAGACTTTTGTGGATTTGAGTGAATATTGCAACGCGATTGCTTCGGAGAAATCTATTGATACGGGAGAAGAGGCATCGAATTACGACGTGAGACAGTACCTGGATGACCTTGGTTGCGGTGTAGTGTTTATTATAGATTTTTGATTGCATTGGATCGGACCGCATTGCAGTAAGCCCACATCACGTCAAGCGTTTGATCTAGAAACGGAAAGAGATACAAATCTGCTCGGAAGGATATCTCGGACGAAAAAGCAACGATTCGCGCATATATAAGAGACTGACTGCAGACGGAATATCAAAATGGACGGTCAAAAGATCAAGCGTTCAAAGAACATAATGGCTCAATCAACATATCAATCGGTGGTTTTAGCAAAGCGTCCTACTGGACAAATTGTTCCGGGAGAGACTTTCGAGAAGAAGGAGAATCCAATGGTAACGGAGGCAGATCTCAAAGATGATCAAGTCTTGGTTGAAGTGTTATATCTTTCATTGGATCCGGCCATGAGAGGTTGGTTAAATGGTACGTACCGACTGTTATATACTTTCCTCTATTACCCTATTAGCCAGTGATGAATGGTGTGGAGGGCAACATTATTGACACACCCCGCTTCCACACGTGATAAATGCTGACATTGAATGCTGGAATAGACAGAAGATCATACGTTCCACCTGTACAAATTGGTGAGGTTATGCGTGGTGTTTCCATTGGAAAGGTCATCGCCAGCAAATCATCGAAATTCAATGTCGGTGACTACGCATCCGGCATTACAGGATGGAGAGAAGTAGCTATCATGGCTTCCAAAGACCTCACACCTATTGATCTTCCACCCAACGGCAAGCTCACCGATGCCCTTGGTGTTCTTGGAATGACTGGTCTTACCGCCTACTTCGGAATTCTCGAAGTTGGAAAAATCAAGGCTGGAGATTTCGTTGTAGTATCTGGTGCCGCTGGTGCTACTGGAAGTGTTGTTTGTCAAATTGCTAAGCTTAAGGGAGCCAAGGTTTTGGGTCTTGCTGGAAGTGATGACAAAGTACAATGGTTGAAGGAATTGGGTTGTGATGATGCTTTGAACTATAAGGACAAGGATTTCCCATCTAAGTTCAAGGCTGCTACACCAAACTTCATCGATGTATTCTTTGATAATGTCGGAGGAGAGATTTTGGAGCTTGCTCTCAGCAGAGCTAAGCCATTCTCAACTTTCGTTATGTGTGGTGCTATCAGTCAATATAACTCTGATACTCCAGTTGGACCAAAGGTATGTTATACTCTCTCGAAATATTTCTTGCCGCACTTGCTGACTAAAGTTAGAACTTCTCAATGATCATCGCAATGAGAATTCGTCTACAAGGTTTCATCGTCTTCGATTACGCATCCAAGTATGCTGAAGCCCGTAAAGAGATGTCTCAATGGTTGGCAGAGGGCAAACTCCAAAGAAAGGAGACTATTATCAAGGGTGGACTTGGTGTTGCCGAAAAAGCTTTAATGCAATTGTATCAAGGTGTTAATACTGGTAAGTTCTTATCCTATCTCAGTACTTGTAAAACTTTTTACTGACAATCCATAGGTAAATTATTGGTCGAGATTAAGGAAGATAGTTCTGTTGGTTCCCGTTTGTAAGAGATACCTAGATAGATTAATGCATGAATGATGAAACATACACACTGTATATTCCACGAGTTCTTTTCAAGACGTTGTTTAGGGCGTCTTATTCTGTTTCACGGTTAGTGTTTATCATATGAGAAATGTGTTACATACGTGCAATGAACTCTCAAACGCCCAACTAGATTTGCGAATGTTCATGCATAACTTCGTGATCTAATATCAAGATGCTTAAGTAAACATGCAAGTTTCATAACCTAAAGTTACAATTCGCCAGAGGCTCAAACGTCCTCCTGAGTCTCGTAACCCTCCGCCCCAGTCCATGATCTCCACCAATTCCATTAGCCGCACTTTTACACTCAAGGCCCACCACTCCGCCCCACCATTCCTCCGCTATCCACTATCCACTCTGTCCTTACGCCCGCGCACAAACACTAGCCCTGTCTCATGATTCGTCTCCGCTATTGCTATCGCTGAATCCCCACTAAGCACATCCACCATACCCCCTCCATCCACAGTCATTCTTCAGCCCCCACCGCAATCTTCTCATATAGATACTTTTCTACGTCGGCTCCCACCATCAAATAATCCAATCAGGTCCCTTAGCTCAGTTGGTTAGAGCGTGGTGCTAATATCAGTTCTGTTCATTCATATAGATATGGCAACGCCAAGGCCGGCGGTTCGAGCCCGCCAGGGATCAGTCTTTTTGCTGTATTGGCGTGCGAAGAGCTTCTCTCTGTGTTGACAAAGTGATGCTGATATTCATCCCTTTTTGTTTTTCAAAAAACGAGCAAGATATCCCTATTTCACTCAGTGTTTTCAGGATGACACCAGGCTCAATAACTCAAACACATACGGTTCTAAATCTTAGAATGCTTCAGCTACGATCCTATTTCAATAGTTTTTGAGAAAAGCAGAAAGTTACTACATGATAGAGGGAGGTATTGTTGTATACATCCGACCTCGCTTAGACGTAAAATATCCAGGCGATGTGCAAAAGGAGAAATAGTTTTAGAAGCAATCATCGAAGAAAACAAGCCCAAAATTGAAGGCATTATTGTTCGTAGTCTAATCGTCGCTTTTTCGGCAGAGCGTAGCGAAGAACCGAGGAAACTTGACAAAAAGGGGGAAGTTGCCATACGAAGACTCACGTGATGACGACACAACACAAGAGCTGTGTTGATTGTTGGAAAATTCGATTTCTTATTTTGAAAATGATTACGATATAGAATTTATACCCTGCATGCAGGGCGTGGAACTTGGAGATATAGAATTTACGTCAAATCTCTATGTGTGGGATTCCGAGGTAGCGGAGGCGTATACTTGAACACGCAAAGCGCTTCTTGAGAGATAGCTTTCTGGTCATTACGAGAATAGTACCATCCCGTATTTGGTTTGACATAGTTTAATAAGGTTACGAAATGATACTTACTAGGTGATCATGAGTATATCATGAGATGATATCTAAGAATGTATGTATAAAGTAGGATCACCTCGAATACGAATAAACGGATACTTAGAGTTGGCAGACATATGTACAAAAAGACATACCAGTCATTCGATTAGATGATAGATAGTTCGCGGAGAAATCGTTCCCTACTTCTTACACATGAAAAGAAAGAAATGGCATTGTAGGAAAGAAAGTAGTAGTTTGGTAACGATTCAACAGTATGAGGGTAATTTTCACCAAGGAAATTATGCTGCCGCTTTAATGCACATCTCCGGTCAAAAGGAAAAAAAAAGTGATCCAACGCAAAAAATCTTCTCCTCCACCCAGGTACAACAACCTCTGTCCCAAGAAACGACCCCTCATACAAAAAATCACCAAAAAAGTCAAAAAACAAACGACATGTGCAGGATTTGAACCTACGAGGCCGAAACCATAAGATAACCGAATTATTCATTCAAGTCTTACCCATTAACCACTCTGGCAACATGCCCATCGTACAAGTTTGCATGATTTGTTGATGATATAATCTGGTCTCAAATGTATATTCCTCATTTAATGAAAAGTGGGCGAGGGCATTGAACCACTCGGGTAATACTCGGAAACCAAGGTATGAGAGGAGAGCTCAATGGAGCTTCAGGAATGTGAGAACAACCCCGCGTTTAAAAGTAGGTAACGAAGACCTGAATTGCGATTTCGTTATTCCACTTCACTACACAATTACAATTACAAGCCCAAACCTCACGTTCAAATAAACTCACATAATATCACCCAAAATGGCATCTCAAGCAGCATGTATCTTCTGCAAGATAATCAAAGGCAAGTTTCTTATCTCCGTCACATCTCAGCGCAATTCCAACGCTCGATGCAAAAGCTAACCTGGTGATCCATCCATAGGAGATATCCCCTCTTTCAAACTCTACGAATCGGAAAAGGTGTTTGCGTTTTTGGATATTAATCCTTTGTCCAAGGGTCACGCTGTTAGTATTTTCTTGTATTCGTGTTATTGTATAGAAGCTTGTATACTTGTGTTTCTGCAGGTGAAGCTATTCCGATGACGAATGGAGGGTGGATGGGATATACAGATAGACAAAACTAACACATCGATCAACATCTAGCTCGTAATCCCCAAACACCACGGCGAGAAATTGGTCGATATTCCCGATGATCAGTTAGAGGAGATTCTGGTAACTATCTATTCTCCTTCCTTCCTTCTCATCCTCTCTTCGCATTTCCTCGACATGATATTCGAATAAACGAATGTCACATCCACGCACATATATTACAATGGAATTACAACAGATAAGCAATTCTCAAGAATAAAACAAATACTGACACAATACTTCTACCTAGCCCGTAGTAAAGAAACTCGTCGTAGCAACCGGTGCCGAAAATTACAATGTGCTACAGAATAACGGACGTATTGCGCATCAGGAAGTTGATCACGTATGTTTCTCATCTTATTTCCCTCATACTTCCTAAATCTCTCTCTCTTACCATTCCCATCATAGACTACAATAACTAACAGCTCCCCTAGGTACATTTCCATATGGTTCGTCCCCTCTCCTCTGTCATCCTCACAGTACCCAATTTCCCATCCCACCCCATCCCATCCCAAACTAACCTCCTCCCCCTCCTCCACAGATTCCCAAACCCTCCACCGAAGAAGGCATGTCCATCGGCTGGCCGCAACAAAAAACCGACATGGACAAACTAAAAGCTCTCTTTGCAGAGATAAAATCAAAGATGTAAATAATTATAAACATCCGTTGTATTTCGAAGCAAGCGAGCAAGCAAAACAGGCGTTGAGAATCAATACTTTCCAATGAGTTATTGGAGAGGAAGAACAATTTCATTCCAGAGGTGTTTTTTATCTGTTTATAAGAATCTCGAGGTGTATTGTATGCAGGGTGCAGGAAGATGATAGCTTTGATTTGGCTGGGTGATTTACTGATTGATCAATGATGAATGATGAATGCAATGAGAAAATATTGAAAAGATATATGATATGATAAACCACAACTCTCAAAAAGCAACTTCCATTTCCCTCACCATCTATCCAGTATACCTACCTCATCTCATCTCATCTCAACCGCAAAATCTCATTCTAGTCTAACGCAGCCCAAAATCCATAAAGCATAACCCAGTGCAAATACAAGATGTCTACCTACCTACCTGCCCACCTACCTACCTACCTACCTACCTACCTACCTACCTAGTATATACACAAGTAGCCCACAACACAACATAATATCTCATCTCCCTTGCCCCTCCATCTCATCTCCCTAGTCCCCTCCATCTCATCTCCCTAGTCCCCTCCATCTCATCTCCCATCCCATCTCCCTGTCCCATCTCCCTCCCCCATCCACCCAATACAGATCAATCGATATATCTAGGAAATCAAAAAGAGGTGCGTGGTGGGAGTTCAAAAACAAAGTTTCAATAACAGAATGTATGTATATACTAGTAAGATGTATATTTATACATACATACATACATACATACATAGAATCTAGCTTATAACTTACAAAAAGAAATTTATAAACCTACCTACCCAATTATACTACCCCCTTCCTGCATTACATCTACACAGATACACGAACATATACAAATATCCAATAAAATCCCATGCATTCCTCACCATTTTCGTACTTGCTGATTGCTCCACCAATCAATCGAAGAACCAAGACCTGACTTGATTGTATACTCGATATCCAGATATCTTTTTGTTATTTTATTCTTCTACTCTTATTCTGATTCTGATTCTCGCTTTTATTCTCATTATATATCTTCTTATTCCTATAGCCTTTCCCATTCCTCTCCCCTCCTTCTCCTTCACAACCCCAATCTAATCAATATCATCCGCCGAAGTTTCCACCGCCGGAGTAGCCGCAGCCGCCGCAACCGCAGGAGCCGTTTCCCCCTTAGCCTTTGGGTAAAAATCCAATTTCCCCCCTGGATTAATGACGCCCGTTCGATCATAAAAACTCTTTGCTCGAACATAGGGATCCAATTTCCAATAATCATCTCGGAGCTCCTTTGCCAATTCTGTCCTCCTAGTCTTAATTTCGGGTGTTTTTCCTTCCGAGTTGATCCACTCCAGTGTAGCTTTCTCATACGCATCCACGATATTTTCTCTTTCCTTCAAGAGCTTATCTCGGGTTACTGTATCTTTCATCAAGTCGTTTTCGCCGGGAACTGGTTCTACGAATTTGTATTCCCAGTTCTCGTCGCCGCCAAGTTCGGCGAGGATTTGAGAACGAGGAACGAATTCGGACATCTCTTCGACGTTATTTGTGAATTGGACTTTAGAGGCGACGACAGGGTCTAGCCAGCCACGTATTATTTTCCAGATACCTGGAAAAGTTAGTAAGGGGTTCTTGGAAGGGGAGAAATGGAAGTGTACCTTGGAAGACCCATGGTGCTCTGTGAACTAGGACTACGCCCAAACTTTCGGGGTAGTTGGCTTCGAAACATTTGATCATGAATTTGACAGGTCCATAATCCTATCATGGAATTAGCAAATTTCTGTGCAAAGGAGGTGGGAGGGGGTTAACTTGCCATATTAGCCAGAGAAAATCCAGTCATATCGAATACTACACACTATCATGTTGTCAGTACTTATTATACCGAGTAAATTCAACATGGAAAGTGGATTCTTACAGCAGTATCTACTGGTGGTTCCAATAGCATCCTAGCCGATTCTATAATGAAAACTGTATATCTTTCCAAACTTTCTTCTGACTGCTCTCCTTGTTTGTGTAAGCGAGCTCTCACAAAGCACATTGGTCTTCCGGCCCTGTAATAATTTCATATCAGCAATGATCTAAATATGTGTGTATCGATGAGGGGTAAGATGATATTCGAATTAATAAGTGAATAGAAAACCCAGGATACATACTTGTCTGAACCATGCAAGAAACTCTTTCCCGAGCGCATCTGCATCAGGAATCCTTCTGCATGTCTCTTCTTTTCAGCATTAGTCGAATTCTCATCTTCGACAGCAGCCAATTCTCCATTTTTCATGATATCATCGTCAACATGCATATCCGAAGCTCTCCATCTCATGGTAGAAATCATCATGACCAATGCCTTATCCACATCCCATTTTCTCGCTCTCAAGAACCTCAATAGAAGCGCATCCGGATGATCATATTTCACCATACTCCAGAATGTCGCACGAATTGAAGCCGGTGACAGACTAGCCAAAGCATCGTGAAATTCCTTGGTTTGCCCATATTTATCATCCGCATCCGAAGCATTCGAGATACGCGAAGCAGCGCTTGTAGATTTTGTGGATGCAGCATCATCATCCTTATTTTTCCTGCGCAGGGCCGAGAATCTCTTCTTCTTAGGTTTCTCGGGAGCCGAGGTATCCGATTTTGCAACACCATTGCTCACTTCCGAATCGCCACTGGTACCGTTGGTATCTGCTTGGGGATCAAGTACGCCGAAGACTTGTAAGGTGGCAACCCAGAATTCTCGTAATTTCTCTTCTTCATGTGCTGTCAATGTGCCAGGTCGACCTGGGAGTGTTTCGCCCGTCATTTTGTAATACTCGTAATATTCTTGCTCGGGATCAATTTGCACCTGTTGTGGTTGGAGTGTATGTGTCTTTGGCTGACTGTATGTTGAAGTATAGAGAAATGCGCTGCTAATGAATGTAAGAAGTAAGACGGTAGCCCAGTTTCCTAAGCTGCTTTGCACAAGCGTTCGCAAAGATGTTTCACAAGAAGTATTGCGCTTTTCAAGGTAGGTCAGTGACAATGAGGATGTGCTCTGATTATAGATAGAAGTTGTAGCGCTCGACCTTTTCCAAGCGGAGTTAGGAAGTAAAGTTGCGCGCTTTTCCGGATTCAATCCCTTGATCTTCAAAGTGTTTGAATGGATTTCAGAATAGTTGCGACGAAGGGGCGCAAATGCTTGTATCCTACCAAAAGATTGAATAAGACCCCCGCAGTTACGATTTCGACGTATTAATGTAGTAGGTATAGAGAATGAATACTGAGTATAATGATGCAAAAAACCACCGGTTACTCCAGCTGATATTTTCATGGAAGAGATGTATGGTTGATTATTTTCAATTCTTGAATGAGAGTCAAGATGAAGGAGGGGTTGAGGTTGGAAGTGAGGGGACTCAAGCCTTGATATACGGGCCTCTCGAATCAATGTCACCAGAAAAGCAAGCTTGTTACGAGATGAGGTCAAGTTGTGTATGGGCTTATTGTATACCACAATCAAATGAGTACCGGTAGGTACTTCTCCAACAATATTATTCCTTTCCCCAATTCTTTTAGTATCCAAACTCAAAGCTAAAGCTACAGGAAATTAAAATACGATTCACGAGCAACGGAAACATCTTCTAATCCGAAGAAGCCGCGGATCATCAGAAGTGCTTCAACCCAATTTCCTTTTTTTCCATACCCGTTCTGCAGTTCATAAAAAGTTCGTCATTGTGCGGCGCTCTGTTCAAGATGTTGTGTGTGCCTATGTGTCAAAAAACTCGTGCACACGACATAAAAATGTAGGTGCGAGGGTGCGTGTACTGATAGTAGCGGGGTAAAAATGTATCTCTAACATCCGTGGTTGGTGTGGTTCTTTTATTAATGCAAGAATGAGATCTACTGGTAGGTACTAGGCAGATAAGTTGAAAGGTTTCAGGCATTAATTTTCACCGCTCTTGGTCAAAAGATATCAACCCTGGATTGTGTTGTATGTGTATGTTGTATGTTGTACAGATACATAGTAGAGTACATACATACATTCATACATACCTAGCATTGAATATTTGGTACCCAGGGCTACGCGATAACTGTGGTTTGCGCGTTGATTGGGTATTGACGATAAGGTCGTGAACCCAGAATTTGTATCAAGGCTTCCCCTCATAAACAAAACAACAATACTAGCACATCTACATCTACATCTACAACCGCCATCACCATCACCATCACCATTACAATAACAAAACAATGACCTCCACCACCCCCCTCAACGACGGCCACAGCAACGTCAAAAGATCCCACTCCGCCTCTCGAAACCCGCTGTCTCGTCCAACCACTCCTCTCCGTCCATCTTCCCGTTCTTCTCTTCGCGATTCGGCGAGAAAAAGTACTGGCGGTTACTCGAGCGCACCTTTGGAAGCATTTGAACCTGCGTTTGCGGAATTGTCTGATTCCATGGCAGATTTAGAAGCCAATTTTATGCATTTACAATTGATGCATGAGAGTTTGGCAAGGTTTAGTGAGAACTTTGCCAGTTTTCTTTATGGGTTGAATATGAATGCTTTTTGCGTCGATTTTCCTGAGGTTTGTTTACTTGGATTGGCCTATGTTTTGGGCATTGGTTGATCAGGTTACTAGGCGCCTATTCCAGATTCGTTTCGTCGAGCACAAGAACAAGAGGAGCAATTAGGTCAGTATAACAGATTAATAGGCAATAAAAAAGCTACTGATACGTGCAACAGGCAAATCAACAAATTCAGAAAGATTTCGTGGTGAAATTGATGGCGAAACAACATTTTTGTAAGCAACATATTATTCGCTGCTATGGTTCATGGTTCATGGTTCATGGCTCATTGATTTCTCTAGGACCACGGATACCTCCTTCGTTGATAATCCTCCTCCAACCTCCTCGAGAGGAACCCCGAAATTCACAACCCCAGCACCATCAAGAATAGCAGGCTCTTCTGGCCGAGGTGGATCTTCGGGTGGCTCAGGCTCATCTGGTAGAGGTATTCCCGTTCCGCGTGGTGGACGTGGCGGTAGAGCAAGTGGTCTTGCAAGAGGTCGAGGTCGGGGTGTAAGATGAGACGGAAATACACATTTAAAAAGTCCCTTCTCCACCATGATACCCCGCCATAGATTTTGTAGTAGCCACGATAAACTAAGCTTTGATAAACCCCTTCTATGATTACTCCATGTCGAGGGGCGATGATATCTGTGCTCAGGTTTCCTGGTCGTCGATAAATCCGGAGTTTTCCATCTCTACCTCTACATCTAGAGCCTTATTTCTCTTGCCATTATCTGCAGGTCCTTGGCCAATAGCTGCTTCAGCATCTCTTTGCGTATATGGTCCTTCCTTCAATGCCTTGACTCTGTTGTATCGAATTAATATCTTGCTATACAAACCTTCTCCCGTGATCGCAGAACCTACCTTCTCTTGTGAGGTTTGCCCTTCAGATGTGATAGCATACTATTCTCCGATTCATACCATTTTGCGCACTCAATGCAATACCATTTTCCTAAGCCTGGCAAATCCTCTGCGGCTTTTGAGTTTTTATGTTGCGCAAGATGTTTTGGGGAACGAATGTCGGCAGAAATTTGATCGAGATCTCTGTTGTGAGAAATATTAGTTTTGCGCACAAATTTTTCCAATATCTAACAAGTGACAATTGAACTTACCTCAACCTTCTTCTGGTCTTAGTCTTTGTCGATTTTTGAGGAATACCCATTGTGAAGTATTAGTAGCAAGTAGTATTAATATCGTGATATCTTTACTTCATCGACTTGATTGGAGTTTTACTGGAAATGGAAATCTCGATGTATCGGACAATGGTTGACGGTCGCAAACTCCGCAATCTTGAATTACCTACTAAAAAATTTGCTCTAGGCTTTAGTTTTTTTGGAAATTACGGGGAAACTTTTACCCATCCCACTATTTGCGGATCCACTTTAGAGAGCCAATCCAACGTGGTGCATCTGTCCGAGGTTTCACGGTTAGATCGGGAAGAGAGTGCGGAAGTTGTGAACGGTTTGGAAAAGCTCCGCTCCGTCTGTCCCGGCGGAAGTAGGATTTGTTTGTATTCAATGTTCCATAATATTTATATGGGTTGCAGGTGGTGTTGGGTGATATGATTATGTCGATTGAAAAACTTCAAGTTTATTAAAACATTCAAGATATCCAGAGAGCAGAAATGTCCAATCTATCTGACTGAATGCCTAGTATCTTAGGTACTATCAAGTCAACAGTGTGGATAGAAGTATATACAGCATATAAGAATTATTCATATCAAAAGAATTCCCAACATTTGAAGAACCAACTCAGCCTCGGGGAGGTCCTGTATTCATAGCACATGATCGGAGTAGAAGTCCGCCTTCGCATCGCACCGGACCCGTTAGACGGACAATCACAGTGAAGCCAGATTCACACGCAAATGAGAATGTGGATAAATGGATGCGGGCAGTGAAATCTGATTGGCGAGGAATCTGAAAGTTTGATCCACTTATCGACCTGCAGACCTACGAAAAATTCGCATTTGAAATACGAATAGCCGCAAACAAAAGGCTTCATGGACGAGGGGAGGAGAGGAACGAGAGGGACGAGAGCAGAGTGAGTGACACAAAGTACGTATGAAGTAGGTAGAGAAGGAAATTGGAAAACAAATAAATTTATAGTCGGTTCTCACCTGTTTGCTATGTGGTTGATGTGAAGATTCCAATTCAACCTTTTTAATTCATACAATACAATATAATACAATACCATCCATACCATCCATACCATCCATCAAATTGATTATCTCACTCTCATATTTATATTTAATTGGGTAAAACGTAACATAGATTACATCTTTGTGCATTCACTTCCATTCAATTCCTGTCCGCCTTAATCCCGTTTTATATATAAAACATAATACCTCATCTCTGATTGGTCCGCTCTCTCTGGTCAAAGCTTGCAGATAACCCGCGGCCCCCAAGCTTCGGTTGTCCAAGTTTCTTCCTCCCACTATTTTACAACTTCGAGTTGTATAATAATCGTTCCAACCTACAATCTTCCTCTCTCCCCTCCTCTTTTACCTTACCAACGTCTCTCATAATGTTGGCAACAAGACAGGTTCTCGCTGCTGCGCAGCGGCGAGCATTCACCGGCATGGGCATTCGCACAATGGCCACTGTTGGTGATTCCCCGCTTGATAAACAAGTGAGACAAAATATCCACGAAAAGAACAACTTCATCAACTACAAGAAGATGTCCGAGAACCTCTCAATTGTTCGTCAAAGACTGAACCGTCCTTTGGCCTACGCTGAGAAGATTCTCTACTCCCATTTGGATGATCCTCATGGTCAAGAAATTGAGCGTGGTGTATCATACCTCAAACTCAGACCCGACAGAGTTGCCTGTCAAGATGCCACGGCTCAAATGGCTATCTTGCAATTCATGTCCGCTGGCATGCCTTCCGTCGCAAACCCTACCACCGTCCACTGTGATCATTTGATTGAGGCACAAGTTGGAGGTGCTAAGGATCTTACTCGGGCTATTGATATCAACAAGGAAGTCTACGATTTCCTTTCTACTTCGTGCGCAAAATACAATATTGGTTTCTGGAAGCCAGGTTCCGGTATCATTCATCAAATTCTCCTCGAGAACTACGCTTTCCCAGGTGGTCTCCTCATCGGTACCGATTCCCACACACCAAACGCTGGTGGTCTCGGAATGTGCGCTATTGGTGTTGGTGGAGCTGATGCTGTCGATGTCATGGCCAACCTTCCTTGGGAGTTGAAGGCACCAAAGGTTATTGGTGTTAAGCTCACTGGTCAACTCTCCGGCTGGGCTACTCCAAAGGACATCATCCTTAAGGTTGCTGGTATCTTGACTGTCAAGGGTGGAACTGGTGCTATTGTCGAATACTTCGGTCCAGGTACTGAGACTATCTCTGCTACTGGTATGGGTACGATCTGTAACATGGTATGTTTATTTTCTCATCTCCTAATTTCAAATATTTTCATCTTCTCAATTCCTTTCGAACATTCACATGTCATCTTTCTGGCTTGTTACTAACTATATCTACAGGGTGCTGAAATTGGTGCAACCACTTCTCTCTTCCCATTCAACGACCGTATGTACGATTACCTCGCTGCTACCAAGCGTACCGAAATTGGAGACTTTGCTCGCACATACGCCAAGGAACTCAGAGAGGATGAAGGTGCACAATACGATCAATTGATTGAGATCAACCTTTCTGAGCTCGAGCCACACATCAACGGACCATTCACCCCAGATCTCGCTACCCCAATCTCCAAGTTCAGTGAGGCCGTCAAGGCTAACAACTGGCCTGAGGAATTGAAGGTCGGACTCATTGGTTCTTGCACAAACTCCTCTTACGAGGATATGTCTCGTGCTGCTTCTATCGCTGAAGATGCCATGGCTCATGGTGTTAAGGCAAAGGCTCTCTTCACTGTTACTCCTGGTTCCGAACAAATTCGTGCTACTATCGAGCGTGATGGTCAATTGAAGACTTTCGAGGTTAGTAATTCCGTACACAGAACCATTAAAACAACATTATTCTAACTTTCTTATTAGGACTTCGGAGGTATGGTTTTGGCCAACGCATGTGGTCCATGTATCGGTTAGTACCCCTTTTTTTTCTTCCCCCTTTTTTGCCTAAACGATCCGACCATTCAATTCTCAACCACAATTTGGACATTGAAATGCTTTGTTGATAGAGTGATTGGCAATTCTCGCTTCAAGTAGCATCTCAATTGTTGAAATTGATTGGTGCATTTGAAATGTTTCCAATTGTTGAGATAGATTCGGACTTTGAAATACTTGATGAGGGTTACCCTTCCAGATCTATTTCACTTCGCCTTTACGTGCCTCCTCTCTCCTTCAACGTTACTTACATTTTTCTTTAGGGCAGTGGGACAGGCGTGACGTACCCAAAGGAGTTGCTAACTCCATTATCTCGTCCTACAACCGTAATTTCACTGGACGTAACGATGCCAACCCAGCTACTCACTCCTTCGTCGCATCCCCAGATCTCGTAGTCGCTATGACTATCGCTGGTTCCCTCCACTTTAACCCTCTTACCGATACCTTGAAGGGTAAGGATGGAAAGGAATTCAAGTTGTCCCCACCTACTGGTGATGGATTGCCATCAAGAGGATATGACCCAGGACAAGATACCTACCAAGCACCACCTGCTGAGCGTGCTTCAGTCAATGTTGCCGTTTCCCCAACCAGTGACCGTCTTCAACTCCTCGAGCCATTCAACGCATGGGATGGAAAGGATGCTTTGGATATGCCAATCTTGATCAAGGCCAAGGGAAAGACCACCACTGATCACATCTCTATGGCTGGTCCTTGGCTCAAGTACCGTGGACATTTGGACAACATCTCCAACAACATGTTGATTGGTGCCATTAACAGTGCCAACGGTGAGGCCAACAAGGTCAAGAACTTCACCACTGGTGAATTCGATGCCGTCCCAGCTACTGCCAGAGATTACAAGAAGAAGGGTATCAGATGGGTTGTTATTGGTGACTGGAACTACGGTGAGGGAAGTTCGAGAGAACACGCTGCTCTTGAGCCAAGACATCTTGGAGGTCTTGCCATCATTACCAAGTCTTTCGCCCGTATTCACGAGACCAACTTGAAGAAGCAAGGAATGCTTCCTTTGACTTTCATCAACCCAGATGACTATGATAAGATCGATCCATATGACAAGGTATGAAACTCGAACAAGTATCCTATAATGAACCGTCAAGCTAATTGTTTTCCTCTTTAGGTCGACCTTTTGTGCACTGAGATTGCTGTTGGCAAGCCAATGACCCTCAGAGTTCACCCCAAGTCCGGCGAGTCATTCGACATCAAGCTCGCACACACTTTCAACGCTCCACAAATTGAATGGTTCAAGAACGGAAGCGCCTTGAACACAATGGCAAAGATGAATGCATAAATTATTAAAATAACATTTGGGTGCGGTTGTGGTGTTGGGCGGTGGTTTACGAGAATTAAATTTTTCTGGGCTTTCGGAGCTAATGGGTTGCTCTGGTCTGCTACTGTATTTTGTTCATCACAGTGGGCCACTTTTTTTAGTTTCTGCTTTTATAGTTTATTCTCGTACATTAGGCCTCCTTTTTTATGTTAAAATGTATGAAATTCCCAGATGGGAAAACGCTATGATAATCAACGTTTTGCGCTATGGATTTTTGTCGAATGATTGTGTGAAATGGAAGAAAACCTGTTCCTTTTGAATGTCTGAATCTATGAGAAGAATGTGAGGTGCTAGCGTCGCTAAGCTAGCCATGCGGATTAAACGCCGCATTCTAGGAATGCATTCTGTGTCTTTAGATATTGAACCTCTGCCAGAGTGGCCTCGGTCGTTCCTGATCTTTGGACTGGTCTTGAAGTACCTCTCGATACTCGACATCTCATCTCCGGTCTATGACATTGATGGTCCTAAATCTACATACCTACCTCGCATTTATCACACAGTGCAAGCGAGATTTAATATAGAATGGGGGTAGCAGGAGTTGAATGAATGTATGTATTGGTATTGATATTGATATTGATAGGGCGGGCAGTTTGATCTTACTAGAGAATTGGTATAGAATTATGAATGTGTGCTTGGTTCTTAAGGTGTGTATTGAGATGAGATGAGAGAATGAGGATGAGGATAAGGATTGTGATTGTGGGTTTGGGGTTTGATAGGTGTTGGGTGTTGGCTGCAAATAATATGAAATTGTTGGAAAGTGAAGGATGTATGTAGGTATGTATAGATTTATAGCGAGATTTGGGTTTGCTTGTGGTGAATCGATTCTTTGGGGTTTTGAATGGTGATACGCTGACTGTGGTTATTGGTATTGTTGATGATGAGTGGTATGGATTTTGTATATGTATGTATATATTTAGCTTTATTCTTTATTTTGTATATCGTAAGATCTTGGGGGGGTTGGTTCGGGTGGTTCTTTAAATTGTAATTTTGAGCGCAGATAGCTCTTGCGCGGGGAGGTGTGGAATATAGGGGGGTTTTTTTTTCTTTCCTTTTTTCTTTCTTTCGGTCTTTCAATCTATACATTTACTTGTTCCTAGCTGTGTAAGAATCATATATCCTGTACTTCAAGTTCGGTATATAGGTACCTAGTTACGTCTCGGTAATGGGCGCTTTGTACAACTTAATTGGTACTTTAATAATCTGTGTAATCGTCGAGGCTCGTTTATGGTGTAGCCAGTAACCAAGATTGAAAGTTGAAGAATGGGTTTCTACATATTTCAGTAGTCTTTGCAGTTCGTCGGGAGTGTGTTTGCGGATGATCTAATTCCATGTTTGTTTTTCTAGTACTGGTGAATATATCTAAGTTAGACTCTTTGACAGAGTTTATTCAATCAATACCTATCTGAATAGTAGAATAGCGTTTGTGATTAATTAAATCTGCAGTAAATGTATCATCTCCTTCTCATAGACATTGATATCTTCTGATACCGAACCGTACGAGTTAATCTTCTTCTTTGCGGAATGGCTTGCTGGGTAAACATTTTTTGTTTCGTGTTCTATGTCATTTTCTAACGAGTTTATGTATGGAGAGATGTTCTCTGTATACCACTTTGTTGTATTATTACCCATTCTTTGGTTCTCTGGGGTTGATGTCAGCGCTTTGGGGTTCAACTTTTAGGATTGTCTGTTTTGGGAATGTTTATGAAGGGAGTGGTAATGACAGAGAGTTAAGAATGTGAAATGTGAAGATGGCTAGTGTTAACAAGAAGTTCATTTTGTAATTTCGATTAGTGGTCTTAATGCTTTGCTTCGCGGTATGTACGGCTGTGTGTTGTATATTTCCTTCTATCGGTAGAGATTAGACTGTATGAAATGGGAGAAGTGTAGGTGTTTGATAGACGTGGTTTTGTGAATAAGTTTCAGGAGTTCTTGGTTGGTATTCTTTATTGTTTGGTGATTCAGGAATCATTCTGATGGTGGTGGAGACAAAGTTATACCTCACTTGTTGTAGGATCGTTGTGATATATGATTTTGGAATTTCCTTTATAGATGCTAGCAATTAAATTCACATGGAGAATTAGGGTTTAAGAATGAGAACGTACTAATTAAGTAGTAGTCTCTTTAATCTTTTAACTCGCATTAGAACTATGAATGTATTGTATATGATGAATGTGAATACGTAGCTGTAATATATAAACCAGTTCCAACAACGGCGGCGACGAGTATCTTCAGCAACACCTGACCGACACAGCAAAAATGCGCGACACGCCTTACAGCCAATATGGATTTATCCAGATCTGCTCTGTTATGGTGTTCGGATTCTACTCAATAGCCTACCTTCCTATTTATCTCGTAAACCCATGCAATTTCATCCTTTTTCGCCTCCATTGGAACCCCGGTCTGGATTCTGGATGATTATGTTGTTGTGTATGTAGAGAGTATTCTTTGTTTGATTGAGGTAGATTTCAGATGAGTTTGTGGTTAGCAATTCTAGCTACTGTTTGAGCTTCTCGATGAGTGCGAGGAGCCTAACGTGCATTAGAGATCAACCTTGGAATTAAAAGCTACAGATCTAAAGAGAGCGTTCTACAGAACTATGTGTATGATCGGCTCAAAGCTTAGCGACGTGCTAGCCCGAGCGGACGCGATCGCTATGCGTGCGGTAACAATGAGATTCGCTAGTTATGTTGAAGATGTGTAGTAGGGAGTGGTGTAAGAGAATATAGTTGACTGCAACGATCGTGTTCTGTAGTGCGTGCTTCAACAATACTACTGGGTATTACAGGGTAGACTATTGCTATATCATGAAATTTAGATTCTCTGGGAGCCTGGCTCGACTTAAGCATTCTCAAGACTCATGTACTATATATAATCCTTTGGAGTCTTGGATTTGGTTATCGATATTTTGAGGCGATTAGATGTTCATTAACACGAAGAGACATCAACCAATGTATGTTGTATTTTTGGATGCTATAGTTCTTGGAAGAGTCCACGAAGAACGAAGCTATTGGGTCAATGACTATTTAAGCGTATTGATTGAAGCATCTATAGTAACAAATGGTTTTATTTCGACTAGCGAGGCGAAGAAGGGGCATGTATATATAGACACAGAGATCAAGCCTTGTGTTTTGTACAGTCTACTAAAACAATACTCAAGTAACAACTAGCGCGTATCTCGAACGACTTGGAGAGGGGTTACTGAGGACAAATGGACAATACTTCTGGTGAGCCCATACATGAGTATCCACAGCTCACCGGGGAACAATCCTATCTCACAATGAACGTTTGGATATCTGAGTTGACTTTAAAATGTGATACTCTTGGGCCAATGTAGTGTCAAAAAGCGCCCATAACAACCAAGCAAGATTACTATTACTTGTAGGTTCGTTCATTATAATTGAAGACTTCTTCAAAGTCGACTCTTTCTAATGGAGATTCGTTCTCCCGGTTGTATGAATCTCCATTAGCCTTGTCTTTTTTCCTTATCCCGAAAAGAATATATCAATACAGTGCTCAAGATTGAAAGAATCTCCTATAAAATTGTGTAAAAAACGTAATAGTAAAATAGCTTTTTGAGTGTTTACTGTGTAAGAAGCATTCAGCCATTTGGTTGTCCAAGCAAGTAAAAGTCCATGCTTTGACAAGGCGCGTGGAAGCTCAGCCTCGCGGTAAGGTTAGCGAAAAGTACAAGACAATTTCGAGAGATGCTGGATTTCTCAACATAACACTCAGCACATCGACTTTCGAACGATGCTGCAGGACCCTTTCAAGCCTTCAAGAAGTGATACCTAAGTCGTTGGATATTCAAAACCTGCCATCAATCTTACCTAAAGGCGACGCAATCGGAATTCCGCAACATCCACGATGGCGATTACTTTACCTCAATTTGGCGCAACTCGTCTACGATCATACATCCTCCGTTTACCTTTATTCACGAGGTGCATAATAGCAATCATATTCGTATTATGGCTTGTCAGTCTGCAGTCAGCTTGGGACCTCCAGAAATGGGGTGGCTTGTACCCGAATGAAATTGGGTTACAGTCAAGTAAATCTACCATCTCTATACAACACGCAAATGATTCCCGTGGACCGTAAAGCTAACATGGTGTTATCACTCCAGTGTATCGCACGAATACCTTCCCATTGATACATATGGGGTTCCTACATATGATAATGAACACTATTGCTCTAACCCCATTGTTGGAGAGATTTGAGGCGGAATATGGGACATTGACTACGTTGGCATTGTTCATGGGTCGTAGGTGTCCCTTGATACGCTAGATGTGGGAGAACTAGAGCTAATGGATGTTATAGCTTTGTCGACGATTCCTGCGTTAATATATACATTCGTGGAAAGGGGAATCTTCCACATGAACACAGGAGTGATGGGTGCCAGGTGAGAAAAATATCCTTTCTGTTCCGCCCAGAGAGTCTTGCTAACAAAGAATCTAGCATTTGGGTTTTTACTCTACTTGCAATGGAGGCGATCAAGACATATAAGACAAACCCAAACTTTGTATTGGGAACAGTACATATTCCAACATGGACTACACCAATTATACTTACATTATTCATATCATTCTTGATACCCCATACTAGCTTCCTTGGGCATCTTTGCGGGCTTGTTTTTGGTTATGGATGTTAGTGCTCTGCTATCTAATGGTTCGGTCCGCTAGCTAACTTTTATAGGGGGCCTGGGCTATCTCAAATTCTTAGCTCCACCAGAGAAGATTCTTAGATGGATTGAGGGCAAAATGAATCTCTTGGGACGATTACCACATTACGTTTCGGTTGACCAAAAAACCTATGGAAGATATGGATTATTACCTACTACTAACAATCCTATTATCTCACCGGAAACAAATATTGCGCTAGGATTTCCTGGCCAGGCACAGCGATTGGGACCTTAGAATACTGTACTTATCAGTCAATGATTTCCCTTCTCTCTGTACAAAGACTACGCATGATACGGAGTTTGGATGTTCTGGGAGCGATCATGCTATGAAGTAAAAACGGTGGAAATGGCATATGACACACGGCTTCGGTTTCTACTTTAACATCAGTGGTAGAAAAACCGCTGGTAGCTTAAGGAAGTATGGGTAAATTTATAATTGTAAGCTTTTTAATGACAACTATATAACTAGATGAAGCTATTTAATGTCCGCCAGATTGCGGACAACTTTATTCATCTGGTCCAAGATTTATGTGAACTTAATGAAATAAATGTAGCTTGATTGCCTTGTGCTATTGTGAACTTCCATGTACGGGAAATCCAAGATCTGTCGCGTAGGCTCCTGATCTCGCGTCTTCGGAACCTCGCCTCAATTCCTGGCATTTTGACAAGGCTGACAACCCACCCAAGCTTCAAGCTCCCAATGTGAGCGAAACCAACGCTCCTGATTTTGTGAGGACTTCTTATAGCCATGGGGCTACTATGTGAGTGTTGTGCTTCATTGTAACCAATTATTCTAACAATAAAAAGCATCTACCGTCTTGCGACATGCGCCGGTTCGAAAATTACCACCATATCTATCCTTTCTTTGCATAGCCGTTGGTGTTGCATGGCTGTTACTTCTGCCATTAAATGATTATTCGAGAAACACCTATGTTTCGGAGAATGCACTGTTACCAGGCCAGGTCCATACATATTTCGCGGGAAGTGATCAGAACATTTTCCGTGGATACAAGAGGGAGGTTGATGCTTTGGGGGAGAGCAGTAATGTTGAGTATGCGCGAAATTGTGGAAGAGATTGGAGAATATAGCTGACTTTGCTATGCAGAGTTAATGATAAGCTTGAGGAATTTTTCAAGGCTACTGGACTCAAGGTTGCCAGACAAAAGTATGAATACAAATCCGCGGGTGAAGTTTACAGAGGAGAGAATGTGTATGCGATCTTACACGCACCACGAGGTGATGCCACGGAAGCAATTGTGTTGGTAGGGGCTTGGAGGAATATTGATGGGGAGTTGAATCGAAGTGGTGTTGCTTTGGTTCTTACTCTGGCGAGATATTTCAATCGGTGGTCTTTGTGGTCAAAGGATATTATATTCCTGATTACAGCAGATAGTAAAGCTGGTCCTCAGGCTTGGGTTGATGCCTATCATGATACACATGAGTCGCCCGCTATTGATTCATTGCCCGTCAAAAGCGGAGCTCTTCAAGGAGCTGTTGTTATCGACTATCCTTTCGATCACCGCTTTGAATCGATTCATATTGTCTACGATGGAATCAACGGACAACTTCCTAATCTCGATCTCTTCAATACCGTAGTCTCAATTGCTAGCGGTCAAATGGGCATTAGAGTCTCACTTCAGAAAATGTGGCAGCACAGCGATAGCTACCAAGATCGACTCAAGACTATGCTGCGTGGTATGATAAATCAAGGATTAGGCCATGCTTCAGGACCTCATAGTAGCTTCATTCCATATCATGTGGATGCGATTACACTTCAACCATTTGGAAACGGCTGGCAAGATGAAATGGCCATGGGAAGAGTAATCGAAAGTACTTTTCGAAGTTTGAATAACTTATTGGAACATCTCCATCAAAGTTTCTTCTTCTATTTACTTATGCAAGCTAACCGCTTCGTGAGTATTGGTACATATCTTCCAAGTGCCATGTTAGTGGCTACAAATTTCACTATTATGGCGATTTTTCTATGGGTGAAAAGTGGTTGGCCCAATCCCACCAAGACAGAATCTGTGCTGTCTACAGAAAAGGGAGAGGAGAAGGAGAAAGCTCCATTGGTGATTGTGGAATCCAGTGGATCGAAAGCCCTTATACCACAAAAGGATCTTCAAACGCGCGAACGCAAGCTTGCACTTCCTCTCGCTGTTGTAGCTGGGTGTCAGTTCTTCGGGCTCGTTCCTCTCTATATATTTAACCATACTTCTAAAGCCGTATGTCCCCCTCTAAACACAAATCGAAAAAATAATTCAAGGCTAACATACGATTTAGAATCTTCCCGTGGTCTTCTTCATCTTCCTAATCCTCAACACCTTCCTCCCCCTAGCCCTCTCTACCCTCCTTCACTCCCCCTATTGCACCACCCCTACCCCTCACCAACTATCCCTCATCCAATCCTTCTCTCTCCTTCTCCTAGGCATGTACCTCTCATCTCTTGCTACCCTCAATTTCTCCCTCTCAATCCTCATCGGTATCCTATCCTCCCCCTTGTCATACATTCGTCCACTGGGCCATAGACCCATTATCGCTGCTATACTTGTTATTCTGTTAGGTGTTCTTGCGCCTTCAACTGTATTGTTTGCTGGTGCGAAATATTGGGGTTTGGATGTAGGAGATGTTTTGGTGGAAGCGGCGTTCGGATGGGATGTTGGAGGTATGACGACACAGGTTGTGGTTTGGTGCGTCTGGTGGCCCGCGTGGGTCGTGGGTGGGATGTTGCTTTGGGGGAAGCCCAGAGCGGAGGAGGAAGAGATGGGGAGTTTGAACAAGGTTACTAATGGGGTAGAAGGGAAAGTAGAAGTAGCCAATGGGGCGGAAAAGAAATAGGGTGGCTTGTCGATTGCTCAATTTCTAGATAGAATGGATGCAGCCACGCATGACCATTAGTAAACATGCAATTATAAAATAGAAGGGTATTGTTCTCATATATCATTTCATTCTTTCGCAATGCAAATACAACTAGCCCCAGGCATGCATGCAAGAGAGGGAATATCTATTTTACAGTCCGATGTGAAGCCTAAGACGCCATTCTTGCCTTCTGATTCACGATTATGATGCTGAGCCTCATGCTGCCCACACGTCCTGACCCTTCGACTCGATCCAGTTGCCCAGTGAGTTGACACTGGAATCCCATTCTTCTAGTCGTGTACGCATACCCTCGATTTGACTCATGTCCAACACCTTAGGCTGTACCCAGTTGATACGTGCGATTTCATCAACTTGATCGATGCTTCCTCGCAACAAACCTAAACTCAAAGCCTTCATAATTAAATGCTCAATTTCGTCCGGGCGAACTTTAGTTTCTTCGGAGATTGTGCGGAAGGTCATGGCACGGTCATGAGGAGGGCGGCGGAAAACGGCTTCGGTGAGGGCAGCGAGGTAAATCTTTTGTTTGAGTCCATCGCGGTGTTGTGCGAGTAGGGGGTTAGAGGAAATGTGACCGGAGAGAACATCGTAGGCAGCAAGATCACCACGGTTGAAAGCGAAAAGAAGATCTCGGAGCCAGGCGTCGTCCTTAACGAGGGTATCGAGGATGGGGTGGAGAAGAAGTTCACCAAAGTTATAGATAGTATCGGATACAAGAGCTGCGATGCTCAGATCGTAGGCTCGGCTTTTGCGCTCAGATGGGGTGAGGTCGTTGAGGTCGATACAAGCTAGGTATAGCAGGGCGTTTTTGTAATATGATGCGAACTCCAATTTGGATTGATAGTACTCTGCATTAACCCGGTAGAATGCAGCATGTACGATCGTCTCCACGGAGTCAAACCCATCTAATATCTTCTCCGATTTATCCAAATCTTTTCTGGCTCCATCCTGATCTTGTAATTCTAATTTGACGGTAGCTACAGCCACTGTTGCGTAGACGTATGCATCTTGGGAATTGGGATTGTCGACTTTCTTTGCTACTGCCTCTAGGAAAGATAGGCGCTCTGAACCATCTGTTATTGAGTTAGCAGTTGTTTCAGTCTCCTCAATAGTGGTTTATTACCTTTGCACTGCGAAGCAGCGCTTAAAGCAAGAGTAACAAGCTTCAACTGATTGATCTTATCGGCGAATGTGAGGATGAATGTCTTATATATTGGTAATCGTTGGGAAGCGCTTTCTTTGTGATTGAAAAACTCAACGAGGGTATCTGTCAGTTGATGCCACAGCTTCTTCTCCCAGAGATCTTCAAAGGACAAGAAAAGATGTTGAAGGTCCGCTGGCGCAGCATCACGTTGCTCTCCGAGAAAGTCGGGGATTGTGTCGACATTCATGATGATTGAATGAGAGGTGGATTGAATTATAATTGGTTTTATCCGGATGCCCTGTATCCACTTATACGCCGTTCAAAATAAATAAAAGTCGGATTCTTTGGGTATCTTTTTGTGTTTGTAAATGTTAGAAATTGAAGCTGTTTGGTTGGGGTTTTGATATTAAGGCGAGGCAACGAGAGAGCTGCGCAAGGTCGTGCCTAACCATATTCAGACTAGTGTACTCCACGGCTGGACTCCCGCGAGGTCAATCTACAACTTCAACATCAAGTCAAATTGAACCCTGCCAACTGCCTTTGCGTCTGCGATTCAATTGATTTGTACCCGAGTCGCAAAAATGCAGAAATCCTGCAGTCCATCGACTCTTAACAGTCTGCGGACTGCTGTACGATCGAAAAGAGGAATTGAAAATGTACCTTTGAGCAGGAAGTTATCTGATGTCACTATCACAAGGACCGGAAAGCCCATTATTCGTACCCAGGGTGGCAGGTAAGCACTTTGAGATTGGTTCTGCACTTCTACAGACCTCCTTGCTAATGTGTTATACTACAGATCATCTCTCGGAGGTATATCTGCTCTCAAAATTGCAAATCCACCATCAAGATAAGCCTAATTTGATACTATAGGGCATACCGCAACCGTTTTCGGTGCGACTGGATTCCTCGGACGTTATATTGTGAATAGACTCGGTACGCGAATCTTTGTATATAATGCAAGGAACTTGGGCTGATGTGAGAGTGGTTTAGCAAGACAAGGATGTACAGTTATTATCCCTTTCCGGGAGGAAATGGCCAAACGACATTTGAAGGTTTCTGGTGATTTGGGTAGAGTCATTTTCATGGTATGGCAGAAAACCCGTAGGCAGTGTATGGGTCACCTTGACTTACTTCGGGTAGGAATACGATTTGAGAAACACACAATCTTTGGAGGAGAGTGTTAGGCACTCCGATGTTGTCTACAATCTTGTTGGACGCAACTATCCCACTAAGTATGTTCCAAAGAGGATCATTTAGTGGAAATGCTCATTAGTATCAGGAACTTCGATCTCGAGGATGTACATGTTGAAGGAGCGGAGCGAATTGCCGATGCTGTTGCCAAATACGACGTGGATAGATTCATCCATGTCTCTTCCTACAACGCAGACCCTAATTCACCCTCTGAGTTCTATAGAACCAAGGTATATAACCCAACTCTTTCAAACATCGGTTCATATGATTGACAAGCATCTTTATTAGGCAAGAGGTGAGGAAGTTGTACGCAGTATATTCCCAGAAACTACAATTGTGAGACCTGCTCCATTGTTTGGTTTTGAGGATCGTCTTCTCCACAAGCTTGCTGGATTCACCAACGTTCTCACATCCAACCACATGCAAGAGCGCTACTGGCCAGTTCACGTATGTTTTAAATCCTTTAATTACATGACTTCCTATTGACGATCTCTTTTAGGCACCCGACGTAGGCCAAGCACTTGAGAAAATGCTTCAAGATGATAGTACTGCATCGCAAACATATGAGCTTTATGGCCCCAAGAATTACTCAACAGCAGAAATTGCTGGTTTGGTAGATAAAGAAATCAACAACCATCGTCGACACATCAATTTACCAAAGAAAATCCTGAAGCCAGTCGCTGGAGTTCTGAACAAAGCTCTCTGGTGGCCTGTCATCTCTGCTGATGAGATTGAGCGAGAATTCATTGATCAAAAGATCGATCCTTCCGCAAAAACATTCCAAGACCTTGGAATCGAGCCAGCAGAGCTCAGTAGTCTTACTTTCCATTACCTGGTATGCATAATCTTCTACCAAAGTTTCGAGCTAGCAATGCTAATTTTAAATAGTTGGGATATCGAAGTGCAGCATTCTACGACCTACCACCATCAACAGAACGCGAGAAGAGGGAAGAGAAGAAATATTTGCATGTCCTTGATGACCAGTAGAAGGCCGGTTCTGGATACGAATGTATTCATAATAGCATGCGAATTGTACATATGCCTAGAATATTTGAGAACTTTTCTTGTGTGTGATATTCCAATTCTAAACCACCGTCAAGGATTATACTTTTGCTTGATAATTAGACGACATAAGAGCAACCCCTTTTCTAGACCTAACAAATTTCGCACATCAATAATTTTTCATCAACTCATTTGAGTGAAATTCAAGATCTCACTCAAGCCCCACATTTTTACCCCTCCAAACCCCGTCCACAATTTTCCACCATCACGTTTCTTGAAAATAATTTCAAGTATCAGTCATGGAGAACACAGAAGATGATGATATGCCGTGAGCTCACTAGGACTGAATAATACTCGAAAATTCACTAATGATATAAAATAGCGTTTTGTCGGGCTCTGCGCTTGATGCCTTGAAAGAGTTTTACAAAGACCGAGATGCGCATCAACAGAAATTTGAAGACTTGAAGCAGCGGGCTGAAGATCAAGCTGATGGCGTGCCTTTGTCTATGGATGCTTTCGCCGAGGATTGGAATGAATCGCAATTTTGGGTCAGTTTTCTTGGATCCGATTCAGGACTTTTGGATGCTTATAAGTAGTAGTATTCCAATGAGACAGCCACAATCCTTGCTCAGGAACTCCTGAGAGATGCTGTTGCTGATACGGTCATTGCTGTTGTATCGGCTCCAAGTGTGTTCATACAGTTGAAAAACATTGTTGTAAGTTACGTTTGTAGTAGAGGAAAAGGTGTGGTCATGAAGTTAATATCTGGAAGGCAGGGTGGGCGGCGGACAAAAGACCGACACTTCATTTATTGGAGTTTGATGAGAGGTTTGGCGTGTTTCCGGAGTTCAGCTTCTATGATTTTAATGATCCGTTAAAGCTTCCTTGTGAGTTGAACAGTACCTGGCGATGACGGGAGTGGAATCATTGCTAATGATGATCCTGCAGCGCATTTGAAAGGATGTGCCGATCGTGTTATCTGTGACCCGCCATTTTTGAGCGAGGAGTGTCAAACCAAAGGTACACAGTCACTCAGCTTATGGTTATAATAGTTAAGATATGGCACTGACTGTTCTAGCATCTCTAACTGTTCGATGGCTGTCAAAATCATGGGGTCAAAATGAATCGTTAATGTCGTGGGGACAAGAAGAAGCTCCGCCATCGAAGCTTATCGTTTGTACAGGTGAACGGGTAGGAGAAATTGTGAACAAGCTTTATCGACCGTGAGTAGTATCCGTTCTTTTGCTGGTGGCCTCTTAGCTCACATGCAACAGACAAGGTATTGCAACTACGACTTTCCTTCCGGTGCACGCGAAGGGGTTGAGTAACGAGTTCTTTTGCTTCGCTAATTTTGAATGCGAACATTGGACGTGGAGAAAGTCAGATGGTGAGAAATAGTGTATTCATAACTAAAGGGTATCTATTGCCCATCGCAAAAGAATCAAATACATATCAAAGAGCGGCTCGCGCCTTCAACTTCCATTTATCTTGCTCCTTGGCCACTTTGTCATCCGAGTGCAACTTATTCAGAATCTGAACGATGCCACCATTCGCTGGTACATGAAGGTTCTCTGGTACATTCTTATATATTATCTTCACAATCTCCATCGAGGTCCACTCATCCGCTTCCTCATCACTGGCAACAGTAACTCCAGGCTTGTTCTTTGCGGACTTCAGCACTTGGATAACCTGGGACTCTCTTTCTTTTCGGTGCCGGATGTACTCTCCAATTCTGCTAGGTCCATCTTCCAACACTGTACCGTGTCCTGGATATGCTTTACCGCTAAAAAGTCCCCTCATTCTTTCAAGACTGTTCAAGTAAGTCACCAAGTCCTCAAACACTGCGGTTCCATGCCCCAACACGTTATCCCCGGTAAACATGACATTTTCTTCTTCCAGTACCAGTGCCATATGATCGTGCGTATGGCCTGGGGAATGAACTGCACGGAGAGTTGCACCCTCTGTTGCAAATATCTGGCCATCCTTAATATCTGTTTGTCCCTTGTCTGGACTGTTCTTGTGAATGACAGTTTTTGGCAGGTATTCTAATAAGTGGCCGACTCCTCCCACATGGTCAGGATGCCTAGATTTTTGGATTAGTGAGTGTAGATACGGCCTTTGAAGTGAATAAATTCCCACCAATGTGTGAGAATACAAGATGTAACCGTAGCTTGTTCTTTCTCTAAAGTCTCTTTCAGATTCTGAATCCAACTTTCCTTCCCGTCGCCCGTATCAATCAGCAATCGATTGCTTCCTTTTCCAACGAGATATGTATTCGTCCCTAAACCTTCGTCAGAACAATCAGACTCTCTACCTCATACTATTGTAGTAACCTTGCAATGTAAACTATTCGATATCAGCTGACATTGCACAATCCAGCTCTTTCGTTCAACCTCCTCACCTTTCCCGGATTCCCACCAAGGATCCGAATGATAGTAGGACTCAATCGCTCCACTTCTGGCAGTGACACTAGTTGTGTTGCCATTTTCTTGATAGTATTCTTAAGGGATATCATAAATGTAGATAAAGATTCATTCTTTGATGTTGTAGTAGATGACTCTGGTAATGATGCGATGCCGATAAGCCTCGGTTCATTGATGGCTGTTTGATAAGCATGACTTGGTGTTGATAACCTTGAGCAAAGAACTCCTCTGGTAGATGAGACGACTTGATGGCATTGGATACACTTGTACCAAAATCTAATAGAAAGGAAGTATATAGATGTTGTTTATGATAGATGCTTTTTTAGATTTGGTCCTGTGTGTATTCCATGGCTTTATTTTGTGACTTCATACCAAGTACAATAGACAAGGGCAAAGATAACTTTTCTAGACAGGTTACCTATTTAGCTGAGGAAATGGATGTATAAAATTGGAATATATATAACTTTTTGCCATCTGAGTCCTATCACGTTATCTACTATTGTGTGTAGCTAAAAGAAGAGACCGTTTGAGAATACCTGAGTACATTGTAACACAACATACCTATCTAACATCCATTCGAGTACAAGATATTCATATAGGTGGTCCCCGAAAATAGCCTTTCAATATATTGCCACTTAGTGTCTCACCGCCCGGCCGATTTTCCGCAAGGCTTACCATTTAAGCTTCGCATTAATCCATTGATAAATGTTCAGAAATCAGAAACCCATCAACGAATTTACGATTTTGTCGCAATTGCAGGAGATCTGCACATATAAAAATGTCGACATCTAGACCAGTAACTCCAGCTTCCCCTCGATTTATAAAGATTAAATCGCCACAACCTGGAGTTCCCAAATATGGCTGTCGTATGTTTCTCAATCCATTCGTGTCGTATTCTCAGCCTTCCCATCCATTGCTAATATAGCATCATAGAGCATATTCAACAACTATTGAATCCGGCTCATGATGAACGTATGAGAAACACAATTACATATTATAAGAATTGTTTGAGAGTGGTTCTAGATAATACACCAATTGTACCTCAGACGTCCAAGACGCCGAAAGGCCCACCCCTCACTTCTCTGACGCCAAATTACCTCTGTTTGCAATGTGAACGAACAGCTACGGCTCAGGATCATGTAAAGCATGGCCAGGAGACTTCGCATAGATTCTGTACGTTGGTTTGCAATGTCGATGTTCAAGACCTCGCTAATAAGTGACGTACTCAGATGTTGAATCAAGGACGGGAGCTTTATTTTGCCAAATGTGCAGTGATTTTGTATGGGATCCTACACTTGAGGAATTGAGAGTGCGAAAAATTGGAACTGGGTCTTTTTCTAGTAAGTCAAACATGAGTTTCATACCATCGAGTTTTGTTGTGGCAAGCTTCGATTAGGAGTTCTTTAGCACTAGGTGCAACTCTACAGTGTCTGCATCAAAAATACTCAGATACATTCGTTCTATATGCATTATATTATCTATTATTTAGCTTTGCCAGCGGCGTTGATACGTCTTTTCACGCAACATACTGATTTTGCCTTTCATTTTAGGTCGGAAGCGAAAACATGACGAACTTTTTACAGACGCCACCAAAGAGGACCCAAGATTTATATCCACAAATACAATGTCAGCCCCTTGTAGAGCAAGTGGTGTTAGGGGTATCTACAATATGGGAGCCACATGTTATATGAACGTCATTCTCCAATCTTTCGTTCATAATCCTCTGCTTCGAAATTTTTACCTCGGAGATGGTCACCAAGCAAGCGAATGCGAACAAAAGAATTGTATGAGTTGCGCTATGGACGATATGTTCCAAGATTTCTATTCGCAAGAGATTACAACAGGATACTCAGCTTCAAACATACTTGCTAGCTTTTGGCTTTCGAAGAGAAAAGCATACGAAGAATTGGCAAGTAACAAAGAGCAAGATGCTCATGAGTTCTTCCAGTTTCTTACCGAAGAGTTGCACGAAATTAACGGTGGATCACGAGCAAGCGATCCAGAAGATAGCAGCCCAAATCCTAAGCGATCAAAAATGGATCAAGGCTGCAAATGCATTGTCCACCAAACATTCTATGGGAAGCTGCAAAGCACGATCACATGTCAGAATTGCGGAGATGTAAATACATCGGTCGAGTCCTTCCTAGATCTAAGCTTGGGTCTTGATGTTATCCAAAAAAAGAGCAAGCTAAAAGCAGCTACTGGCACGATAAGTCTCCAACGTTGTCTAGACGAAGAGTATATTCGACCTGAACGTTGCGAGTATTCATGTAATCAATGCGATACTTCAGAGGCAAAGAAGCAACTCAGTATCAAAAGCCTACCCAACGTATTGTGTATCCAACTTAAGGTGAAGATCTCTATCTTATTACTAGACTACAGTAATCAAAGCAAAACTAACACGAAAATAGCGCTTCAAACAAGATCCCAGAGGTCTCGCCTCAAAAATTGATACCACTGTCACCTTTCCACTTCAATTACACATGCTTCCTTACACCAATCGTGCTCGTGGTGTAGACACGAAAAATAATTTTGAGCTGGCCAGATCATGTACTTATGATTTGCAGAGTGTTGTGGTTCATGTTGGCAATTTGGAAACTGGTGAGCAAGCACTACATTCCCTCTCCCGATATTTCATTCGAGACGCTGGTGAAGAGTTCGCTAACGAAAAATTCGAAAATAGGTCACTATGTATCCTACTCTAGAGTCGGAAACCAGTGGTTTAAGTTCAATGACCATAATGTTACATTGGCGAGTAAGAGTCAAGTGTTGAACGAACAAGCTTTTCTGCTATTCTACGTAATTCAAAGTCTTGCTTGAATATGTGATTGGAGTAAGGGTGGCATAAGTAGAATGCATACCATATACATAATAGTAAGAACGAAAGGGCCCCTGAGAGGAGATAGGGGAAGTTCGGAGAACAGAGCGGAACGCTGGAAGATGGTATACACGCAAAGTACTTTGGGTTGGAGCTGGGACATACGGTTTTGCATTCAAGGCGTTCACAATGCGGTATTGCTTGATGGGATCTGGAGCAGGATTTGGCTGGGGGTGCATAATTGGTGATTCATGGATGATAGAGATTTGGAGGGAGACGGAAAAGAGGGGAGAAATGGGGGTTATAAAAGGTGTTTCTTTATTTCTCAAAGGGAAATACTTGTTTATATTACTTACATATACCCATTATACAATACAGAAATTGTATTTTTTCTTTTAAGAGAGAAAGAATCTGGATGAATTAGGATGCGTATGGGAGAAGAAAGGAGAGCAGTGATAGGTGATAATGTGGTGTGTAGTGTTCTTAATTGCTGCTTATTGATCGTTTGACGCAATGCATTTGATGTTTTCCACTTTACTTTGAGAGGAATGGATGAATTGACTTGAGCTTGGCTTGAGGTTGGATGTAAGGACTAGATCAAGCGATAAACGAGGGGATCAAAATGAATCATGACTCTATATCCGAAAATCTGAATCAGACCGAGACTATCGTGGGCGAGGAGGTGTTGTGGAAAGTGGGGTGATGGTGAGTGGGAAATGGATAGGGCTGGGTTGGATAGGATAGGGTTTGTGGGATATAATATAATATGATATGATATGAGATGAGATGATCTGATACGATGTGATGTGATGCGATATAAGTTTACTAAACCTGCTGTCTGCGGGGTGAGATGTGATGAGAAGCATGCGATGCGATGCGATGCGATGGGAGGGGAAAAGTAGAAATAGAAATAGATTATCAAAGCTAATTTTTCTTATAGCTGGGGTTTGGTATGAGGTGCAATGGGTGGGTTTATTTTTGTGGTTCGTGGGATGGAGGGTAGGTGTGTATGACTGGGTGCACGACGTCCGGGACTTTGTATGGGAAGTACCTAGTATGTTGAAGGAATGGAAGAAAGGGAAATGTTTTTGGTGGTGTACGTGTGTGTATGTATGTGTGTGGTTGCCATTTTACCCGGCTCGGAATCGGGAGAGATGGGTTGCCGGTGGGATGGAGGATGGAAGGGCTGCTGATGATATATGGGTATACTGCTGGGTGGGATGGGGTGGGGTTTCTGCTACGGCAAGATATCTCGGATTGGGGCAGATGGGGAGGGAAATGGAATGATTTGGACTTTGCGTGTATGAAGATTTGGTGGTTGTTTTACACGTCTACGATGGATTATGTGTTAGATGGGGAAGGGAAGGTTGAGCGATAGTCCGTTTGTTGCTGGTTATTTGGTACTGGTAAGTTGTATATCCCTCGGATTCCGAAGTATGCCGGAGATATAATAGCGAGATCTATTGTGACCTGATAGATCACAGATGAACTGAGGTATTGAACAGGTGATGAAATCGGATCGGAGATGGGATAATGGAGAATACAACGCTGCAACGGAAATATGAATTAATGAGCGAAGTTTTTAAATGCCGTAGCCAATGATGTGAAGATATGGAGTTTAGGTTAGGAGCGGTGTCTAATATCCGAGATGTGTCCCAGTTTGCAGTGTGCAGTGTGTAGGTACCTAGTGAGAGCGAGAGGGGTGGAAGCTAGGACCCCCTCTTTTGAAGGATGGGAGAAGCGAGCTGCAGCCTGCACGGTGTGTTGAGAAGGTTTTAGTGGCGGTCTCGGCGTGGAACGGGATGGTCGATGGCGTCAATCTTGTTTGGGTTGTGGGAGGCGTGAAAGACTGGACGTCGATGTATAGAGTAACCTTTGGACGTTGGCGGAGAGATATGCATACTATGTGAAAGGCTGACGAGTAAGAGACGTGGTGACCGTAGGTGTTTTTAGAGAAGCTTAGTCTGTAAGCACGAATATGTTTTGATAATCAGATGATTATTTTCCCAGGTAGTTACTAGATATTGGTATCACATGGCCGGGGAGGTATACAACATGATATGTGTAAGGTAAGGAAAACACGCCTTGTCGGTTTATGTATGGTCGCTGTAAATGAAAAATCCGATATTTTCGTCACCACTTGCATGGTCTGAGGAGTTATTCTGTTCCTCGTGCCACGATGCCCGCATGCAAGAAGTTGAAATCGTGATGAGATTTGTCCCACCATGAATAGGAACTGAAGAATTTTCACAGCCTGCCAGGTATTGATTCCTACCTTACTGAAAGAGAAACAGGTGAGGATACTGATGAATCATGAATGAGTCTTCGGAAATGTCGGAGTTGAGTGTCGTTGAAATGGCTCGATTGCTGAAGTAATAAATGTGGAGGTAAGGAACGAAAGAAAACGTGGTGGTTGGATGATCTTCAATGGTAGAGCATGGATAGTAAGCAGAAGGTTGCTAGTAGAGGTTATTAGTCGAGCTAGTCTAGTATCTAGTAAGTACATGGGTGGAACGGATAGTATAATGGTATTATCCTCGAGCTATCATAATGATCTCAGTCACGAGCGGGGACATGATGTTGGGTTGGAAATTCATGTTATTGGTGAAGAGTTTTCATGTGAGGAGCTTTTTTTCTTTCCTTTCTCTTTTGGGTGCAGCCTTGCTGTTGACTAGGTGTTTCCATGCAAGGTGCCGGTGGAAAGTATATTATTAATTATTAATTATCCATTAAGGTTAGTAATTGTGAGTCTAAAGACCGGAGTATGGTAAGGTTGGTGTGTCAGCTGCGTTGTCAGATCCGTTGATATGGGTAATCGAGATGGTTGAGTCAGTGTGCGTTTTGATTGAATTCCTTGCAGGAAAGAAATGTTGTGCCGAGTCTCATTTATGAGTTTCATATTAGCCAAGATGATATGCTTGGAATTCCAGGTAGAGAATCTTTTGCTGTCTCTTCTTGACAGTATGTGTATGTATGTGTGCATCTATATGTATCTTGTCGCGCGGTTGTTTCGTTGCGCGGATGTTGTTCATTTTGAGTGTTAACGTTCTGCTGTGGATACACTTTTAATACTTAGATCACCTTGCACGCTACGAGTGCTTGTACAGAGTTTAATAAATACCTAATATTCAGTTTAACGCCCCACGTCATATACATGCACGCCAAGCCCTGTAGCTTTTCTGATGGCTTTCTTACCTACCCAGCTTCAATTACCCACCTTAGCTAGATACCGAGAATTCTGAATGAGAACAAAGAAAAACGAAGACATACAATGATGTGAGAATTTAGAGAGAAGTCATTACATACAGCTGAGGTCAGATCCAATAATTAGAGATCATATCATGTATTGTCCTTTTGAAGGAGAGAACTAGAACATCAAGTGTAATGGAAAAGTCGGATGATATCACCCATTTTAAATGCCGCCGCTTGCGGTAGTTAGCTTATTGCTTCCAGATGGATATTAGCTTAGTCATCTATCAAAATATAATTGTATACTACCTAGGTAGGTACCGGGCTCATCGAAAAAAATGATATGCGATCTAGAATTCATTTAGAAGCAACAAGACTCAAGAGCACCCAAGGTAGGTAAGGTCAGGTAAGGTATGGTAGTAAACCCACCAAAATCCCAAATCTCGATCTTTCGCAAAAACGATGCCGAATATCCAATCCCTAGTCATCTGGAACCTCTTACTAGCTGGCTGACGCCTTTGTATATGCACATCTACATTTCGATCCATAGGGCGCGAACTTGGTCAGTGGAGTAAGAAATCCAAAACTTATTATTCCATTCGAATGACTCGATATCGGAAAATACGGAGTTATCACCGTTGGCAAAAATCCTTTCTTTCCATTGCTTTTACCTCATTCCCATGATTTCATCACGGGAAACCTATTTATTTGTCGTCATTCTGCGGGCAATGTTTCTACCTCCTTCCGACTTCTTCACCCACACATTTTCCTTTTCGGCGCAAAGACAAGACTGTTCTTCTAGAATATCTCTTTCTTTTGTTCCACTATTTTGTTTTCATCATCAGTATACATATTTGGTGAACGCCGCACTTGTAGTTTCTTTTTACCTCATCCTTCACTGTTCCATACACCTTGAGATACCCAGATACCCAGATACCCTAGATCATTTACATTGTGCTCTTTTTCACACTCAATACTTTTCTTACTATCATCGCATCTTCCACTACTAGCACAGTACGAAATACATTCAAATGCCTTCACATCTGCGAAACATCGCATTATGTAGCAGTCTTATGTTGCTCGGACTTGCACCTCTAATAGCCGCACACGGCGATGAAGAACCGGAAATGGATATGAGCATGCCAATGAGTTCGGCAGCCACACATATTTCTACAGCCACAGTTTCGGCCGGTATAGACACCGTGGTGGCTGAACCCTCTAGTTATTTTCGATATCCTGAACATGGAAATCTGATGGTAGCTCATATTATACTCATGACCATAGGATGGGTGTTTGTTCTGCCAATATGTGAGTAGTTCGGGAACAGTGAAATGTCCCCAAAATCTAATGTATTTTAGGTGTGATGCTCTCCATCTCTCGATCTCGATTGAGTCTCCCTGCACAATTCGCGTTTCTAGCTTTGAACGGTGGCGGTCTCCTGTGCAGTATAATATACAATGCTTCCACTCCGGACCTTTATCCGAATAATTTTCATCATAAATTGGGGTGGTTTTTGGTATGCGTAGTCACTGCACAAGCGCTATTAGGGGTCATCAGTGCCTACGCGGGGCGCAGAGGCGAGAAGGACGAGGAGAACTCCGGGTATATTCCAGTTTCGAGAGAAGCGATGGCAGAGCATACCCGCATGCACGAACGACCTAAACCTATCCCCAGATTATCGGATGATAGTGGTCAAGGTACTGAACCAGGTACCGAATCTCTACGAAGCCAATCGATGTCTCTGTCTGGAGATGATGAAAACACTCTGAATGAATCGGAAAATGACGAGTTTGAAAAAGTGGGTTTGATGGAAGGTACTCAGGTGGATCAATACTTGTCGAAACGACTTCCGGTATTATTTTCTGCACGTCTTTTGGGAATAATTCGATTTGCATGTGACATTGTGGATCGAGTGATTCTTCTCCTGGGTTTTGCTATTCTCACGTCTGGTTTCGTCACGTATGGTGGTTTATTTGTGAGTTTTGCCAGCCCATTGAATACACGTATCTTCAAAAACTAATGACAACGCAGAAAGGAGCAGAAATTTACAGTGGTCTTGCGCACTTCATTAAGGGTGGGGTTTTCTTCTGGTATGGAATCTTAACTCTTGGGAGATGGGCAGGTTGCTTCGCCGAAATTGGTTGGTCCTGGAATATCAAACCTGATAATGAGCGGCGCTTTGCTCCAACGGCTGAGTTTATGGAAAGTTTCCTTATTTTCTTCTATGGCTCCACGAATGTTTTCCTGGAACATTTGGCTGCTTGGGGTAGTGCATGGAGTGCACAGGACCTGGAGCATATTTCAATCACCATTATGTTCATTGGTGGTGGATTGGTGAGTCTTCAAGATTGTAAATTCCTAACCATTTCTAACTTGCATAGTGCGGTATGCTTATCGAGTCGAACAAAATTCGCAACCTTTTGAATACCACACTCCAACAATCATCATCTCAAATGTCTCCCTATCATCCAGAAGCCCAAGAACCGAAATCCTATAGGTTTTCAATGAACCCAATCCCCGCTTTAGTCGTCATGCTATTGGGAATGATGATGAGTTCTCACCATCAACATTCAATGGTCTCAACTATGATTCATGGACAATGGGGAACTTTACTTGTGGGTGCAGCCTTTGCACGTGCTGCTACTTATGTTGTATTCTATCTCTCACCACCAACTTCGATTCTGCCTGGTAGACCCCCTACGGAAATCATTACAGCTTTCTGTTTGATGGCTGGAGGTTTAATTTTTATGGCTAGTGTATGTCATCTCCTCTCTCATTTGAATGTATCAAAACTAACAGAATTGTAGAGCAAAGATACAGTCAAGGCAATTGAAATGAATGATCTCGATGCGATGTTTGTTTTTACAGTTTCCATGGGTCTCATCACATTTTTGATGGCTTGGATTATTTTGGTGATTGCAATCAAAGGATGGGCAACGAGAAGAGAGAAGAGATGGGGTAAGAGTATTGGTTATGGAGTTGATGGAACTGCTTAGAAATACTGCTGGCAGGTAATAATGGTTGTGAGACAATGGAATGTGGGAAAGTGTAATAATACATAGATGGGCCATGATATTACGAATGGATGGATAAGAAGATGAGAGTGGTAATGCTTATGAGGCGGGGAATGGAGTTATGGCGTCAAGATACCATGGATTGTTTGATCTTTTGGGTTCGGGTTCGAGTTTGAAATTGGAATTGGAATTGGAATTGGAATTGGAATTGGAATTGGAATTGGAATTGGAAATGTTAATTATAAGAGGTGGAAGACAAGGAGAGGCAGATTAATTGAATAATGGGTTTGAAGGTTGAGGAGTAGAATGTCTTGTCACTCTCGCAATCAATGTGAATACAGAGTCGCCCTTAAGCTTGTAAACAGTGATGTTAATTTTCTATTTTTCTGCTCTGAGGATTGAATGTAAGCTCCCCATGAACATAGCTCCGCTTAGTTGTAGAAGTAGATGTCAGAACAAGGAATAATTGAATGAAAGACCAATTCCAATGCAATCAGTATCCTTTCTTTCTTTCGCAAACAGCAAACAATTTCATCAAGACCCTTCTTGTTTACAACATCTACCAAACCTGACACATTATCAACACTTCGCCTTCCCAATATTCCCATGACATTGTGAAAGAGTTGTGTTGTGTCCAGCCCAGCCAAGTCATCTACACCCGAACATCCCCCGACCAGCCAGCAAGAGGTCCGAGCCCCCCACTCAGCCAGCATACCAGCAAAGGGTATATATTTCTCAAAAGCGCAGTTTACAAGTCGGAGTGGGACAAGCTAGCTCAGAATTCATTTCTTGCCTTTTACCAGAGATGACCGTGGCTCATGCCCAAGATACTCCATTCTTCAAATCTTTGTAACACACCTTCTGATTATTCAGAGTCATTTATTTTTGTATTTTTTGGGAGGGGGTGCGTGGGTGAGTGGGTGAGTGAAGGGGGATTTTTTTTTGATGGGTGGGGAGGGCATGGTGAGTGAGTGAGTGAGTGGGGATTTTTTGTGGGGCTGTGGAGATGGGGGTTTGGGAGGTGGTTTTGGTGAGGGGAGGGGAATTGATGTGTATATAGCATGATTTTTGCAGTGTGATTTATGATTTTGTTTTGATGAGAGAGTTTGTTTTTGCGATTTCCCAGTGCTCTAGTGATTCAATGAATTTTTCCCATTTTTTGCATCAAAGGTTTAGGTAACTGTTATCAGTTATCTTAGAAGGAGTTCACAGATGTCAATTGCTGCTTAATTTTCATTCATGGTAAGATAGAATGTTGATGGATTCAGTAAGATTATTCGGCAAATCCAATTACAGTTTAATGGGAGAGTGTGAAAGCGTCAAATTTTTTGAGTTCTTCTGGGTTGATTTATTAATTGCTTGAATTTGATAGTAGATGAAACAGTCGAGACAGTTAAGAAATCCCTTGGGGATATGCTATTGAACACGATTTAATGAAGGTGAGTTGATGAGCTGAATCTACGAATAGACTGTTCCTCCATTGATAATTTGATATTGCTAAAACTGACGCTGAATGATGGAAAGCAAAGATACCTCAAATCAGTACGACGGTTCGCATTTCCCATGGCAATGAATCGCAATATTTAAGGTTTGAAATCTGTGCCAAGCCCACCCTCTTAAAGGTTCCCTCTTCTGTACCAGGCTGGACAAGGAGACACATTGTACTGCCATCATGAGAATCAGCTTCGATGTAAGGCAAGTAACGTGCATATGCGGGTTCCCTGAAGCTTGAAATCTGTACCATGGTGAGGTAAGTGGAATCGCGCTGTATGGTAGAGAGTTTTTGAATCGCCTCCTTTCTGCTGAAATAAAATCTGGGATCCCTTAGTATTGGTTTTTGCGACAATGGTGCAGGGCTAGCTCTCCATTTCGCAACAAGATTAAAGATCAAAGAAGATACCCAGCGAAGAATACTTTTTGCCTTTCGCTGCAAGGCACGGACTTGTAATGGCAGGAATAAGCACCAAGTCTTTTCCGACGGTTGCACATCCAAACTCAGGAGGATCTGGTTTTCCTCTGAAGACCGTGGTAAAAAAATGTTGGGCTTTGCTATAACCATATCTTGTAACGAGTCCCACTGATTTGAATCGAGACAACGGGTGTGGAGTGTGAGCTTTGCATTTAGAAGGCGTCCATTGAGCGTTCCATCAACGGTTATTATCTCACAGCTAGATATATTGGCTTGGAATTCCGAGCTGTCAAGTTTCCAACCGTCGGCGGGATAATAGCCTACGCTGTAAGCATCATAGGAGAAGCTGATGTCCCGGCTGGCCCAGCTCCACGAAGGTGCAATATATGCTGCTGGCGTGTTCACCAGCCAACGCGTCCTCCACAGAAGGCCAGCATGGGCATCTTCTGCCCATATACCTACCTGCACTTGTGTACGCACCTTTCTCACAAAAGATATTAATAGCAGAACGAAAGAAATGTTCCCTGCGATCAGCATCTTTACAAGCCGTCCACTCAAACCAGAACTCAGCAATTCCCTTGGCGGATTCATCCCTTGTTTGTCTCACCAGGCCAGAGCAATGCCCCGGTCCGCAATGTATCGCCAAACGTTTCTCATCAACCTCAGTTATGATCTCACAGAAACGAGTACTGATCCATATTTCAGTTGTACTCTTTTCAACTTCGATACACAATTCACAACCTTTTCGCGCCGACTCTAGAAGACTTTCATAACTCTCATGGTGTTGAATTTCTGGGCTCACCACTGTTGACATATCAGAGAAGGACTTAGACCATTGGTAACATAAGTCTCCAAAGTCAATCGATTTGCAAACTTCGCAAAGCATGATGATACGTCGATGAAAAATGAATGAAATAAAACTGATGAAGTCGCAAACAATCGTTGCTGTTATCCTCAATATGCGGTACTACGCGCGCCAGCCTCAATTAAGAAGGCTGCAGAGGCATATCACAAAACATGGTGTGACGGAGCCTGAAGTATGCAAGCAACGGCATGGAGGAAATTCAACGTCTGAATTGTAACGCTGAAGAGTATTACAAGGCATCTGAGGCTGAGATATCCCTTTGATTATCAATATCGAGGAGTTAATTGGGTTGCTGAAGAGTAGCGTGATGTCGATTTGATATAGATATTTTGTATATCCTGTCTACAAGAGCATTGCAAATAAAGGGAATAAACATTATTCTTTGGAAAAGGTTGGTATTCAATCATCTATCAACCACAGCCGCTTAAGCCTGCCCAGGCGGAAAACGGAGCAGTTATAACCGAACGTCACGAACATCAAAAATTAATCATACTTCTCTCCTTTTATCTCATGTTCGCACTTTGCACTTTATTGTACTTCACCCCATTTCTCTCTCTCAAAATAATAATAAAACGAAAAACCAATACCCAAGGGAAGTATTGGGCAGATATTGGGTGACTTCTTCAATCTTTCATCTTCCCTGTTCCTCATCAAGCGAATCATCAAACAAGTGACGTCCTACCCTGCCATCCCAAACTGCAGCCCTACCAACACAACATATCAAAAGCAACAACCCCATCACATCACCACACTCTTATACGATACGATACCAAATAAACATCTACAAACATGACTACATATTCTTCCACTCCACTCTTCGGCGGCGCCCTCATAGTCGACCTTCCATCTACATTCGCCGACGTCAGGTAAGCTTTTTCTAGAAAAAAACCAACCAACATCAAAACACATGCAGAGCCCCACATCCACTCCTGACGAAAACTCAAAACCATCACGATCAGCACCAAACTAACAATTCCACAGTACAATAAGACAAGTTCCCGACCATCAAGAAGTCTATTTGGATAAAGATGGTTTCACCAGTATCATATTCGATATCACCGAGCGAGTCGGTACTGCGGGCTCTAGCCCCGCGACCGATGGAGCGGCTATGACGACCCATTTGGAGGATATTGTTGATTCCGATTTGGATACTGTGAAAGTATGGTCGATTACAGATACTAAGTTTTCTAAATTGCCGTATGTACCTCACATTCTTTTGTCCTTTTCCCATTCCTCTATCCTCTGCCCCCATCGTCCCATCTCCACCACGTCACATGACCAAGCCTTCATCTACCCAGCCTAAATCTGACAACTCCCAGCGAAAACACTCCCGCCTACACACTCATCGCCACTCAAACACCCCCTCATGATCCCAACTCCCGCGCCTCAGCTCCAGATTTTACAGCCATAGTACTCAATCTTATCCGATTAGAAAGAGAGAGTACAGATATCTTGGTAACAATCAACGTGCCTCATATTAAAGGCGAATATTCAGCCGATGATGTGGATTTGCAATTGGGGAAACAGGGAAAATTGATTGAGAATGCTGTCGAACATGCAGCTAAGATTTGGGAAACTTTCAAGATCAAGGATTGGGGTCTCTTTGATGAGGTTTAGATGATGATGAAAGGGAGAAGAGGAGTGAGAGAGGAACGGATGGAAGGGGATTGAGAGATGGGCGAGATCGATATGGGATGAAATGAAATGAAGACCGATTTAGTATGGATTTGGCTGGATGCTGGGGATTTGCTATTTTTCACGGGTTGTTTTTCAAATTTCCATTCCCTTTGTCAGGACAGAGCAATGCGTAGGTATCTACAGAATTAGCTGTCATTATGAAGAATAGTCTGAATAGTATGAATTTCATTAGTTATTCAACAAATCTTAAATCTCAATTTGATTATTCTCTCACTCTCACTCTCAGGGACTCGTCAAATCCAAGAAATCGAGTTTCCTCGCAACAATCGCCACATCCCCGTCATCAGGTGTACTCTGCTTCTCCCCCGCTTGTGCAGCTTTACTAGCCTTCTGCTCCTGATATTTCTTCGCTACCAACCCCATAATATCTTTCTGCGGGCTCCCCCGATTCTCGTCCCTGATCCTCTTCATATTCTCCTTTACAAAGATCTGATACTCATTCTCCTTCCCGTTTTTTGCCGCTCCCCTAGGCACCGGTTTGATCTGTGCCAAAACCCCCTTACAAGCACCACATCTATGTCTTTGCGTATCGATACTTTTCGAATGTCTCTTAAACAGTGTTTTGCACCCTGCTTCCGTACACTCCCACACATATTTATGTTCTATCTCATAAGAATGTTTCGTCGTAACCTCAATCCCGCGATCCCCAAATTTATTTGAACACTTCGCCGCCCATTCTTTGAATTCTTTTCCGTGCGGATTAGTTTTGATATTCGAGATCATGAAATTGGCCAGATGACAAAATTCGTGCGCGAGGACATTCAAAAGACGATTTTCGTCGTCGATGACTTTTTCGGCGAGCTCGATGGATGCGTAGTGACGGAATGTAGTGGGGGCTTTGCCATCGGTATTGGTGGTCAGGGGAGATTTGATGGTCTCGCGCTTCCAATTTGCGCGGCCGGCGGTTGTGATGAGTTTTTTGGACCAGATGATTTGGACTCCGCCTGTAGAAGCGGATAGCTCGGCAATGCGGCCGGATGTGATTTTAGTGTCGAGTTCGAGGAGGAAATCAGAGGCGATGGTGTGTTTGGAGATTGAGAAGGCTTTTTTGGAATCTTTGTCTATGCGAGGAGCTTTGAATGGAGGGGGTTTCTTGAAGAGAGATGTACCTCCTGAAGTTGAGGGTGGTTGGAGTTTGGGTTTGGAGATGGGTTGGAGGGTTTTCATGGGAGAGTATTGATCGTTCCAATCGTTGACAAGATCTTGAGACCAGAAACTATCCATACTGGGACGATGCGGTGTAGATGGTATGCGGGGTAACTTCTTAGGTGATGCCAGGCCTCGAGGTTTCAATTCCGGGCTTCCTGGGGGTGTTGATAGTTTGACTCCTTTGGATACTTTTCTGGACGAGGGAGAGCTTGAATATATTAGCATATTTCTAATACTATGAGATCGACTTCCTTACAATCGTAAAACAGCTCCATTGTCATCAAAACTAGAGGAAGTCCCTGGTCGAACCTCAACTTTCTCGTCTCTCTTTGGTGGCTGTAAGACCGGTGGGTTGAATGGAGGTGGTGTGTCGCTGTCGTCGAGTGTAGTTTTGTCTAGAAGTTGTCGTAAAATCTCCTCCTCTGTATCAGTCCCACTCGAATCTTCGACCACTGTCCTACGACCCCTGACCAGTCTTCGAGTCGATTTTGGTGGTGTTTTGAACACGTCAGAATCGTCATCGTCGTCTACTATGAAATCTGATAGATCATCTGAATCATCATCTTCGTCTTCCTCCTCTGAATCGGCTATCGTAGGTTTCCTGGCCGTTGGTCTCCGTTTCTCACCAAGATCTAGTATCCTAGGCTTTGGAGCTATTGGTATCCTTTTTGGTTCATCCTTCAACACTTTTGGTACCGGTACAAAATCCGATAAATCGTCCGAATCATCTTCATCCTTTTCCTCTTCCGAATCTGTTACCCTATAGTTCCGAGCTACAACTTTGCGCTCCTCTTCAAAATCCGGTATCCTAGGTTTCACAGCCGTTGCCTTCCGCATTGGTTCTTCCTTCGCCACTCGTGTCATCGGAACCGCCGAATTTGAAGCCGATATCTTTCTAGGCTCCGTACTCGATCGCTTCGTACCCATACTCAACGGTTTCAAAAGCGGATTATCTGAGTTCTGCTTCAAAACGCGTTTCCTAGCTTTAGGCTTTGCATTCTTAGAGATTTCTATTTCATCACTCCCCAATTCCTCCACATTTGAGACCATCGATCCTTTTTCTTTCTTCAGACCACTTTTCGGTTCACTCCGCTCGACCTTCCTATTTGTTTCCCCAGATACTTTTTCTGATGTTTTTGTTCCTGCCTTTCCTCGAATAACTTCATTCACGTCCGGAAATTCCTCATCACTACTATATACTACAAGCCTCGCCATGATAGATATTGGTGCAAAGAAATTGACTGTAGTAAATTTTAAATTAATATCAATGAGTTGTTAATGTATCAATTATCGTGTCTTTTTTTCCGGGTTGTGACTTCTATGTTGGCTCGGCAACGAGATGCTGATAAAGTGGGGTTTGTAAATTTAGCACCAGGACAATCGTTTCACCCCTTTCTTCACGATTAAGGAATATGATTTGATGGAATAAGTCTATGTTTTTAAATGTCATCTTTCATTTATTTTTTGTACAATTGAAGTATAAAAGCAATATTATAGATGTATGGTCTTCAGGCCTTACTGGAAGCAGCTTCTGCTACATACGGGTGGATATTAATGTTACAATACATTTCCAACATAGATAATATCCTCTCGATGGCAGTTTATCATCTAGCTCGAACAACTTGCGTGAAGTGATGGATCATTCCTCGTCCTCCTCTGGATCTACCTCCTGTGCTTCATTATTTCCACCGTCAACCTTTTGTTCCTGCTTCCTCCACAAGGTAGCCAGGAATTCACCTGTGCTAGCCTCTTCTATAGATTTATCTTCTCTCTTTTTAAGGAATCTAGGAAATCTCAAACTTAATCCCTTTTCATCGCTCACGAGACCAATTGCCGCTCTATAAACCGGACTGATCGTGACATCCGCAAAAGCCATCTCCCAGACCTCTTGCGGTTCAAACCATACATCGGGGTTCCCTCCTCGATAATCGACGTAATTTGGCTTGCCTCCGAGAACATGCTCGCCACCTTCTTCGTAGAATTCTTTGTTGGCCTTGTAAAATGTATCACTAAATCCCGAGATACATTTACACACGGCTTCCAGAGTGCCTGTCTCTTCGTTGCGAACCGCGAGGAGGATTGGTGACCAAAATTTTGCTTTGCGTCCTTGGCCATGCCAAGCAGCAACAGGTATCAAATCGAGTGTATCATATGAAGCACTGTAGTCTTTCTTTACTTTCAGCCAAGAATCCAGTCGTTTGTCAGGCTCGTAGGTAGATAATAAAGCTTTTCTTCGAGTTTTCTTCTCTGGCTCTTTATCGATAGGCTTTTCTCTCTCTTTTGCATGCTTCTGGGGCGTCTGGAGAATAGAGGATACTGGTTCATCTGAAATTTTCTCTGACTCGGGCAACGTGGGGTTTGGTAGATTATCTAGAATCTTCACCATGATTCCTTCGCACTTTCGCTCTGTTGCACCTTTGAAGAATTCCAAAACAACTTCTGAGTCTTGAGAAGTAGCATCGATACTTTTCACCCAGGTGAACTGATTCGGTACCTCAACGAACAAACCCCGAAGAAGTTCTCGTCTTTCCCGGAATGTTCGATTCAGAAGTGATTCGCCATTCAAATACATCAAATCGAAAGAGAACAAGCACACATTAATAGTAACACTTCCAATTGCTACGTCTTTCCTTGCTCGATTTGCTAATGATTGAAAGGGTTTCAGATCACCAGTTTCCCGATCGACAGAAACGACCTCTCCTTCCATGATGAAACTATCAACTCCTTCTCCGCGAATCTTGGGAATCAATGCCACAAGATCGGGGTATTTGTCAGTCATGAGTTCTAGATGCCTGGAGAATATTGACACTTTTCCGTTTTCATCGCAATGAACTTGTGCTCGTTGTCCATCATACTTATACTCGCAACTGAAATCTCTACCTTGAAGCTTCGTAAGCATTTCTGCAAGATCCCTAGTAATACTTCCTAACATGGGGCGTAAGGGAATATGTAAGGCTAGTCCGCATCTAATTAGTAGTTCCTCACAGACTCCAATCTCAAGTAAAACTGGTACCAGGTCGTTATAATTGGGTCTCTTTGCAAAACATGCTTTCACAATTTCTTCACCTTTGGACCACACCTCAGTCAAGCCTTCCTTTTTAAGTTTCGCCAACACTTGTGGTGATTTAAGAGGAAAGTCTGCTCCCGGTGGTTTAGATAGTTGGAAAGCTCGAGATAAAGCAATCAACATTGTAGTTTTCACTGCACCGATACGGAGCTAATAGACAGGATCAGTGAGAGATCGACATGGTCCTCCATAAATCAACCGTACAAAGTGTATTGGGGAGACAGTATGATTACTTACATGTTGGCACAAAGTTCTAACAACATATCGACTCTCCTCTGCTCCTCTGGCATCTTGCAGCAAGCGATCAACAACTCGTTGCTTGATCTCGCTACTTCCTGTTCCTTGCGTCTTGGCTATCTTAACTAGGGACTGATAAACTCCTTTTATTGTGAGTGGCTTTGGCTTTCTCAGTGTGAAACTTTGTCTCTTCTTCGCCTCAAAAGCGACATCACCAGCATCACCATGTTTGTCGTATAAGGTCTTCAATGACCTAGAGTCTAGCCCACACACATTTTTCAATGCTTTTGAAATGGCTGAGCCTCCCAGACCTAGTTCAAGGGATATGTATGGCGGTGAAATCGCATTCGTTGCCAGCCAGACCTTTATTGAGAATTAGTACAAGTATAGAACGGAACCTGTTATGTGGCTTATGATATGAATATGTTGAATCTGCCTATGAAAGACTTGTAGGCACGGAATGAACGTACAGTAGGTAGGAGAGCATCTGGATTACCCTCAATGATAATCCTTAGTAAATTGACTAAAGTATCTACAATTTTTATGCGACTCTGGGTGCTATTCACGAGTACAAAACATCTTGTCAAGAGAGCATAAGACGCATCCCCTCCTTCTGCAGCCCAGTGTTTTTGCAGATCAAACACATACTTGGAAGGTTCGAAAGTCAAAGGACTTTCATCTAACGGAATGTTTGACGAAATGGTATCTTCTGCTGTGCCAGCGGATTGTAGAGAAAGGGTGTTTTTATTGATATTCGGCTTGGCCAACTTTACACTTGGCTGGTCGTGAATGCTATTAATTGAGGTCTCTTCGTCTGTATGGCTTGTAGTAGCTACCGCAGGGATTGGAGCCTCTGAAAGTTTCTCATCGGTCTTCACCGAATGATTCTCGGCCACCTCTCTTGTGCCAATCGATTCCCGATTCCATTCCTCTTGTAATTTTCTAGCCAGTTGCTCATCAGTCAGCTCCGAGGGACCCGCGCTACCTGGACTGCTCAGGATTGGACTGCCGACTGATCGAGACGACAGCCCTTGTTCATCTTTCTTTTGCTTTCCGAAAAAGAAGTCGAGATTTCGAGAACCATTGGACTTTGTATCATTGTTGAGCTTCCTCCGCTTCGTAGGTGTCCCCATGATCTATATGCCTTTCGCCACTTGCACCTGGAATGGTAGAGTCAACGGTTGTGAATATGCTTAGTATTATTATCTACGCGCCATTGTAAGAACTGTTGCTAAGCACAAAGAAAGTTTTGATTAATTATTGGGTTTGAAACATCTCGCAAAACCCAAAGTGAGTTGTAGGAATAATGAAAAAGTTTATTGACAGCTACCTAGTAAATACAGCCCGCGCAGATTTCGGTGACGTCGTCGTCTTTCAAAAGGGACCCCGGAAAATGGTAGGTGCTCTCCGCAATGCACGAAATGAAACCAAACATCAAAAATAACCGCTCTTTTCAATATTTGACATTAAATCTGGTAATTAAGATTCGGATTTGAAAATTGAATTGAAATACTCAGGGGCTTCTAATTGACTTGGTCTTGGAATTTTCTACTATCTGGTATATCTTTTGATGTTATTATAGGCTATCGAAATGTAAATGTGTATTTTTGATGCTTGGTTGAGTGAACATATGGTAGATGTCCATATCAATTCTGGAAGTGCTTTTTGACGACGCTAAAATTTAATTGTTACATAACCATCCCTACCTTATATTAATTTACCTTCACTAAAGGACAACTTCAAATACTGCAACTATCAATCGAAAAGGACCACCCGATCAAATAAACATGTCGCTCCATATAGAGCAGCAGCGTAGCCCGAGGGCTTATTTATGCAATCCTATCGACGATATACCGGTTGGAGAAAGAAATATCAGAGTTGAAGACTGGTTGAACGACAAAATCCAAACTACCACAGATATGACAGATCTGTCGAGCTTATTGGAGAACGTAGAAGCAAAGCAAAGACAGCTGGAAGAGCAAGTAAGTCGCAGTATAAATGCTAATTTCATTATACTAGCTAACAAGAACTTCTCATAGTTGAAAGATGCCAAAACCAAGCTTGCTGAGGCCAAAAAATCCGCCGCAAATCACACGTCGTCGATGTCCCAAAAGACTCAAGCTTTTGAGCAACACCAAGAGGACTTACGAGCGCGGATGATGATGCTTACATCTTCAGATACTCCAGAGGAAGCAGTGCGACGTTTAAAAGGGCCGATGGAGAAACTACAACAGGTCGAATTAGCGCAAGCATATGTTGAACTATTGAGGGATGTCGATGATCTGACCAAGGAAGCTCATCAAAATTTACCTGAAAACCCTACTGAGGCTCTAAAGCCATATGTGCGATTAAAACAACTTGCGATGACTTTACAAGCGACTCAAAATTCCACAGAAATTGCTGCCCCTCATCTCGTTTCCTACGTCGAACAGACTTCCAGTCATTTATGGGCACAAATGGTTCAAATTATGGTCAAAGAATTCCGGGATGTACTCAAAGCCTTAAATTGGCCAGATCTCACTGTTGAAGTTTCCAAGGAATGGCAAATATGCTTTGGAAGACTTTTAGACCTGCAAGCTCCAGAAATCAGAGAAGCTCGAGAGCCCCTTGTACTTCTGCCTTTCACAGTTCTGGTGAAGGAGAGTGAACTGAAATTTCGCTATCACTTTATGGGAAACACGCCTACGAGTGCGAGCAGTCTTGTAAGTTTCTATCTTGCGTTCATGAAATCACTCTGACAAAATTAGCTCGGGGAATATTACCTAAATTGGATCATTGATGTTATAGATGCGCATGAGACTTATCTTCGAGATAATGCTGGACCTGTTCTGGCTGCACACTTCTTAGGCAGTCCTTTGGCGGGGAACTCACTTTACATAGATCCTGTATCTGCCTTTGTCACAGCACTCTTGCCATTAGTTAAAGAGAAGACCGATCTTGTTCTTAACGAAATTCAGCACAACCCCGCGCACTTGAGTAAATTTATAGGCCAATTAATGGTCTGGGACGATGCTATCCGAATCAAGTACAAGTATGATGGTGGCAATTCTGAAGTTGGATGGGTTGGTGTGACTTGGCATGTTCTAGATAAATGGTTCGGTCCCTGGCTAGAAGCTGAGGAAAGATTTGCCTTCCAGAGATATGAAGAAATAATGGATTCGCCAGACAATGGAGATATTGACTACGACAGCAACGAGTCTAAGAAGACTAAAGGTACTTTTGGTGCCACCAAGGTCACTGATCTCCTAAAGGCAATTACAACACAATATAAAGACCTCAGAAAAGTCTCACATAAACTTCGTTTCTTCCTCAATACTCAAATCGCGGTTCTTGATAGGTACCAAATTCGCTTGTCCGAATCTCTGGATGCTTATATCTCACTTACCTCAACTGTTGGCCGTATAGCTACAGGCGCCACTAAAGAACAACAACGGTCTGTTGAGGGAATGGCTGGGCTCGTCAGTCTTTGCAAAGTCTTTGGTAGCGCAGATCATATTATCTCAACTCTGGAATTCCTTAGCAACGAAGCAGTTAGTATCTTCTTTCAATACACTATGATGACGATAAGTACTGATCTATGGTTAGTTTTTCGTGGAATTATATTTTCAATTGGACGAGAGAGCACAAGGTGTACATCCGGATAGCGCCATCGCTGGCCCGATTACCTGTTCGCAACTAAAACTATCTACTTCGCTCAAGCTAGGCACTGGCGAAGGAACCATCTTCGATACAACCATCCAAGGCTTCAAGAAGATACGGAGCAACGCGGGAGATCTTCTACAGAGAGCGATCAAATACCCATTCCCAACTGCTTTCAGAGCTTATCTCACTCAAGCGCAATGGACAACAGTTGGCCAAGACTCTCAATCCTGTAAGTTATGTTTCTCTCATCCTACACTCCCCAATCATCTGAATCCTTGATACCCTTTGAATCATTCAGTATCCATCAAGGATTTAAACTGTCTCGATGATTCACCGTTTGGTACATTCATGATATTTAGCATTTTCACAATGTTGAATTGTTCAACTTGCTTGCATTTTCCACCAGCTTTTCACTAATACTGTTTAGTACCACATTACACGTCCTCTTTAACAATATCAGCCGAGCTTGACCAACCTCTTCAGGTAATGAAAGAGAAAATGGCTTATCTCGAGAAAACCATTTCTTATGCTGCATTCATGCGAATTTGGCGTCAAGCAATCTCAGCCCTCGAAGACTTGCTTTTCAACGAAGTCCTCCTCAGGCAGGATTTTACAACGTTAGGCGCAGCTCGCTTTTCCCAGGACCTAAAAGGCATTCAAAGCATCATTGGCAACTATCTACCGTTAGAGGGTACGGCATTCATGATGCCACGACTTACGCAGGGCATTGCTTTGCTCAATTTGCCTACAGAGGCATCGGATGAAGAAGTGATGTCTTTGTCAGAGGCAGCGGAGAAGATTTATGCTGGTAGACAAGCATGCGAAGGGGTTCTGAAAAAGTTGCATTTGGATCTATTGGACAATCCTACCGCGAGACAGATTATCCTGCGAAGAGTTGAGGCAAACGAATAAAGTAAGAGGTAGATAATGTGGATGGGCTGCGGTTATTCTTGGATTAGATCGTGACGAAATTACAAATCTTTGACCAGATATCCAATATATAGAAATAGCAAAATATGTAACTCTTGAATGTTGAGAGATCCTTCGATTTTTTACGAATTCTCAAGGTTTAGCACTGAAGCTTTGAATATTAACAGGTTTCCGATATGTCAAACACTTCAATCACATTTATAACTCTTAAAACATGTATCATCGAAATTCAGCTCAAATCATTGAAATCCTAGATTTTGAAAGATTCCTAAAATATAGAGTGAAGCAAATATCTGCATTTCCCCCTCAACCATTCCTCTCAAATTACCTCTTGCTTCTCCATCGTCAACTTCGTGGAGCCACTTTCCTGGGGGAGGGACTTGTCCTCGTCCGGCTCTTGTTGGGTGTACCATATAAGGAATGAAACAATAATCTTAACCCCATCTCAGGATCATCACTTCATCGTCATTCCCTCATTCCGTTCTAATTTGTGAATTATTCTGTATCGAAAAGACTATAATATCTTATAAAACCCTCTAGTACGCTACTTCTCATTTCCTGATTGTTGAATGGGAGTACAATCGCTTTATCTCTTGTAAGTGCAGACTGTTCGAGCTCATCTCAGTCCATTTCTTGTGTCGTCGAGTTGGATATGTTGGATCATAGATATTGGACTTTCGACGCGATGCCCAAGCTGTATCCTGTGTGCAGGGTTGTGTAGAGAACAGGGAGATGTGAAGAACTCCCAAATCACATGGCTAAGACTGATATGCACAAGTCTGTTTATGCTTCAAAGTTGTTCACGAATTTGTTGGGAAAGACCGCTCACTGAGATGTGAGCGATGTATGTCTAAGAGTGACTGAAAAGATGTAGTCACAACTGATTTTAGATTGGCCTTAACACATAAACGCACGGAACGCTAGCACCTGCAATGAGCAACTATCATCACGATCATGGTTGATGTCCACTAGAAGGCAACAAATCATCCAATCGACCATCCTCTGAGCAGGCCATCAGGCGAAGGACTGAACAGGTGCTGTTCAAAATCTGAGCACAGAATTTTCTCATGTAGAAGTTGGGCATATCACGGAGAATTGTAAAGGGCCTGCTCATATCCTCTGCTACCGTGGGAATTTTGAATGCACAATGAAGGTCCGACCAAAGCAGTTTCCAGTTAAATATCACATGTTTGAAAGATTGAGAAGGTTGATTGAAGATTTATCATCAGTCAATGAGGTCATATTTGTCTAAGCAATGCTTTTTGCATTAGAAATTGGTTAAGACAAAATGCATCCCGAAAAACCCAGTCGATAACTCCTCCGTTCCCAACCTAAAGCACTCTAAGCCTTAGCGGCAGCTTGGTTTGGGTTGACCTTCTTTCCGTCCTTGTTGTATCTAACACGGGGAGGTGGGGCACGGTTACGTCTTCCAACACGGGATCGGACACTGTAGAAAAGGGAATCAGCCCAAGTGTTCTTTAAGGGTTAAACTTACTGGCAGTTCAACCAAGGATTCATCTCATAGCATTAACATACCGGACAATCTTGCCGTGGATGGCGCAAGAGACGCAGTATTGCAATTTGAGGTACATCTTGGGAACTGTGTACTCAGAGAAGACAGATGCCTCTGAGATATCACCTGTTATAGAATTGTATTAGCGTTTGTTGCAAAAAAGTCCAAAGTCTCTCATCTCCCAAATCTCTTGATGTTCCATGTTTTATGCGAAATCGATGAAAGGGAATTATCTGGAATAATCGGAACGTACGGATGGCAGCGGACTCAACCATGTTACGGATGGTAAATCTCTTGATCGCCTTGTCCTTTGGTGTGCATCGGGAGCAGTTGGAGCATCTGATGGGCTTGACGTGACCACGGCCCTTCTTGTTACGTCCGCTATAAAATCGATCAGCCTCCTGATTCCTCAAGTATTTCATGTTTTGCGACGTTGATATTATTATGACAATTGTATCATTTCTCGAAGAGCTCGTCGTGAATTATGGATGGGGTGGGAAATCGTACTTGGACGCGCGCTTCTTGACCATTTTTGCGGATTCTAAAATAATTTGTTAAATTTGTCTACAGATCGACTTTGAAGATATCTGCAAACTTACTGAATTGGCGGGTTATTCAAATCTTTGGTTGTTGGTTGGCGATTGTCGTTCGTAAAATTGAAATCTCGCAAGTCAACATCTTTCAATATTCAGTTGTGTGATCTGGTAAGCGAGACCTAGCTTGGCGCTAACGCATTTTAGCGCACAACCAGACTTTCGAAATTCCCTATCAATTATCTCGAACATTTCTTTTCGAACTCTACAAGACCTTTGAGGAAGACAATCTAAACCGTTGTCCAGGTATGCTATTACTATCTGAATGCGAAATCGCATATTTCAACATGATTGAATTCTAACACCTCTTCAAAGATAGTCATGCAGATCTTCGTCAAGACCCTCACGGGCAAAACCATCACCCTCGAGGTTGAGTCTTCGGACACCATCGACAATGTCAAGGCCAAGATCCAAGACAAGGAGGGAATCCCACCCGACCAACAGCGATTGATCTTCGCCGGAAAGCAACTCGAAGATGGCCGCACCCTCTCCGACTACAACATCCAAAAGGAGTCCACTCTTCACTTGGTGTTACGTCTCCGTGGTGGTGGCAAGAAGCGCAAGAAGAAGGTCTACACTACCCCAAAGAAGATCAAGCACAAGCGCAAGAAGACCAAGCTCGCTGTATTGAAGTACTACAAGGTTGATGGTGATGGAAAGATCGAGCGTCTCCGCAGAGAGTGCCCAACTCCAGACGTAAGTTATCCTTCAATAATTGGTATTTTTGGACGCTACTAACAAATCTTCAGTGTGGTGCCGGTGTTTTCATGGCTGCCATGCACGACCGTCAATACTGTGGACGTTGCCACTTGACCTACATCTTCGATGATGCCAACAAATAAATTATTATCAATGGATAGTCGAACATGAAGGAATAGATTTTCGCACGCTATGGTGTCGTTCAGATATTACTCAATGCTACGCAGAATCTATGGCAAACATGCTTGAATTTTCAATCATTGACTTTGAAATATGAAAGTGATTCATGTGAATATGCTAAATTTTTTGGCTTAGAGCCTTGAAACGACTGAAAAATGAAGCCTTTATGATTTCCTATTGAAGAAATGACGAGAGCCAGCAGAAATCTACCACTGGAATTGGCTTCTACCCCGCTGCATTACTATGACCCAGGCCTAGCCATTGTTACCCTATGCCCCAGCTTTTGCACTCTTTATCTTTATTTCAATTCGAGGTCGATCTGTATTCATATAACATCTTCATATGCGCAAACATTACTGTACGTGCTCAGAAGATCCGCAGCCACCTCCTACCTACCTAGGTACGTAGTACTCCCTCACCCTTCTTCAGCAGAATACAGGGCGCCCAGAGGTAGCCAGAACCCAGGGACTGTTTTGTTTCTATTATTGTGACGTTGTTCCTTATTTTAGCAACAGATATGTCTAGAAGTCTTTACAGCAGAACCTTCCAATGATTGGCAGGATAATTGGAAGCTCGAGAACTAACATTTCCCAACACTTCGTGCACGACAGTGACCACTACATAACCGTGATCTCAAGACTACATGAACATCATACATAGGCTTATATATCATAATTGATATAGCAAACCGAAAGACATCGTAAATATGAGACTTTGGCAGAAAAAAGATAAATCACCGCCTTGCCGACTGGACGTTTTCTACATCACGTGGTGTTCGCTCAAATTTATCTTTTGTTGCACGTCTGAGTTTTACACTCGTTTTTCTAACTTACACGAACAGATTCAGAGCCAATTTTTTAAAAATTTACATCGACTGGGAATAAGACCGGCTCTGGGATTTTATTCCCGGAATTTTAGAGATGATGTTTTTTTGGTTTTCGATTTTGAGCTTATCTGACCGAAGTCAATGTTGGAGGTTCACATTTTAGAAATTTTGATAATCACCATGTCAATTTTTAATACATGAACTGCTTGCGGAAGTGTAATCTATGATCCGCAAATACCTAAAGTATACATGTATAAAAACGGGCATTTGAAAAGAAATATGATTTTGATACTTTTGACTTCCTTTCGAAACCGTAACGCCATCAATAGTCTGTACATAGTAACTACTCGCCTCGTCTATATCTCTTGAGACTACCATCCAATTTCCCCATTTTGGCGTTCGGTCGAAACGCTTCGAAGCGCGATTTTTTCATATTTCACGCCCTTTGCTGCCCCATTTCCGTTGCTCTCATCATTAGAGTGAGTGTTGTCTTCCAGCAACGTATCCGCGCTGGTCTTTTACCAACTCGATTATCGTCACATAAATTTCCATATTTCGACTTCTCCTCAATCTCCATACACACTCGCAACCTATCCAACAATCCTCCTCATCTCTTCCTCCCCCCAAACTTCCGTACCTTGCTTTAACGCATGCACCAGTATTTGCAACGCATTCTCATTGAAATCATCCGCTTCACGGATCTTATCCAGATCTTCAGAGAATTCAGTAGTGATACGTTGAAGATAATGTGATGTGAACTTTTCAGCGAGAGCTGAGTCTTTCACCAAAGTTGATTTCTGGAAATAGTTTAACAAAATTCTGAGAAAATTTGGAGGGGAGTGTAAATTACAGATGGGGCTTTGACTGATGCAGTTGATGTAGTTTGAGAGATTGACTTGACAGCTGCTGATTGAGCTTTTGGCTTGAGAGATTGAGATTTAGGAGCAGTGTCACTTTCACTGTCGGATATGTTTGTTACTATTTTGATATTAGTACATGGTTTTCATCAAAAATGGTAATACACATACCTTCAGTTCTCGACTGGCTCTTCTTGCGACGCTTGGGTTTCACGGCTTTGGGCATTTTGGCATCCATCTTCACCAGCACGATATGTTATATTTACTTTGAAAAGGTTGTTACATCGACTGAAGATTTAAGACGACGACTAAAAACCGATATGTTTCACTCACGTGAAAAGCTCGTGAGAAGAAAATATTTATGTGGGGAATGGGGTGGGGAAAGTACGATGGCGCTTTGCCCTCCTGCCCTCCTGAACCTCTCTACAAATCCATTGCAACCCATCCAAACACTACACTTGCTTTACGGAATCATATTATGACAGGATCTGGTGTACGAAGTAAACAGTACAAACAAGGTCCTGTTTTGTGCTTACATTTATTAGCAATTTCATGATTTTTCATAATGTACGGGGCTTCCTGTGGTTTGGGGGTTGGAAAGGGAGCACAAACGAAGGAAATCGCAAGTCGCCAACAAAATTCTACAATGTCATTTTTATATTGAACTATAATTCGATAACGAACTTCCAAGCATAGAATCCCTTTTAAGCTGCAGATGACTGGCCTGTTTTAACATCTTCCCCGTGCGGAGCAAGTGTAGCTATGTTCGTATGGATGACAATAACGTTCATAGATCAAATTTACTTTGCAACTGCCACGATGTTCAGACAACAGCAGTGATTTAAAACAAGAGATAAACCCCCCTCCTCCCAAAAAGATACAACAACAAAAACAACTGGAAGATTTATGCAGTCGCCTTTGCCAATTTTGCCAATTTAGGGTTGTGTGTTTGAGAATCGATTGACTCAACCAGCAAGAGTGAAGCAACATAGTTTCTGAGGAACGTCGCTACGATAGATCGGAGAGCGAGTTGATCTGATTCCTTTAAATGGGAATAGATCTCTTCCGCTGCCAAAAACAAGAACAAACTGGTGGCGAGATAAGTTTCCACACCCTCACATCTTACCATGGCCTCTCCTAGATCCATCATCAGGCGCGTGAGAGACTTATAGATCTTTTGAGGGCCCACACATTCGGCTTCAATCTCAGGCATCTCCAAGTTATTTGCAATTGCGGCCACCGCATCACACATTATCCTCAGCGTCTTTGGGTCAATCAAGTCATTCTCCGTGAACGAACTAGAAAGAAGCTGAGGAACCCAAGGCATGAGTAGTTCAATCAGGCGCTTAATTTTTCTCTCGCCCACAAGTTTGCGTGCCGGTTTTCGTATCTCTTCGCGGCCATCTTGGTAGAGGACCATTTGCAATAAGCCGCATTTGTCATACATCATAATAGCGGCTAGAGCTGCAGTATATTCCTCTATGCTGCTGAATTCCGCTTCAGAAAAAATGAGATTGCGATCGTACTTGTATTTCAACGGGGTTGGTGCGTCCACAACAGTGTCGCGCCATGCGGACAGTCTTTCTCCCTTAAGCTCAAGGGGCTCTAGATCGAGAATTGTGCTCGGATGAGTTGCTTTGAATAGATGGTCAAGCTTTTCTTCGATGCGTGGAGATTCGTTTGAGAGAATATCCAGGAACTCATCTGTTGAGTTTTCGTCTTGGTGACCAACCAAAAACTCGATAAGATTCTTTTTACGCCCAACAGGCTCTGGAAGTTCAGCGTTATGCCCTGGATGTGTTTTGGAGAGGTGAAAAGCAGTGATGATGCAGCTTCTTGCGTTGCCGGTAGGGGTACGGTAACGATGGTGAACAACTGCTCCTGCCGGGAAGAGGACAGCCAAGGGCTGTTCAGGATGGACTGCCTCAACAACACGAGATCGGCCATGAGTGTTCCTTTGAAAGTCAAAAAGCCCGTCGATAGCCTTATGACTTGTGAATAGACTGTCTCTCTCAGTGGACCATGGTAGACCATCGTTGCTGGCGAGAATATCACGATTGCCTTTGTGAGTCCAGGGTAGGAAAGTGAAGTTCTGCCCAGATGGACCCTTGACCTGGCCCCGTTGCCAGTTTAACAGAACCTTATATTCTTCCTTGAAAGGTGTGTTATCGACATGCAACATGTTGTCTTGGGCATTGATTGCGATCGGATCGGTATTTTTGCCTCGGAACTCTTGAATGCGGATTGCGCCTCCCATAAGGTAGGCAGTGATTGCAATAAGGAGAGGGTGTGCAAAGGCATCAACGTAGTTTTCTCCCATGATAAACTCGTTTTGCACAGCCATGTTGACGAAAGAATGCATGAAAGTATTATTACCCGCTGCTTCTTGAACTTTGTCGTAGGCTTCCACAAGTTTCTCGAAAAGGGCGGGATCAACGAGACCGCCAAAGAGTGCGGCACCATTAAATTCCAACATATTTACTGCTTCCAGGAACTTAGCCTCCGTTTCTTCATTCTTCCACGCCTTACGAAGAGCCCGGAGCAATTTGACCCGGAAGTCAATCTTTTCAGCATTTGGAATCAATGAGAATTGAAATGTAACGAAGTTTTCTCAGAATGCTGACGAATGATATTAGATGTAGACAATGAATACTTATCACCAATTTCTTGTCTGCGATTAAAGTTTTATAGCCAATTTGCCAGTAGCCTGCTTGGTGTTTCCTATTCCTAGAGACAACATGACCTTGTCCCTGTGGACTTTTGTCTGAGTGCGTAATTTCAGTCCATTGTAATCTCTCATTCTTGTCGCAGTTGCGGTACTTGCTTATTGGCTACCTTTACTCATCAACTACGAGATTACAGCTAAGCAGACGGCACGATTCGATGCAAGCTTATCAGAGTTCGTGAAAGATCTAGACGATTTCCTGCATGCTGACCGGACAGATCTCCCCACGGGAGGTAAGCAATATGGAAGTAGTACATATTCATAAGCCAGCGTTACAATCACGTAAAATGGCCCCCCAAAACAACAAGATCACCTACAATAGTAGGACCTTCGTCACGATAGTACAACGGCATTTTCATCGAGTAAATTGCCAAGTACGCGTCGATTCGTGTCGCCGTTCTGAGGAAACTATTCCTGGAACGCTGAACGTCGATGGAAATGCTCAATGAGCATAGGATTCAGCCCTTCTATAGCTTTCCCGTACTGCTGTTCTGCGGATCAAAAGAGTACATCACGATGCGTGTTAGACTTGTAGCTTAATTATTATTAGTACTGAATATTGAGATCTAGAATGTTCCTCTCAAGTAAAATCTAAAGTTCTGACATTTTACAAAACTACCATCGTTTCTTGCCCATTTGAATTTTGAATCCCACTTCCAATTTACTGCCATCCTTGAGCGGACGAATATGACTATCTCAAACAGAAGAAAAAATGTCTACCTACCTCTTGAAAAACGTCCTATGAAAAATACCATTTGTCTCTTTGACCTGGATGGCACCCTCTGTCAAGAAAAACAGGTACATTTTTCTACATTTTCAATTGAGTGTTCAAATCTCGTAGCATGGCATAGGTTCAAAAGATCCATTTACTTCTCCGTGTTCTCCAATCAAGCCAGTATTCATCTAAAGTCATAAAATAGCCAGTTTCTCCCGAGGTACATGCCCTTCTCCAACGTCTCCGCCAGAAATGTGCGATTGGCTTTGTCAGCGGTGGAAACCTCACCAAGCAACAACGTCAACTTAGCATACTGTCTATTCCCGTAACTTCTCTGTTCGATTTTTGTTTTGCGGAAAACGGACTCACAGCTTTTCGAATGGGCACACCACTGCCTGGTATCTCATTTGTCGAGTGGATGGGTCAGAAGAGATACAATATATTCATTAATTGGATATTGCACTACATCGCCGACTTGGACATTCCGGTGAAACGTGGTACATTTGTAGAATTCCGTAATGGGAATGTGAATATTTCACCAATTGGGCAAGGGGCAAGTTACGAAGAGATGGAAGAGTTTCATCAGTATGATAAAATACACAGCATTAGGAAAACCATGATAGAGAAGTTGGAGATTCAGTTCCCGGCAACGGAGTGGGGGATTAGATATTCAATCGGCGGTTTAACTTGTTTTGACGCATTTCCTATAGGCTGGGATAAGAGGTACTGCTTAAGGCACATTGAAGCAGAGAAAGATAGAATGGGCCTGGTCTTCAGCGAGATCCATTTTTGGGGGGACATGGTACAGGAAGGGGGAAATGATCGAGAGATTTATGAGGACGAGAGGGTTATTGGACACGCGGTTCGGGACTATAAAGATACGATCAAACAGGTGAATGAGTTGTTTGATTTTTAGGTGAACACGGGTAGAACAATAGAGTCCAGCCGGTGCAAAATATATGGATGCAATAATTGAATATCAAAGTGCAAAAAGCGAGTCCAATCTCGCGTTAAGATGCTATGTGAGAGACGGAATGGCACAACGCCATTTCATATACTGTTTGATTGTGATCTGGACTGTGTTGCATCCATTCATCAAATACTTAAAGGTTTTTATGCATGCTAAATTGAGTTAAAGCTGCAAGCATACATAGTATCAGAACTAGTCTTCATACTCGGTTTGATATACCAAGTTCTAGTCTTGGGTACACGTTCAGCCTTGCAGCTAATCAAACCACAAAGCGAATTCGCCCTCATAGATCGGCCATAGATTTGTAGTTATCGAGCAACTTAGGAACTGATTTGCGGGGGTATATCTCCAATTTGGCGGGTCGTGATTGATGATGCGCTAACTTCCTGCACGATGACTTTTGGCTGTGGTAACGATTGAAAGCTCCGTAAAACTTATGCTTATTGCCTAACATGAACCCGCGAGGTAACGCGGTATGGCTGCTACCCACATTTCCTTTCAGCTTTGATGATTACCACTGTACGACAATGATGGCAGCTGTATTACACTGCAACATAGCAATGTAGGAGTACTTACTTATTAGTATGCTCATTACCATTGCCAAACATCATAAATCTCCGATTTTCTGCTCAGCGCGGATATATTTCACTTGACGCTGCACCGTAAAAGTTCAAAACATGGGTAGTGTAGACGTACACGCTGAGATGGAGGGGCAGAATAGCCAATATTACGATGTACTGATCGTCGGGTCGGGGCCAATAGGTGCTGTATATGCCAGGACGCTTATTGATGCGAACAAAGGCATCAGTGTACTCATGGTGGATGTTGGAGACCAGTAAGCAGCTCAGCTCCTCAACTATGTTCACAGCCTTCTGCAACTCTAACTACGTGTTTTAGGCGTTCAAAATTGATTGGTGATCATCATAAGAATAATGCTGTGGTATAGAAAGATATCAGCCGCTTTGGAAGGTATGTAGTACCAGCATAAAAATCAATCCTCATAACATAGTTCAAAGCTCACACTTTTCATATCCGCAGTACTGTTAATGTATGTTATCGCATGGAACAATGGATATTGTGCTTATATTTTTTATTCTAGGAGTGTCACATCTACTGTCCGAACCACCTGACGCAGCAACACAACCCTTAGATCCTGACTCTTTGGTATACCCGTAAGTGACTCTAGTTCCCGAAAAACGATTTCTAATCGTCTCAGTCGGTTAGGATTCGTATGGAAGAACCAAAATGCTAAACAGTTATTACACAACAACTTACCCGCCGCTCCAGCAATTAGGGAAGTGGGAGGAATGGGGGCTTATTGGAGTTGCGTCACACCTGAACAGCACCCTGAAATCGAAAGATCGGATATCTACTCACACGAAGAGTGGAAAATTTTGTATGATAGAGCGAGGGCTCTCTTCAATACTACCGACACGGCATTCGATAGTTCCATCCGTCAACAGCTGATCAAGAATACACTTCGTCGAGCTAACGGCAACCGCAAGTTTGTAAGCTTGCCACTCGCATGTCAAAGAAGTAAACAGAGCCCAGATTACATCAAATGGACATCGACAGCCTCAATTCTCGGCGATCTTGCCGAGCCGAAGTACGATGGCAGAGACTTCGAATTAAAGGCCCAGCATTGTTGTACCCGGCTCATCATAGATGCAGACTCGAAACAAGTGATTGGAGCTGAAATCAAGAATGGAGTAACGAATGAAGTTGTTATTGCCAAAGCAAAGAGATATGTGGTTTGCGCAGGCGCTACCCTTACTACAGGACTTTTATTCAATTCGGGGATTCGTCCTGATACTGGATATCCTGCTTTGGTATGATTCAATTGAAGTCTTGGCAAAGCCATATCTAAAGATTAGCAGGGACGATATTTGACCGAACAAACTATGGCTTGGTGCCAGGTTGTGATACAGAAAAGTCTAGTAGAAAGTATTTGGGACGATCCACGTTGCAAAGAACACTCCAAAAACTTCCCCGAGGATCCTTTGCGCATTCCTTTCAACGATCCATATCCAATGGTAAAGTACACTTATAAGTCGGATTAAAACTTACAACTGTGGGGTACATCTGCTAATATGCTCAACGTTGTCTGTAGATCACAACACCGATTTCTAGAGAGTATCCATGGCATACCCAAATTCAGCGCGATCCATTTCGGGTCAGCCCGGTTCCGAACTCTATCGATCCTCGATTGATAGTGGATCTACAGTTCTTTACTTATGTCCAGCCGACCTATGATAGTCGTGTCGAGTTCTCGTCTGATAATCTTGATGTTTTTGGGATGCCTCGCGTAAGATTATAGCCCCAGTCGCTTTCTGAATACTAACACTGTAACTGTAGCCAGTATTTCAATATCAGATTGGGGAAGATGATGCCGCACGTGCGAGAGACATGATGAAAGAGTAAGTGCCATGTATCTTTCTTCTAACCCAAAGACTATATTGATTATTATGCATTCACAGCATGGTAAAACTTGCCCTTGACATCGGCGATTTTGTTCCAGGCTGCGAGCCCAAATATCTCCCACCAGGCGCTGCACAACACATATGCGGCACAACGCGTGCAGGCAAGAAAGATGATGGGACATCGGTTGTAGACAGGCACTCTAAGGTATGGCGACTGGATAATCTGTTGGTAGGAGGTTGCAATGTTATCCCAAGTGCAAACGCTTGTAATCCGACATTGACTGCTGCATGTTTTGCGATTGTTGGAGCGGAGAAAATCGTGCAGGAATTAAGCGGGGTAGAGTGCTAGCATGTACTCATGTAGTAAAGATCACAAAAATCTAGATTACTGTAGAAAATGATTTTGAGATTTACCCAGAAGATTGATGATTACGTTGAAGACTGCTCAGCTAGACATATTTATTGGATGGAATCGACCTGCGTGTTGGGTTGAACGATTCAAACGGATCGAAATGACATTTTGTAACCGAAAGCCTCCGGTTCTTTGTATGGTCGGGCATACCTAGTATTCTGATCAAATAACCCCGAAAAAGCCACATGAACCTTACTAAGTCAAGTACTAGATGCCATCTTTTTTTTTTTTTTTTTTGATAGAGGCAGAGAGAAACATCTTCTACTCCCTAAAAGCCTTGATAGGAAGTTTGGGGACTCTTTGCGGCCTTGGCATTCACGCAGCCAAAATCTTCATGTAGCTTCCTCTTCCACAACTAATGACATAACTATTGGTTTTCTGCGCTTTCTCCATCTCCGAACTTTCTTGATGTAATGTGGCGGACTGAGACTAAACTATTATGGATGACGTGCATAAATAACCATACATACCTATGTGCGGCATTATCTAGGATAACTTGCTTACTCTGAATATCAAGTGGGTTTTGATAATCATGCATTTCCATCGGGAAAATGTCCACAAGTTATGCACAGACGAACCAATACAACAGGCTCGTTTATCGACCACAATCTACCCCCCTTTTCCATCTATGCGTAGGATGATGAGAGGAAGGGTAATTTTGGTTACTTAACTTATAGTGCTACCTTCTTGTTCTTAGATATTTATTGTACCTAGTAAATGTCGGCAAAATTGTCAAGAAGCTCAACTTTGACCTCTTTAATTTCAAGTCACTACCATCTCAGACCAATACAGTAAAAATCAACGATGTCGAGCAAGCATTATAATGTCGGCGTAATTGGTTATGGGTAAAAATCCTTTCATCTAACTCTTGGCCCAATTAAATGCAGAGAACAAGCTCACCAAATCCCAGCATGTCCGCTAAACTCTTCCAAATCCCCCTCATCGCTGTAACTCCGACATTCAACCTCCATTCCATAGTACAACGTAGCGCCAAAGCCGGCGATGACAATGCCTCCGAAGATCACCCTTCTGTAAAAATCTATAATTCTGCCGACCTGATGTTTGCGGATCCCGAGGTCGATATTATCGTTGTAACTACTCCACCAGAAACACATTTCACATTTACCAAGGCAGCATTGCGAGCCAGCAAACATGTTATCGTCGAAAAGCCTTTTGTTCCTACATCTGCTGAGGCCTCTGAATTGATCGCCACTGCAAAGGATGCAAGGAAACTAATTTGTGTTTATCAGAATAGAAGATGGGATTCTGATTTTATTACAGTCAAAAAACTTATCGCGGAAGGTACACTCGGTAGAATCGTGGAGTATGAGACGCATTTCGACAGATATCAGGAGAATAAACCTTTGGGATGGAAGGGCACTTTGACGATGAATGATGCAGGGGGTTCTCTGTACGATTTGGGGAGTCATATTTTGGATCAAGCATTTCACTTATTTGGTATGCCGAAGAATGTTACCGCCATCCTTGTAAACCAGAGACTGGATGGAAAAGAGCCAGATAGCTTTACACTCCTATTGAATTATGGCGAGAAGGGCCCTTTGGTTACAGCAAAGACTGCGGTAAGTAATTCTTCCCCTTTTCTGGAGAGTGCTGCGGTAGAGTTTTAGAACGCACCCACACTTCTTATTGGCTCATTACTGACCATGTCTTGCATAAACACAGATCCTATCCGCCGAAGAGGAGCAACTTAGATATTGGGTCTGCGGGTCCAAAGGCAGTTTCAAGAAGTTTCACCTTGATGTGCAAGAGGATCAACTCAGAAATGGTCTCAAACCAGGAGACTATGGGTTTGGAATCGAACCAGAGAACAGAGCTGGTAAGCTAGTCGTTGTAAAAGATGGAAAGCCATCAGCTCATACGATCAAAAATATTGCACCAGAGACATACAGTGTACTGTATCAGGGATTTGCGGATGCTGTAGCTAGTGGGAATGAAGATTTGGTTCCAGTGAAGGCCAGTGAGGCGATGGATGTCATTAGAATCATAGAAGCTGCAAGAGAAAGTGCGACGACAGGGAAGACAGTGGTATTGTAGATACGTCAGTGGATGGCTTCTTCGAATTGTCTTCGTAGTGCATAGTATGTACTAGAGACCTCAAATTTTCTCTCCACATTCTAGAAACATGACCTTCCGTCTAAAGTATACTGATTAGATCTGGTTATTTTATACAATCTCACTCAATGATCTTAGATTCAATCTCAGGGACGTGAATTCGCAATTTGACAGTGACAGACACCTGGTTCTCGCTGTATTTACAATTTAAGTGAATGGAAGCTCTAGACATTACTAGCTCTGCTTTCTATTCGTAGTGATGTCCACGTCCCTTGTCACTCTATTCATCCGGACAACGTCTCATCACTGAACCTTAAAATCATTATAAGATCTATTGACAAGAGCATAGAAACCGCCGTTCGCCAATAGAATTCACAAACACACACGACACGGCCTTTGCAGCTCTTATCAAGGCAGTAGATTCTGATACACGTTTCATCTAATCACGCCCATCTCATCTTTGAATACTGCCTCATGATAGTTCCTATCCCTCGTCTCATTTCTTTGTAGCTAGTTCCGGCTTCTGTCAGGCACTGAAACGACATAAATGCTCCACCGAAAAAAATCTAACAGTTAACAAGTTGTTGGTGGATATCCAGGTACCGGAGCGATCTTCGTAAGCCGGATGAGACATTCGGAGTAATCAAATGTAAGCTTGCATAAGTGCCATTTGGTAAATTTCCGCTTATGCACTAGGATCTACAGACGGTGTATTATTCGGAAGTGTGCTTAGCAAGGTGTGATCTGTCACAATGTATGAGTAGTGGCTAACTCTGTATGATCACTGCATCTTAGATAGATAAGGCACAGAACAATGATTGGCAATATTTCGAGATAGGGAACGCATTCTACTATTTTTTTTTAGAGTGATCGTTAATTTAAGCAAAATTGTCCGCCAAAGATGTAGCAATAAGCTGACAGTGAATTTAAATGATTTCAACCGGTATATAATCTCGAATATAAATGATTTTAAAGCTGCTCTTCAGCGTATCTTGCCTCCTGCTATCAAAGTGAAAATTTACAAATACCACGGCTCTTACCTTTCCTTGTTGCCCTGCATTTGACAGCATCAATCGCTTGCCACATTCCAGCCTTTTAAACATGGATGTCGCTAAGATCAATAATGTTTCACACAGAAGATACAACCCACTAAATGGAAAATGGATCTTGATCGCTTCCCCTGACAAGCAAAAGCGACCTTGACAGTAAGTGCTTCCATGATATTACGTTAAGCACGATTTAAATGTGATTACCTCAGAGCACACGAAGAACCACCCATATCGGAAGAGAAAGTGGTGTATGATCCAAAGGTAGCGCCTACAGGCAGCGTCAAAAAGATTTTAACTAACAGATTTTAGTGCTATTTATGTCCTGGCAATGCTCGAGCCCAAGGTGGTCGGCGCAATCCCAAGTATACTGAGACCTTTCTTTTCCGAAACGATTTCAGCACGATCGATAGCAAGAGGGGTGAGGATGATTTAGAAGTATGTAAGAAAGGTGTATAAATTTATCCCACCCTCTCAAATATCAAGCTAACTAAAGTAGACTTCTCAAGAATGCTAGACTCGGAGGACCTCTTCCAGGCGGAACCAGTATTGGGACGATGTTATGTCCTTACATATTCAGCCAAACATTACATGACGGTTCCAGAAATGACACTTCAAGATGTATCTAATATTGTTGAGGTCTGGAGCAATCTCTACTCAAGGTATCTTTCACCTAGGAATCCACTAAAGCTAGCTGCTTAGAGGGTCGGAAATCTCGACTTGACATCTTGCGATAACAAAGATACTTCGGATTCAGCAGATTTCAAGTATTTCCAGATTTTCGACAACAATGGTGCAGTAGCAGGCTGCTCAAACCTACATTCACATTGCCAAATATGGATAAGCTCAACGATACCCGAGGAACCTCGAGTAGAAGCCGAACGAATGAAGAACTATCGTAATGATCACTGTGGGAGGCACTTGTTGGCTGATTACCTGAAGCAAGAACTGAAAAAAAAGGAACGCATAGTGTGGCAAAACGATACATTCGTGATCGTTACTCCTTGGTGGGCAGTTTGGCCATTCGAGGTTCTTGTGATACCGAAGCGCCATATAAGAGCTCTAGTAGACCTTACCGATATCGAAAAGCTCCATTTCGCAGAAGCGATATTGCATTTGGCCCAAAGCTATGATAAGCTTTTTGGATATCCATTTCCATATGGCATGTAGTCTTACTATTTCATGAAGTTTATGAAGCTAATGTGCATTACCCGCAGTTTCGGGCCTTCATCAAGCACCTTTGGATGCCACAGAAGAAGAATTAGAGAACAGTTACCTTCATATGCACTTCTGTCCCCCCTTGTTGCGCTCCTCCATCCGAAAATTCTTCGGTGGTTACGAATTATTCGCCGAGCCATCGCGCGAAATCACTCCAGAGACTGCTGCTGACATGTTGAGGCGCGCTCAGGTTGAGCTATTAGAGTCTGAGTCTGAATGTAGTTGTCCACCTGATTCCAAAACAGTTTCTATTGATACCGAGAAACCAGCAGAAGTAAAGAAGTCTCTGTTAAGTTTTAAGGGTGCTGTTAATAGAGTTTTGGGGATTGCAAGATGTAAGGTGGAGAAAAAGTGATCTCAATTTTTTTTAGGCGTGGGCGCGGGCATGTTGTTGTTGGTTCGGCGGTGTCAGGCTTCATAACGCTCGAAAATTCATCACTATAAATTTATAGAATAATTGAATTTTTTTGAATGTATACCTAGGTAGCTTGGTATGTATAAAACACCATCTAAATCAAGATCAATTATATTACTCAGTATGATTAGACGATTGAATTCGTAACCTAAACTATGGTAATTGATCTTGAGATATCGCGTGAACCTAGTCTGCTAGGCTACCTGACATACAATTAGTCATTAGATATACCTAGAGACAACATGAAACCCAACCCCTGATTTTTATGTTCTCTCGCGAACGATACAGACAAATTGTTGGTAGTTTGGTATAGATTCTAGATCAAGCCCAAGGATGAAGACTGAGCCCTAAAGCGTACTTAACTCTCGCTTCGGAATTTTATTTTGGCGATACGAGCAGCGAGTGGGGCGCCAGTACCGAGCCAGGTGACTTTAGACATAGATCGTACGATTAAGGATTTAACCCTTGCATTGCATTTGATCCGATTCTAGCTTCATCAACATCATCTTGAATTCGTACTTTACTGCACAACTTTCTTTCAAGAACCATACGGAAGAAGAAAAGAGGGGGTAGGTTAAAAATTGTTGATCATAATGGCTCGAAGAATAAACTATGTTCAGCATGCACTCTGGATCTCAGCCTTTTATTCAAGATATCAAGACTAAATTTTAATCGACAGCGTCCTCCGTCTCACTATCATAGTAGCTGTTGTTGTCGGAGCAACCATCTTCACTTGAATCCACGACCACAGAGTTGTGTTTTCTGGACCTTTCATTCTGCCCTGGCTTCTCTTTACACAGAGCTCTGAACTTTTTCCTGACTGTAGCCAGGGCCTCTTTCAATTCGGCATCTTGGTCGAATAATCCTAATTGCACACCGAATTCGTACAAGTTTGCGATTTCCTCGACCATTTCTTTGGCTTTGGGCCATACTTGTACCCTTTTACTTGCTTCTGGCCTGCGAGGGAGCGTTCTTCGATGAGGAGTTGGCCGAGCTCGATTAGACAATCGTTGTGATACTTCCTAAGGTCGCTTTCAGCACTGATCATAAAGATTTATATCTGAGAAGGGAGTGGAGTTGAACCTTGTCATTTCGTTTTGATGGTTGCCGTACATGCTTGCCCTTATCCAAGTTATTGGAACGCGAGTTCCACGGATATACTACTCTCTCACTGTGGGGAGTCACAGGGCTCGGCAATGATGCGAATTGAGTTCTGCTTATCGCGCCATGAGCATGAGGCCTTTCGTTCTGACGCACTTCGTACTGGAACTATTGCGAGACAGGCCTGTCTGTCGGGATATGGTATGGGATTTGTAATTCTGGGGAAAATGCCATTCGACCAAGATTATTAGCGGGTATTTGACCAAGGTCGCTCAAAAATCCAGTGGTTAACGAAAGACCCTGGTCAGATTGCACGTCGGATCTTGAGAACAGTGACTCTTGATGCGGGCTATAACTTTGGCTCAGGTTTCCAAATGGGCCACTTGTGTTGCTGTTCTGTAACAAGCAGGGCTCCGCCGACTGTTCTGCTAGAGGCAATGAGTAGAGCGAATGTGGTCGAGTCTGTGATAAATCTGTGTGCGCTATATCATTTTCACGGTGATAGCTGTACGGGTTAGGATCAGGGAATTCACTTAAAAGACAGAGCTTATTAGAGTTCTACTAGAACATACAGTGTAGGTTGCGTGGTAGAAAAAGAAGAATTTATGTCTGTTTGATATTGCCATGTTGTATCAGTTGTTGGTTCTATGGCTGGTATTTCAAGATCCGCCCCGAAAGATCTAAGCCTCGCTGCGTTGCTTTTCTTCTTCCGTTCTCCTATTGGTCCTAGAATTCAGATTATTGGACTTTCAGTTAGAATGGGGATTATGTACTAGTACCGCACTATATGAAAGCTTTACTTACGGTATCTGCGCTGTGATTCGCGATTTTGATGTCGCCTGCGAAGCCTTGGATCCCTAATATCATTCATTTTAAGTGGCGTCTGGTTAGTACCCTGAAACCGACACTTGATTGGTCAATCGGCTGGAATGCTTTCAGTATTCTCGAAGAAGGTGTGTATACGTGACAATTCCGCAGTTCCGAAGATGAGAGACATGAATTGTTTGTCTCAACGACCCAACAGATGGGAAGATGATTATCAGGTTATCTGGAATATAAGAATGCCGATTCATATGAAACAGCGAACGCAAAAAGTATACTGAGATCACAGAAGTTCAACAGCTGAAATGAATGCATGTAACTACCTAATAGGTATTCGGCGCTCGGTAGTGGACGATTAGCTATTAGTCAGGGAAAGCACTTGTTCCGTTGGCAATTTTTGGTGTGCTTTCTACCGAAAAGAGATTACTACCCCTTCCATCTCTGTTGAAGATAGTATATTTATTCTATCGATTGATTGGTTGAAATCTGAATGCCACAATCACGCCACAGTGTTGGAATTGCAATCAAGACTGGTGGTAGCCGGTGGTCGTTCCAAAAATGTTATCCTCAATACACAAACACCATATAATATGCTAATATATTGATAGATCTAACGGCATAGGAATCATTTATTCAGTTCAAAACATCGGTTGAATGAATTGTATTTTAATACCAAAAAATCATGTGTTTTGTCGTGATAAGTGGCTTCTTTCCCCAGCACAAGTGCTCTCGTCTTCCCCGATTAACAACTAACCGGCCACCAACGAGAGCCGATTATTGCACATGATTCTGTCGGCTTCAAGATTGCATAGCGACTAATTGTCGTGACCTTCAATTTTCCAGCCCCTGTATCTAGTTCAACCATCTATATTAGAACAATATGGAGAATTGGTTTAGCTACTTTAGCGATTTCCTCCTTCGACAAACAACAATAAGAACAACAAACCCTATCATTACTTTTAATCTACTTCTGGAAAATTGTTGGAACTTATGTGAGCTCTTTGGAGATTGTGTAATACCTATAAGCGACCATGGAGCGAAGTTCGTCTGAAAAGAGATTGCAGATTGTTGAAACAATTCATTGAAGTAGTGTCAAGAAAAGATCTACAGACCTAACTGGAATCTAGGCTGGTATAAGGCTAACCGAGTAAGATGATAAAACACATTAAATACTATTCGATTCGTTGCTTAATTCAAGTAGCAGCGCATCTGCGCAGAGGCTATCAGAGCACATGATTAGTTCCGATAAATTACTGAGATTCATTGTTACTTATTTCAGAGTTCGTTCCGAACAATTGTACCTCGATGAATTCTCGTCCTCGAGCTATATTTTATATTAATTGATTTACTGTTTGTATAACCAGAGTACAGATTATGTAGAGCCTACTATGTAGGCTCTAAGCTTCAATGTTATATCCTATTTGAGAAGTTAAATTATGCACGGGAGGAAGCAACTCTTACCTGCCAACCGATACAACAAAGTACGAGCCTAGCGCACTCGCTAGATCTTACTACAGTAGGCATATGACTTAATGTCATTCACTACCTATCTAGGGATTTTTTGTATATTTACATCATTGTAATAGGAAAAGTCCTTAATGGCTCATTTGTTTTTTAAGGATAGATATCGAAATCGAATCCCACTCCGACATCGAATAAACGATAATGAGAGCTAAAATGGGACAACTAGGACTATGCGCAGGCATATGCTCTAATTTTGGTCTCGCCGCCTTTTGTCTGTGGTGGACCAACCAGGTCGTTTTGCCCACACAATTCAACCCAAAATTATAAGGCGGCGAGACAAAAACTAGAGCACATACCTACTTCCGTACATGGTTGTACACAATGAAGAAGGACGCCTTCAAAAGTAATGATCTTCAGATTCAGGTCGCCCAAACAATTTGTATTTCTGCATGCTTACATTTGAAATGTATAGTCTCCGATTCGCATCTGGTTACCAAGCTGTAAGCTTTCAGGGGATGCGACGAAATGAGTGGATCCAAGCTGCACGATTACTTTTGTGGCATTGATTGAGGTTTCACAGCTTATCTGGTAAGACGGGAGAGCACTCTGCAGTATTGAGGCGGATTCCAAGAAGGCCTTAGGGCTAGTTTAGATATACAAATCCGCACTAAATCCACTGGATATTCCGCACTTTTTGAAAGCGGATTTTGAATTCATATTTGAATATCAAATCGCGAATTCCATTAAATAATCCGTATTTCAATGAATTTAATATATTTTGAAATGAAGAGGAGATAAATTACTTTAAAATAATATTAAATAATCCACGTTTTTTAATAAATTTGTATAAAAAAATAAAAATGCAAATTGAAAACGAGAACTAGAAAAAGCTAGCCTTATTTTCAATCCAATAAATAATCCATACTTTTTATAAACCTTTATAAACTTTAAAGCCTAAAGCTTTAATATATAAAGTCTAAAGTTATAATAAATAAAGCCTAAAGTTATAATAAATAAAGCCTAAAGTTATAATAGATAAAGTCTAAAGCTATAGATTTATTTTGAATTAAAGCTTATAATTATATATAAATTTAAATAAAGCTATCCCCACATTCACTTATTTGACCATTCAAATAGCAGTAATATATTAAAAATTCGAATTACCCCATCTAATTCATATATATACTATACACATATTTTATTTCCTTTTATTTTAATAAATTATTTAACAGATTTGATATACAAATCATAAAATTATAGATTAATAATTCACTCTTTTTAAAACGGATTACTACCACCACAAAATCCGTGGTAACACAAAGAACGGATTATTTCAGCGGATTCAGTACGGATTTTGCAATCAAACGAGCCCTTACCTGATGTGGCATAGCCAAATAAGCAGATTGATATTCATACTACATCAACAAAACAATTTGCTATATGGAAATATTCAACCCTCTTCCAGCCGTAAAGCTCCTCTGGCGCGCTTTAACCTTGGTATATTTGTCTTCCTCAATACCATCAGGTCACAAGTCGACTGAGTACAAGGGACATTTGCCCATCATGAATTTCCTTCGGCACCAGAATGCCTTGCATTTCGAACCTACTCTCATGAGGCACATCTCGCAAGACAATGTCGTAAAGTCTACAGACGTGGTTAATGTTTTATCTACAATATGTGCCATAGGATTCATCGTATGCTTGCCGGCCAGATTTTGGCAGCTTCGTACTTCTCGCGCGAAAAATGTTTTGCGATGGCAAGGCCGCTTAAAAGCAGTCAGTACTGATATCCTTTCCATACTTTATGAATAATACCAATAATGACCACAGACCCTTGCGATACTGCTCTCTTTTTCTCTGCTGGCCTACGTTGTCACAGTGAATGTGAAGCATGAAGTGTTTCTCGTCGTCTCTCTGTTAGCTTCATCAGGTGCTGCATTTGGGCTAAGTCTGCTTTTGGTGCTTGAGAATAAACGATCTCTGAAGCCGTCAGATTTAGCTGTTCTTTATCTTGTGCCATCAATCATATGTGATGTTCTTCTTCTTACAATGCCACCGAAAATTCGTGCATTGTCTAGAGCTTCACAGCCAGTACTTGCTCGGTGTATCATACACTCAGCTCTCTTAGTACTCGAGAGTTGTGATAAACAGTCTTCACTTAGCAACCCTAGCAATCTTCAATCTCCAGAAGAATCATATGGAGTACTTGGCAGGGTGCTATACACTTGGATAAACCCCATCTTGATTCAAGGATATACAAATATCCTCATTGACCAAGATTTGCCACCTCTCAGTCAAGATATGAAGCCAGAGTTTACAAGGGAGACAATGCTTCAAACCTGGTCCCGTCGAGGTTAGTCAAGAGACTCAAAGTAATCATTTTCTTCATTCTCACAAAACTAGACAAGCCTGAAACGAAGTATAGCCTACCTTTTGCGTTGATGAAATGCTTGAAGTACCCATTTTGGGCTGCTGTCATACCACGACTATTCTTGATCGCCTTTCGGTATTCTCAGCCTCTCCTAATAAAAGAGTCCATCAAATATGTCGTGGCATATCCTATTGAAGAAGAAAGTAGCCGTGGTTTTTGGCTTGTTGTATCGGCCGTGGCTATCTACGTTGGCCTTGCTGTAAGCGCCAGTTTCTGTTCTTCTGACATACGCTAATTGGCTCAGTTATCAACAGCTGTGTACCAGCACCGCATAAATAGACTGAAGCTCATTACCAGAGGGGCTCTTGTGGGGTTAATTCATGCAAAGACTATGGAGTCTCCCAGCATTGCTTATGACAATGGCGAGGCGACCACACTTATGAGTACAGATGCAGATAGTCTGGACGGGATCGCCGAAATGGTCCACGAGACGTGGGCTCAAGTTGTTGAAGTTTTCATAGGTGTAGGGCTTCTCGCTATCCAAGTTGGCTGGATATGGCCTCTTCCACTTTTTCTTATTTATTGTCAGTAATACAACCCAATCTCTTGATATGATACTAATTTTAGTAGTATGTTCACACATGAGTCGATTTGTTGCGAAGCATTTACAACCTCGCCAAAAAGCTTGGAACGCGGCAACACAAAGTCGTATAGGAGCTACCAGTTCATTGATAAGTTCCATGAAGGTTGTTAAGATGATTGGGCTCCAACATAGTCTTACCCACCGAGTGCAGCAACTACGAAAAGAAGAGCTATGGGTGGCCTCGAAACTTCGATGGGTCATGGTATACTACAATGCATCTGGTCAGTGAACAGCGGTGTGGAAATCCTTATACTTGCGTTAAACTGACGAGAATTCAGCCAACGCACTGGGAATATTTTCCCCAGCAATTACACTGGCTCTATTTGCCATTATATCACAAGCTAATGGAGTCAAGCTTGACCCGACAACTGCATTCCCAACCATGGCAATCTTGAGTATGATTACCCACCCAGCAAATATGGTCATGACAATTGTACCGCGTGCAGTGGCGGCTTTTGCTGGATTTGAAAGAATTCAATCGTTCTTGCTCCGCCCATCTTTACAAAAGAATCGTGGAGTACTGTCGAGACTCACTCAAAGTGAAGTGGCATCCAGCAATTCCACAAAACCTAATCTCGCAGTTCAGATTCAACAATTGAGAATAGGTGAAAAACAGGTAATTCTTGACAATATCAATATTGAAGTGCGCGCAACGTCTTTCGTTATAATCTCGGGTCCCACCGGTAGTGGTAAATCAACTTTATTGCGCACTATAATCGGAGAAGTAATACCTGCCCGGGGATCAATTGCTTCATCAACAAAAAGAATAGCGTACTGTGCTCAAAGACCCTGGCTACCAAGCGGTAGTATCAAAGAGGTTATTTACGGTGCCAATGATATTGATGGTACTATCAATCAAGACGATGACGAATGGTACAATACTGTTACAGAAATGTGTTGTCTCACTCACGATTTCGACACCTTGCCAGATGGGGATCAGACACAAATTGGTAGCAGAGGACTTAATTTATCTGGAGGCCAAAGACAGCGCGTGGTATGTTCCCGAAAACGACAAGGTAGATATGCATCAAACTAACAACGATAGACACTTGCACGCGCATTATTCTCAAGATCGGACATATTATTACTAGATGACACTTTTAGCGGATTGGATGGTGATACTGAGCAAACCATATTTGAAAATTTATTCGGATCCAATGGTCTAGTGAAGCGGTTGAAGATTACTGTCATACTAGTTTCTAATTCTAGTGAGTTCCCTTTGGCTTTACGTCAACTCAAGTTCTTACCGTAGAATAGCTCAGTACTTCGAAAGAGCAGATCATATCATCGTTATGGGGGACCATGGGATCATAGATCAAGGTAATTGGCAAAGTATCAAAATCAAAGCTGGGTCGATAGCAAAGTTCTCTTCTGGAAATCATGCCAAAGATAACGCCGCAGTGGCGGCAGCTTTTGCCAAACTTAGCGCTCAGGTTCGAGCCAAAGACGAAGCTGAGATTGATCTTGCAAGACAGAGCGGAGACTCGGCTCTGTATGGTAAGCCTCTCCCTTCTTTGACCACGTTGAAAGTGAAATTAATATAAGCGTAGGATACTATCTAAACTTTGTCGGCTCAAAGAACTTTTTTCTCCTTATCGCTTGTACAGCAGCATATGCCTTCTTCATTACCATCCCCCAATACTACTTACAGTTTTGGACCGAGTCAGATGGTGGAAATACACTATTTTGGGTCCTTGGATTTTTGTTTCTATCATTCATGTCATGGATCATGACAAGTATTCAGATGTGGTAAGTTCCCCGCAAACTTCTATGAGCTTGTGGTTGTTGAACACGTTCTAGGGTCGTTCTCATACAATTGGCATCGCAATCTGGATCCCGAATACACGAACGACTGTTACATATTGTAACAAGGTCAGTTTTTTTTCTCTACAGAAGACGATATGATAATATAGCAGAGACTGATAATTATTAGCGCATCTTTGTCATTTTTCTCCCAGACTGGCAATGGTTCCATCTTGAACAGGTTCAGTCAAGATATCCAGCTAGTGGACAAGCAATTGCCACCGGCCCTTCAAACCATTATAACTCGTAAGACTACCATCGAACTTTCTATTCCCAAATCATCTGAAGAATTCTAACAAATGCAGAAATCTTCAAGCTCTTGATGCAAGTCATATTACTTTTCGTCGCCCAGAAATGGCTCACAGTATCCCTACCAGCTTGTGTGCTTGTTGTCTACGTCGTCCAAAAAGTCTATCTCCGCACCTCTAGACAACTTCGTTTCCTAGAGCTAGAGGCTAGGGCAGGAGTTTTCTCGAGTTTCTTAGAATCTGTATGTATGACCTTCGCACAACAGATCTTCCCCTTGCTGACAATTGCAGGTCGAGGGTCTCGAAACAATACGCTCATTTGGCTGGTCAGATGCAGTAATAGAAGATAACATCACAAGTGTGGACAATGCTCAACGTCCCGAATTTCTCCTTCTGTGTCTCCAGAGATGGCTCAATGTTGTCTTGGATCTTCTAGCAGCTACTGTCGCGACTAGTGTTATCGCTTTAGCTGTAGCATATCGCGATCGTGTCAGCGGTGCGCAAGTGGGAATCGCGCTCAATATTATGCTCATGGCAAATACAACTTTACTAAAACTTGTCGAGAGCTGGACGACATTAGAAATCTCTCTCGGGGCGATTGCTCGTTTGAAGACACTTGAAAATATGACACCTCTTGAGGGTAGAATGGCTCAGACCTTGGAGCCTGCGGAATCATGGCCGTCGGAAGGAAATGTCGAGTTTAAAAATATCACTGCATCCTACCTGTATGTAGTCCCAGTGTGGCTTTGAATCTACTGCTAACTAGAGTAATACTCAGATCTGACTCAGCAGCTCTCAAAAACCTAAGTCTGAGTATCACCTCGGGCCAGAAAATTATCGTCTGTGGACGTACAGGCAGGTTCGCGATTCCACTTCACCAAACCCACCACAAACTAACTTTCAGTTTAGTGGCAAAAGTACTCTTCTCTTGACGCTCCTACGACTTCTCGAGTTACAATCTGGCCAGATCATGCTAGACGACGTCGATATTAAGAAAGTTGGGCTTGATATTCTCCGACAACGCTGTTTTATCACCGTCTCGCAAGATCCATTACTGCTATCAAATGAAACCTTACGGTTCAACTTAGATCCAGATGCCTTATTATCCAACGAAACTTTAATTGCCTCGCTTAAAAGAACAGAGCTTTGGTCTTTTCTGCAAGGAGCAGCCGAAACAGACGATATCTCGGGAACAGCATCAGACAGCACACCATACAACTACCACCCGATTCTCGACAAACCTCTCGCGTCATTTCCCGAGCTATCTGTCGGCCAAGGCCAACTTCTCGCTCTCTGTCGCGCTCTTGTCAAAGCCCAGACAGCTCAACATGTTGGGCGCAAACCCGTCGTGTTATTGGATGAAGTTACTTCTTCTCTGGACTCTATGACTGAATCAATCATCCATGGTATCATCGACGATGAGTTTACACAAAAAGGACATACCGTTATATGTGTAGCGCATCGAATTGAAATATTAGCGAAGCATGCAGAGCCTGGGAAAGTGGCGGTGGTATTGTTGAGTAATGGGAGATTGCAGGAAGTTATTACGGATTTGAATCCGGGGGCATTGGAAAGGCTTGGGGGATTGGACTGAATGGAAGTTGGAGGAAAAGTTTTTGCTGCTATGCTTAAAAATAGATGAATGATTTGACTTTGTATATTCCTCGGGTAGTGGTATCTCACCACTTTCATCAACGTACCTAAACAGAAAAACTCGCCAGTCCTAGAATTACTTATTGCCAAACCATACTACCTACTTTCACTGCAACTGCAACTGCAACTCCCTTGCAAAAAAAGCGAGACAAAAGGTATCACAACCACTAAAAGACACCAAAAACATTCAAAACACTCAAATTTCCTAATAACAAAATATGATTCTGGTATAGTATGTGTATGTGTGTATTGTATACCCCAACTGTATATTCAAATTCTTCCTTTACTCTCCGCTCTCCACTCTCTACTCCGAGGTCACTTATACCCTCCGCTCTCACTGCCAACCCCACTCCCACTCCTAGTCCCACCCCGCCCTATCCGCTTCTTCCCTCTGCTCTCTATCCCCAATTACACAATTTCCACAACCAACCAGAAGGAAAAGTCTATGTTAAGTGCTCAAAATATAAGTTCCCCGAACCCCGTATCCGACAAAGTAACGAACTAAAGCAACGAATCCCACATCGCCATCTCCTTTCCCTTCTTCTCCCATTCATGTATGTGATGTAATAATGTATGTGTATACGTATCAAGTATCAAGAGTATCAACAAAGAGCTATCTCATTTCTTTTCGTATCATCCAAGACCAATCCAGCTACCAGAAAGAAAGAAAAAAGACATCTGATCCGGAGCATGCATTCTAAGCACCTGTGACTTCATTCTCCTTCAAATCCCATTCTCCCTGCTGTAACATTTGTAGAACCTCTTTTCCATCGGATGTCAAATCCGGTTTACCTAAAGGTGTAACCGAACCTGTGAAGAATCTCGGTTGCCAATCAACGCCTTGTTCTTGTCGTTGTTTAGCCTTCTCTCTTTGCCTTTCTTCTAATTCTTGTTTGAGGGCTGTTGCCCGGGCAAATTGTCGACCGTGAATGGCTTCTGTGACGCCTGACCAGAACTTGAGAGATTCGTTTGGTAACTGTTTTTCTGTTGGGGGAATAATCTTTGGAGCTACTTGAAGAGGCGCGAGATCTATTAGGAGAGTTTGGTTGTCCTAATAACGTTCAGTCAGTACCTATCGTCTGATTTTATGGAATGGGATACTTACGCCCTTCGGCCCCAAAGTGAAGTATAGCTTGTCCTTCCAGTTTCCAGATACTCGTGCTAATACATCTTTATCAGGAACATCCTTTATCCTAGTCTTATTATCATTGTCTGGATCGTAGCGGAAGACTACTCCCTCCACTTTGTTCTGCGTCTTTCCTAACCATCCCTCTTCAACATAATGTAAGATTGTCTTGATCTTCGTCTGAGCGCAACTGATGTAGCACTGGTCTCCTACGGTAACACTTAAAGTTCCACGCAAAAGCCCCCCAAGATGGGCGGCCGGATGTGTGAGCTGGTATTGTTCGTTATTTCTCCTCTCAATATTAATAAAGATACCCAAGTTGTGCTCCCCTGGCGTAACCTTAATACTCGTTCCAGTGAACTTTGCCGATATTTGATCGAAACCCCGGGCCGAAATACCCTTTTCCGGACAATCGACATAAAATGCGGAGACGGGTGGATGATGCGAAGTTTGTTCCGTCAAATACGATACTCGAACTTTTTTGCCCGATTTCGGCTTGGGAATTGTGACATTCGACGCATTAGTCGATGACATAGGGGTAGCCTTCTTCGAAGACGAAGCACTAGCTGTGCTTAATTTTCCCGTCTCTATAGCTGGTTGTGAATCTTCGACTTCCCAATTACACTGTTCGAGAGATCAGTATTCCCCACTTCAACCTTTCCATTTAGCTGCAGCTGCTTACCCTAAAAAATTCCCCAAGAGTAGAATTGTATGGCTTGCAAGGTTTTCCTTTCACATATTTGAGATCCTTCGTAAACCAAAATCGCATGACTTCCAACATTCTATCTAATGGATCATCCGAGTCTCCTATTGCCACAAATGTATTCGGTTGATCGAGGTAATTCCAATACTCGAGATTGGGCGTTGGTTCTAATAACTGGGCCGGCAAACTAAATCGAACGGAGGCAATATCTGCCACTCCAATAAACCTATGAGAATAGAGAAAGAAATGTCAGTCATGACTATCCGAAACGTATAGATATCTGCGAAGTGTCCACAGGCTGCTTGAGAGGCTGAAGCCACACTTTGTTGCATTGATAGCGGTGTGATCTTTATGAACATCTTCTAGCAAAGATGCGCAGAATTACATCAACTTACTTTCGCAGAATGCCCAGGAACATCTTAAGTTTTGAGCCATCATCTGGTGGTTTCTCCGCTACCGCGGAGGATGTAGGTAACGACTCGGAGGCAGTCGAGGGGGCCGTCGATGCAGCAGGTGAAGGATTAAATGCGGAGGAGCCCGAGGATGTAGATGCCATATTTGAAGATGCGGATTAAATAACAATTAAAGAATCTTATATTATTCTGGTATGTCGAGCAGAAGCTTGAAGGAAGGAAATGATTTTCAAATTTGGTGTTTGAAGGTTGGTTGGTTGTACAGCAGGTGGATGGATGCTTAAGATGGAGAAATCCTTGGTACGGGAGTGACGTTTATTTTAGGGGCCTTACGATAAGGAGCCGATAGGGTGAAATGATCACAACAGGTGCAACATCTAAAAGGAAAGATTGGTGCGTTTAAATCTCGCAAATTCGAGGATATAAACTTCTGTTTAAAGGTAAGTAACGTGGATTAAGAAACAACAAGAAGACAGATTGATATGACTCTTTGGTGTTTATTATCTATACGATTAACCGTGCGAAATTGAAACCAAATTATCGAATATATAAAACCGAAGATCTTTCTTCCTGTACGCCATGACTCCCGCTCGGTTATGACCTTCTAGTCATTAATACAAGAACAACATCCTGATATCTAATCTGATTTCAATACATTAATCATGTTCAATTTTTTGATAATTCACAACATCTACTTCATATGGATTTTTACGTAGAAAAAGAGCTAAGCAGCACAGTTGCTCTTCTATCCGATGAATTCCTCATTGCTCACAATTACCAAACCCTCGTAATGAGCCCTGGTGACCTCCCCGAAACTGTGCCGCCTGGAGTCCAAGTGACTTCATAACGAGACCTACATGTTTTAGACTGCTTTCAAGATTTGTATCGAGGATTTGAGATTCCTAGTATCAGCAGCCATAGAAGATTCGTACCACATTTTTGAGATTGCCATTTACTGTCGCCGTTCTCGAAACTTATAGAGTCCCTTATTTAGTATTGGCTGTACATCTTTCTTACGTATTTCCCCGGTTCGGGAAGTTCTCAAAATCAGCCGCGGCGGATTTGTAAAGAACCCCCGCGATAAGGTTGGCCTACCCCATCGTTCTCTTCCTATAGTAGATTCTTATGCATGTTAGTTCACGTTGACTAGACTGTATCAAGCCGCCAACTCCAAGGTTTTATTCGCAAGTAGACCCCCGAGCCCCGGGTATTTTCGACTTTGGATTAAGTATGCAGCCCAGTTGAATCGAGGGCCACTATATTACATCCAGCCGCAAAGCAGCTCCTAGATGTGACCCCCTGGCTCTTTGCGCGTGACTGTCATTGAACAGGCCCATCGGTTAGACAGGGAAAATACTCGGCTGAACGGAGAGATATATTCTAACACTTCCACGTATATAGAAAGAGGGCTCGAATGAAAGGATCAAGCTATTTTCTGCTTGATAAGATCCTCAACTTTCGGCAACGTTTGAGGAATTGCAAGTAAGAAAGTTGCACATTAATTCATCACCCGGCAATCAATCAAAACGATGTAGATAGTTCAAAAGAAGAAGGAAGAAAGGAGATGACACCTCTATGTCTAATGTTGACAAGGAGATGAAGGCTTCCCAGCCTGCATTTAGGGAGTAAAATGTTCTTGATGCCATGAAAAGAAAACGTATATTGAATTCCTATGTATAATTTGGTCCGTCTGGACTTTTTGATTCTTGAGAGCCGAAAATTCATTCACAATTTTCAACAGTATTTCAGTACTAGCAGCTCTTATTTGGACTGCACTCCGGACTATTGGACACCTTGACATAACGTAAGTCAGTCTGAAACACAGTGATTCTGAAACGCCAGCTCGTCAAATGCCAAGCAAATTCATAAAAGCAGGTGATTGCGGATGCTCTAAACTCGCTCGCGGGCCGTCCCTCTTTGTAACTACTCAGTGAAACTAATAATGACAATGGAACATTATAATGATGCGTGCTCAAATCATGTCAAGAGACCAATGTTTTCGTTTCATCCTCTTCTCAGATTTCTCATGGATGAAACCCAGACAGCTCTCTCAGGGAATGCCATTCGAGGATGGCCCGAGCACATGTTCGAGGCCCAGTGTCTGATTGTGATGTGACAAGGGCTGGGGAAGGGGAAGAGTTCTTGTGTTCCGAGTCCTATCCTCGAAAAAGATAACAGATCTCGTACGATATTAAAGCTTGGACTGTGACTGTAATCAAAGAAAAGATAATTCCGAGTCTGGTAAAGTAATAATGAATATTGCTCTCTTCCGAGTACATTGACTCAGATAAAATACAATGTGGACACAGAGGAAGTTCCTCCACCCTCCCGCCACCGAATCCCACCCACGCCAGAGATCTCGTGTTCCGAGTCCCGATTCCCAAGCAAACAACATGGACTCGTATGATCCTGAAGCCTTGGGCTATTACCTCTATTCAAAATGATTCGACAACACTTCCTATGCAAACTATTGCCAAGAATCAAAATTCGGGGTCTAAAAACATGCAACCCAACCGACATGTGCCGATTTTCCGTCCAAATACCGTGACTGTCTGCAGTGTCACCAAATGACAACAGCGATATTCATCATGTACTTTGACCTGGGCTCATTAACTACTAAGGCCACACGTAGAATGTCAATGATGTATGCAGAGTCCCTTTCTCGGTGAAGCCGAAACTCGTGTTGATCTAATTCAAGTGTTACGGCGATAGAAAAGGTTGATAACGGCGGCGCTGGTAAGAGTAAGATCGTGGGGTCCTCCACGGTCTTACAAGAGAACACATTGGGAGTCATTAGCATTGCAGTAGAAGGAAGGCTCGTGGAAGCATCGTATCGTAAGTTGGAAACAATTTTTTCTACGGACAAAATGATTCCTTAACAAATAGTTTATATAATTGTTGTATCATTGAGTAACGGCTTGATTTAACCTCCACGCTTTAATTAGGATATTGATGTGGGAGAACGGCCAATCAAATCGATGTAGTATCGGGTAAATGTTATGAAAAGTCCTTGTGCACATGATCTTCCCAAACACTTTTGAAGGTTGTGCACTTCGGAGGTGCTCCATTAGACAAGCATTACTGACGTCATTTATATGGGCCTCTACTTCAGAAAATAAAAATAGGCTGAACAGCGGATAAGACGAGGGGAAAATCCTCTCCTATTCAGGAAATAGATATCGATGACATCGAAGATCCGTAATACATAAAGAAACAAATCTCCAAAAATAAGATGAAAGGATGAAAAAAACTTCGGTTCAGGTGGAATTTGTAGTAATAGGAATCCATTTTGATGAATCTATGTACTCCGTGCTGTTCTTTGGTCTATATTGTTATATATTGTTGTGAGCGATGATCTAATGGCTGATAAATAACGGTTACGTAGATACTGTTGATGCGCGAGCATTTTTGCCTCGTATATCGGTGACAATGTGATTATTGGCGATAATGCTGTTTCTCGGATCTCGACGTGGCAATTTAATTGACTGCTGAAAAGAATATGTTACGAAAATGACAGCGGAACGATCCTTCTCTGGATAACATCCGCGAGGCTTGAGTATTCTAGATGTCGAGAATTGTTCAAGTACCCACTGCTATAGGGCAAATGTCTTGAAAACTTACCCTGGTCCTAATTAAAGGCGGCTTGTGGCTGAAATCTTTCTATCCACCGCCGCCAGCGGTGTAGTCACTGTAGTGGTATAGCGTGCCCGTGGAACAGATTAATGGCTTGAAAATTCAAACCGGCAGATGCATCGCCCTCAATCACTTGATATCGGTACCTTTGATCGACTAGATGCAGTATTGACAATTTAACATTACTTTGGGAGTGAACAACTCATATCGCAGGAAGGAGATAAGATGGGGACGGATACTCTTCGCGAAGCTTCCACAGCTTGACTTCTAAGCGAAAGCTGCATCTAGATCTAGACTGTGGTAGATGTTGCGTACTGTATTTGACTTTCTCTTATACAATAAAATACATCTGGTCGGGTAACCCCGGATTACTATGCTGCCCGTGCATATCCGTGTGAACTTGCTTGCAAGTGTATATAGCATATATGCCTACCGGTATGTCGTAAAGTCAACAGTCCACGATTATAGAATGGCAAGATGTCGCGCATGCAGAATTGGCAAAGTGAAGAGGCATAAAAGGATAAGGGCGGGATGTACCGATTAGACAGACGCTTACGTAGTCTAATCAAGTCGTAGCTGTGGAATGTATCACGTCGGCGTCTGAGGTAGGTTAGATGCGGATTCCGTTTCATGCAAGTGCAGCACTTATTAGGCCGTTCACTTTTTGCGCTCGGCTCCAGCCTCCATGCTTGACACCAAGCTAGCGGTGCACGGGAATTGAACTAAAATTTAGTGGTATCGTATGGAGATTGAAGAGAAAACGGTAATTATGGTTTGGAAGAGGGCACAACAAGGAGGGGTTCGGAGGTTCCGAGGTAAAGAAAAAAAAATGAAATGTGTTAAGAGCATCAAAGATGGAAGGAGGCTCGAGGGAGGAACGACCAAAGAAACTCGAGAATCGAACGTAATCTCAATGAAGGGTATTCATGGGTGGATGCGGGTGAAAGCTGCTAGGAAGACATAGTCACGATATCCCGGAGGAAGATTACTGATCAGTTACGCCACAGCTTTACGCCACAGTAGGCTTGATAATGTTGCCATCATTCGTTACTGGCCTCTGATTCGTATGCCTTCGTCCGAGAGCATCATGGAGCTAATGTGATAGCTGTGGCTGTGCGCTCGAGAACGAAGGTCACATTTCCCCCTCGATTGTCATAATCCAATGAGAAGCAGTGAAATTCATTCAACTGCAGTAGACTAGGCGTTTGTCAGTCGAACTCGTAGACGCTTGAATAGCCTATGAGAGCTCGTATCTGAGGATGATCGAAACAACCCCCATTATCCCATCATCCCATCAACTCTTTATTTCACTAGCAGATTGTAGCTAGGTTAATGCTGTATGCAGTCAAGTCTGGGCTCTGGAGCATATGAACGTATGGAGAAAATGGATTCTGAACCGCGGCAGGTGACACGACAGAGTATGCAAGCATCTGTTAACAGCTAGGTAAAATTTTCTTCACACTGGGCAATCAAGACAGCACACCCTGATTATCTTCCCAGCACCGGAACGATACCTGACCTATATCAGCGTCAGCCTATGATGTACTACGCGAATTATGATTAATGTGTTGTAGTGCCGTTGTGCCATCTTTCCCTGGAGATCATAATATCTAAGCGTCTAAGATCATAAGGCATGAAGCTTGCACCTCATCTCCGGTGCGATAGGTGGATGGATCTGCCACAACGCCACTAAGGAGAAATCTTTTGGTACTAGAGTTTCGGCTCTATAAACTTCCCGTTGATCGACTTGTGGCTCGTACGGCTCGCTAGAGAGTTTGAGTTCCTTTGGTTTCCTCTTCTATGCAGGAGAGATCGTGGCTGTGGCTATGCAAAAACTCTATGGAAAGATTATCTGGAACAGTCCAGACTGAAAAATGATTAAAACCAATGGGATGGACGCAAGAAGACAAAGAGATTGACAGAATGATTTGTTTGGCTGGAGCGCCCTGCAAGTCCCAGAAGTGGAAACAACGTAGATAGGTAGAAGGAAAAATTCCCCGCGCGGCCTGGAAATGAACAAAGTGGCACCCAAATCTGGCAAGCAACACACTAGAACTTTAGAGCCCTGGGCTCGAACTTTCTTTCCCCAATTCTTGAGATTAAGGACTGTTGGAAGGGTTAACTTTGTCAAATTCATCTACGGTGATAGGATGACAATAGTTAGATGCTCCGAAAGCACGCACGTATACATATGATCTAATGAGAGAACCGGGAGAACCAAGATGAACTGAAGGCCTTATTATGATATGGCGATAGAGTATAAAACACAACAAGACGCGAGGATGCGAGTAAGCAATATAAAAGACATTGGCTAGGTTTGAACCAATCTGATGGTCCTGGACTAATGGTACGAGCGAGCTCATTTGGGGTAAAGAATCAAAAGGTAAAAAGGGGCCGATCTCCGAAAACAGAAATCTCTCCAGACTTTCGATATGTAGACGCTCTTTGCAGGTGGGATCAGGATCGGAAAATAATATCACGTTCCGTTGCGACATAATTTACACGGATATGAAGCAGAATTGGGCTTAGCCTTGATTCTCAATTGGGACCGAGAAGAAATAATGATACCCAGCATCCGGTACCTGGCGAGCCTGGGTAAGATATTTCATTGACCGTAATGATCTTGAGTGCGAGAGTGTCAATTCTTAGCAACCATTCTTAGCAACCTTGGAAGTACAAGCCAATGTGGCTTGATACTTCACAAATGAAAAAAAAAAGATAGCGACCATTTGAAAGAACGGAGAAATTGGAACCTTGAATGGGTCGATAATACTTTTCGCCACATTTGAGATTCAATCGATCCAGTGCTGATCATTTCTTGATTGGATGGGTGACTGTGGCTGATGAGATAGATCGGTGATGATGGTGGGAATATTGATGGATGCCGCTTTGACACCATGAAAATACGTCGTCTCTCCACGTCCGAGGACCTCAATAAGGCAAAAGCTCCGCTATATGTACCTGGGTACTCTGTGGATAGAACTTTCTTTAGCCACCCCCAGCAACAAACGACTGACCCAAGGAGTCCAAGTAGAATATAATTTGCACGAAAGATCCCAGCAGAGAAAGAGAGAAAAAAAGAGGATGAGTGAGGTGATTGGGGAGAGGATGACAATGAGAAATGACAAGGAATAATAAGGGAAATGATGTTGCTGTATGGAGTAATACAATCATCGATTCATTCACTCATTCATTCATTCATTCACTGATTGATGGATTCATTCATTCATTCTCATATTGTAGTTGATCTCAAGGCCCACCGATGATGTGATCACATTAAGCATCTACATTTCATTCGTGGTACCGTTGACATGGGTTTCGGTTATGGTGGTTCGTGAATATAAGACGGAGGACGGCTAAGGTCGATGGATAGACAGACTCACTACACGGGCTCTTTGTTATTTGCTTTATTGACACCTGAACGTGAATGGGAGTGTAATAAGTGCGAGAATGCGTTTGATTTGAAGCCGATTAGAGTGCTAGGGAGATGTGGACTGTTTGGATCAAAAGTCGTCCTTGGGTAGAGGTAGTTTTGATATGGTTCGGTGGGAAGGAAGGACCTAAGGTGGTAGTAGTGGTGGATCTAGAACTATTTGAGTAGTAATCAGCTGAGGTGCTTTGGCTTGAGATCCTCATTCATTCAAATAGTCTCTGTTCTAATGCTAGGTCTAGGTCTAGGCACTCCTCCTACTACTATATTGGAAGGAGTAATAATGAGTTTTATCAGAGAGGGAGGCGCTTAGATATCGATGGAAAGGAAGTTCAGCAGTTATACGATGTTGAACTCGTCTCACGGCCAGTGGTACAGATAGTACAAAGTATGCCGACCTACCGATATACAGACTAATAATGAGTTAATGATACGCTTATGAAGATACTTTGGTTGGTAGGTAGTAGTGTAGAATGATTTATATTGTGTACCGGTATATTGTTTATTGTATATTACTTACGTTTATATTACTATTATTATTGTTAATTACCTATTACATATTACCTATTACATATTACCTATTACCTACCTACTTATTATATCTTTCCTTTTCGCGTGGAAGACGGACCCATACCAAAAGACGTACCAAAATTAATCCATGCAATCCCATGTCTATTCTAGGTTTTCCATCAAAAAGAAAAGCAAAGGTTCAAAAGTAGCCTCGAGGAAGTTTCCGTTATGCGAATTTCATAAAATAATAAAACCTATAACCCATCACCCATCACCCATCACCCAGAACCCAGAACCTATAATTCCCCTCTCCCCCTTCCCTTCCCTCCCCTTCCCCTTCCCCCCTTCCCACCTTCCTACATACCATATACCATACCATACCCTACCATACCATACCTGCCTACCTCCAGCTACCTCCCAGCCTACACATATGACTCTGCTCATTTTAGATAAAGCCAATATCATCGTTTGATAAAATTAAGTAATCAATTACGGAGCATGAGATATTAAATACTGTACTATCCCTCCCACACACAGGACTTCGCACCCTTATCCTCGAATAGAAATATTATCGTCGTCGCTCCTTCCATATAATATCAGATCAGATCAGATCAAGTCACGTCACGTCACGTCACATCATATCAATCATATCATATCAATCATATCATATCATTCATATCATATCATTCATATCATATCATTCATATTATACATAGTTTCACTTCGAGAGTCACAAAAGTCAATCAATACCTAATAGGTGATAGGTGATTCCCACTAGGTAAACGAGTGAATTCCCATTACGCTCGCTATCCGAACTGAGCAAATCCCATATGCTTACCCCTCCACTTCTTCCTCAGCTCAATTCTCGACACAACAGTCCACGTATTTATTAATTCTTTGCATTCGGCTCTCTTCACAAAGGGAGGGAACTCCTTTACTCTCTCAAATACTCAATAAAAAGAGCTTTGAATAGCTCAACCATCACCATTCCAAATGTTTAGCAATAGGTAAGCCGACTCTTCTCTCGTTTGCATGTTGCTCTTCGGCTCGGCGCATCGTGTTGCGCTTGGTACATGTACATTACAGCCACAGCCAACTTGCTTTGAATATTTCGTGGACCAAGCTCACCACATTTAATCAGGAAATCTCAAAAACCTGGCGATGAATTCATCACCGACTTTCGAAAACACTTTCCAGAGCTCGTCTCTTCAAACAACCCCTCTGGGAAGCAGATCGATAAGGTAACTGCGCCTACATTTGGGCCTGCGGATGGATCAGGCAGGCAAGTCACCCCAATTTTTCATCACAATCCTACACAATTTGCATTACCTATTGAGTTGTTTTTTATTTTTGTTTTTTATACATTAAAGCTAAAAACTTAATACCTGTCATTTCCCTCATTGTTCGTGCTTCTGTTCATCATGTATGTAAGCTAATGCATTTTCCAATGTAGACACCATAGCGTAGGGGCTGAAGATACAGGTAAAGAGATACATGATCCAGATCCAACACCCAGAGCCCGAGATGATGCTGCCGCATGGCGATGGACGCCCGGTTTATTGGGATCATCGTCCTCCAACTTTGACTCCAACTCATTCGGATTCCCGTCATCATCCTTTGTCAATGCAACACCAGGCCCGTACACTTTGACACCGGGAGGAACGAATACTGTATACCATCCTCAAGCTGGAGATCTTCATATGGGCATGGGCATCGGTATGAACATGGGAATGGGCATGGGAATGGGACCTCCTCTTTCAATCCCTACCACTACAGATGGTCTCCATACCGAAACAATGATGGGCATGCCTAATTTTCCTACCCACGATTTTCATGATTTCAACCCTTTCGCACATTCTCATCATCATCAACCGCAACCACAGCCAACCTCATACGCGCCGTCTTCCTTCATCCATCAGGACACTGGTTACGAAACAATGGACCATGACGGATCTCCTATGGATGATGACGAAGGACCACTTGGTTCAATGGAACGGGTGATGCACCAATCTCCCTTGACATTCCAGCCACACTCGTACGACATGGCTATGCCTGGATCAGCTTCTCCATTTGCCGAGAAATTTCGTTTTCAGGCTGTGTTGAACGCGCCAACGGCGATGGTTAAAAATTCGCAAGAGATTCCAGTGACATATCTCAACAAAGGACAAGCATATTCGGTCTCTATTTTGGATACTGAAGCGGGCCATGCACTTCAGCCAGGAACTCGCTACCGAACATTCGTACGTATCTCATTCGAAGATGAACAGCAGAGACAACGACCTGCTTCATGCTGGCAGTTATGGAAAGAAGGAAGAGGTACTAACGAGGCTCATCAACGTGGTGGAAAGCTCCAAGCGGTCGAATATGTTGAATCCACGCAGCTTGGTGAAAGTGACGATAAGCGAACGCGCATGGAGCTGGATACGGCTTCTTTTGATGGATTCTCCGTAATCTGGACTCCAGCGGCCAATTGTTCCCCAGAATGCAATATCGCTGTCCGCTTCAACTTTCTTTCCACGGACTTCAGCCACTCAAAGGGAGTCAAGGGTATTCCCGTTCGATTTTGCGCCAAAACCGAAACCTTGTCTTCCGGTTCCCCACATGTCAAGGAGGCTTCTGAGGTAGCTTTCTGCAAAGTAAAGCTCTTCAGAGATCACGGAGCCGAGCGGAAATTATCCAACGATATTGCGCATATCAGAAAGACTATTGATAAGCTGAAGCAACAAATAAGCCAGGCAGAGACTGGTATGAAAGATTTCGGGAAGCGAAAGAGAGGCTCAACTGCAAAGGCACAAATGAGTGAGCGACCTGGCAAGGTTCAAAAGCACAAACGTACTTGGTCCATGTCTTCTGCTTCTTCTGCGGGTGGACGAGCTCCGGTCGAAGAGGACCTCCAGGAAAGACTTTCGCAGTACTCAGATATGTTTCAAAGTACACGACCAAATAGCGTACTTTTCTTACGTGGCTCGGAACAGGACGACCCTGATCTTTTCCCGGTGGCCTTGGCGGGTGAGCCACTCGATTTAACCAAAGTAAATTCTCGAGACAACGCCACCTGGGCGGCGAGGAGCAGCGCACGTAGCTCGACTACCGGTACCTCTTCTATCATCTCCCCGTCGCCAAGTTCAATCTCATTGCACTCCCAAGCTGCGCCACCCGCATCTAATATTCCCACTTGGAATGATTTCCACAACGTTCCACCAGGAGACTTCCAAAATCAAAATCCACAGCATTTAGCGAGCCCGCCAGATCAGCTAACCAAGGTTCCCAAGTCAGACGATACTGGTAGTTTAAGTGGTTGGATTGAGGCTTTGGGAGTTGATCCTTCTTATAATCCACCTGTTGAACAACCTATCAAGCCTGTCGCTTGCTTCTATGTACTCCGTAGAGACTCGGCCCAATCAGCTAAACACGAGTATCACCGAGCTATCTACTTGATGCAACGTTCACTCAAAGATTTCACTAGCGCCATTGCCACGAAATGGAACTTGGAACCTACGAAAATCATGCGCACTATTCATGTGCTTGAAAACGGTTTACAGGTCGAAATGGATGACGATGTTGTACGCGAGCTGTCTGAAGGCCAAGACTTTATGCTAGAGGTTCACAATAGTCAAGCACCAGTCAAACGCGAATGGGAGATGGAACTCACTGTGGATAGCGATAGTGCTGGCGCGACACAAAGCGTTGTCCACAGCGAAGGATACGAATTGAAGCTGTTTTTCTAATCAACCTACTTAATTAACCTTTCCTTTATCACTTGTTTTATTATACCCATAGACCAGGAGGAAATGGTCGTGTAATTGTTATTGATCTAAGGATCTAGGATTGGGTCGGGACTGGGCTTGAAGGGCGTCATTGTCGTTTTCTGAGATACCACATTCCTACATGAAATGTTTTGCTCCAAATCACCTCCAAGACGACCGTGTTTAGGAAAGAAGCATATACATCAATGGAAGATGTTGAGAGACAGATTCGAGATCTGATCTCAAACGGATTGGGAAGGGGTAGAGGGGGGGAGAGCTTTCGTATTCTGTCACATTTGCCTCTATCGGGAGGATCTTTTAAGCGTTTCATCATTCTTTTCACGGCCTCGAAAGCCATACGAACACAATATTTGACGCAGTTATATTTGTACATGGAATTTCACGATGCGAACGAACCATTTCTTTTTCACAGGGTTTGGGGTAATATTCAGAATTGGTACACAGATGGGCCTCGATGGCAACGGTGGCATGGGCGCGCTTTTGTTTAGGACTACCAGCAAACTTTGAGTATACAGTCGCCATAGTTTCACAGCATAAAAATGAAAATTCAAATATTCCTTTACTTTCTTGTGTTCCCAATAGGTAGTGATCTGCTATGTGGTGACAGTGAATATGGAATTTTTTCCCGATAATAATCCGAGTTATGACGGCGCCAAGAAACGTTAGCACTACTTCGTAATGAATTACGAATGCTTTGGCTAGGTAGAACATAAGGTAGGTAGGGTAGGCATGCATAGATGATTAAAGTAACACACTAGGTTTAGTAAATATATGTGCCTATCTTCCGGTAGTGGCAAGTTTGGTTTTGGTTACTAGCCACACTTTACTTAGCCACAGATAGTACTTTGCCTAGGTAGGTAGCTGGAGGTGTACCTAGGAACCTAGGCTCACTCTGAACGAAATAACAAGTATACCAAAATTATATTATTACTTCCAAAATTCATATTTAAAAAAATAATTGTAAATTTTGATTTTTAATTGAAATGTATTATTAATAAAATAATATTTTATAATATACTTTTATTTTATTAGATTTATTATATCTCTTTAAATGATTATTAAATTTTGAATTGATAGTGTTTTAAAGAAAGTCTTAATTTTGGCAGGTTTGGTGTGCCCGTTTTTTCGTTCAGAGTGAGCTAGGTAGGTAGTATTTGGTAGCACTGTTTGGCTGGAAGATGAGAAGTGAGAGATGGGAAATGGGATTTAGAAAAGGGTTTGGATGAATGGTTTGAGGAAGATGGATGGATGAGATGAGATGATGAGATGATGAGATGATTGTGGTGGGGATGAGATGGAATGGGAAGGGTTTATGTTTCTTTCCCCTTCTTTGTGTTTAGGGGAGATGAAATGATGGGGATGGGGATGGGGATGAGAGGGGAGCAGATGTAGGGAGGAAGATGTAGGGTTGAAGATGTAGGGGTGGGATTATGTATTTATTCTATCTATATTCTATGTAGAAGCGAGCGTGAGATTCTGGATTCTAGATTCTAGATTCTGGATTCTGGATTCTGGATTCTGGATTCTGAGGATGTTGAAGGAGGGAGAGGGAGTTAAGGACTAGGTTGGGGGTGAAGATGGGCGGAGATTATGAGGGCTGTTGATTTGAAATGGGTGGGATGGAGTGGTAGATGGAGTGACGGTGAGGTGGTGGATGGTTGGAGGTATAGCTTTTAGCTAAGTATATGAGAGTTAATAAATATCTTTTAAGAAGCTTGGATCGAATGCTAACTATGGTTGATAGGTAAGGTGTCCTTTCTCTACTTTGGGTAGATATACGTGTCATGGTTTGTAGATGGCACTGCTTTATACTCAGATGGGACTTGAATGCATTTGACTTCGAGGTTGATAGTCTATAGAGTTAATGTTAGCTTGATGGCTGCTTCGTATACTGGCTAGTTATCGGCTGGTACTCTGTATCTACAGCTCCCAAGAGGGAGCTGATTACTCAAGCGAGATTATTCCCGCTGAGAAATTTGAGCTTCATCATTGTAAGGTGATAATGAATGAAGCATGATAGGGACTTATGATAATCGTCCTTGCTTGAGGTATACTATCTAGAGGTATTTGGAGATGATCACGAGAACTTAGGATCCTCTCTCTTGGGGATAGGATCGATGATACATGCATCACGTTTTATACAGCTTATAATTATCTCTAGGAACGACTTAAGTCACTTTTGATAGCTCACTACTCTTCTCTTTAGGTAGGTATTGTTTTTTTAAGCTTTTAAGCTTTCGAGCTTCTGAACTTGTAGGTCCGAAACAAGCATTTTCTCTCAACATCTAATCCCGTGTCTAAGCTCAAGAAGATGACTTGAGGGATATCTAGTTTTCCTCTCACTTGATCTCATCCGGCTAAAATATCTCAAATTTACAAGCGCGGTTGAGAAATTTTGAATGTGAATCTTGTCAACATGAAATGAATTAGTACTAATAATACTAATCAAGTGATCAAACGGTAAATTTAGCAGGTGCTAATGCTGCCATACTAACCTATGGCTTGCATGATCAAAAGCGAGCCAACCCAACACACCAAGCTACAGTCGCGCAATGCCAATCGTGAACTATCGATTGAGTGTATGCTAATTGTGCATTGCGGCTACAGAAGGAAGGACACGTATATCGAATTTCAACTGCCAAGACCATGTGAACTTTAATGAGCGCTGGCGATGATTGATCTATCAGAAGTTATATCAGCTCGAGATCGGCTTCACGGAATTTCAATTTTGTTATTTGTGTTGTTGATACTGTGAGCTAAGGAATCCGGATAGCTCGTATGCCTTCGATCAACTCGTGTAAGCCTACTTTGAGCAAGTCGATAATCACCTACCTACCTAGTAGACATTGTCCGATTTGTGTGCATATAATTTAAGGTTCAGGACAAGAGAAGCCATACCACGCAAGCCTCAGACACAAGCCGCAGATATGTGATTGGATAACAAGACAGCCTCATACCTATGCAGTTCAACCACAACCTTGGAATATAGCAGCATTTACGCTACCTAGTACGTATATGTAAATGTATATGTATCCTGCAGACCGGTTTGATCCCATATATCTTTAGCCTGCATGTACCCCAGAGAACCTGTCGCAGCCTGATTAGGCCGCCATGGGAAAAATTCTCCAGATTCGCCACCCATCTTCCTCAAAAACAGCACTGTGTCCACGCGTAAATTGTGGCTGTGAAGGTGGCACAAGCCTTGCTTTCATGGATAAAATCCGGATGACGATAATCATCGGTCTAGATGTGGCACTTTTTCATCGGCTCCGACGATCAGTGAAGAATGTACAATACCGTTTTTTCTCGCCTCCTACGGATATTGAGCCGATAAGCCTCAACTGAGCTGGTGCCACGATCTTGGTACCCCTCACAATTGCCATTTTTACAACAGTCCCAGACTTTGCATTTGACATGTGAGATCGCCGTGCGATGTGATAGAACATGCATATGGCGGGGATGTTCGTTTGCTCGGGTCTTGTAAAAGCGAACTGTGGCTCAAATTTAGAGTTTCCCTTGGATATTTGAGATATATCTGATAAAAGAAATATTAGAAAATATTAAATTAATAGATTTGACGCCGATTTGTTGTGCAATAAAATTCGAGATCAAAAATTCAGCATGCAGATCATGACCCCTATTGTACTTATCCGAGATCAGTCTACATCAAACATGTTGATCATTACCGAACCCTTTCCTCTCCACGGAGTATATCCCAAGCACAATTCTCTAGCCACAGTTCGGGTCCACTGGTTACTACCAGCTAGTTTGTGATGAGCCACATATGGCTGTTCCATGCAAACTTCAAAGACGCTTGTCTTTTTCGACTATATACGCCGGCGCCATGATACAATTTTTTTAATTTTTTTAGATCTGCACTTCTCCGTATGGAAGTGTGGCTCAAATTCTCGGTTGTGAGATACACTACTTGTGCAAGCAGATCCTTTCTATATATGCGCCTTTGTCGGCACTCAGTGGCGTTATAGACAACAGTAGGTCTGTGGATGTAATCACGTGAGTAATTGATGAGGAATAGGTTCCCTGTCCCTTATTCTTTCCTGAATATCACAGGAATGGGAAATACTTATCACTATTTCTGTTTTATCCTAATCATGATCACTGGATTGAGAGGAGTCAACTTCGGCCTTACTTTGATGAATAGTCTTATATCAAATCTCCGCGGAGAGTATCCACGAAATGTTCGGCAGTTAACATGGCACTTGACATTTATATGATTGATATGATCGATTGGCGAGGACAGACCGCAGAAAATAAAGTCATGTTTAATAATCCTTATCACAAAATATCCAATAAACAGTACTCCATTCAAAAATGCCCGCTAATTCTCATGACCTATCCATAAAAACTCCCACCAACACCGCTCCAAAAGGGCCGTTTATGCAAGGACAATCCCAATCTTAAAATGCAAATTGACTCAAATAGTTCAAACCAGCAACGCAATCCCCTCATACGCCCGTTCTACGGTTTTGCTTCCTAGTCCAGGGACAGCTCTGAGCTGCTGTAGAGTTTTGATCTGACCGCCATCATCCTCATTCTGTAGCTCTAGAAACTCAACCACATCTCTAGCCTTCTTGGGACCTACTCCGCAAAGACCCCTGATCATTCCTACATCTCTAGAGTTGACAATATCCAATAGATGTCTTGTTCGAGGTGTGGGGGGATCCAGCAGGCTAAGAGAAGCTTCGTCGTTGAAGACACGCAATTTGGTTATCGTTTTGGACTTTGTCTTTTTTGACTTGACGGCTCTGTGTGAAAAGCTATCATCATCCTCATAATTCTCCTCCTGATTTATAAAAGATGCATCGTACTCGGCTTCAGGTTCTGAACTCTTTCTTGATACGGGCCGTATTTCCTCATCCTCTTGCTGGAATGAACTGGCGGGTGTTCGCAGCTGTATAAATGGAGCAGTAGGCTTTCGCATTTCTGAATCTACCGGCACTGAATGCTTGGTTGCACCAGTATTCTTTGCTTGAATTTTGCTTTTGAGATGATCAATCTTCTTGAGCAGTTTCTCTTGGCCTGGGAAGAAAGGAAGTGCCATCCTGATAAAAATTAGTCAATGTTACTTAGTAGAAATAGATTAGCTGGGCAAACCTACTCATACATCTTGAGAGCGCTGGTTTCTTCACCACGCTCTTTATGTTGTCTCGCCATAAGCAGAAACCTCAGACCTTCAGATCTCGCATCTTCCGCCGAATTCTCATCAATCTTCTTTTCCAGAGCGTCGAGTCTTTTCTGAACTGCTTCACTAATTTCAGTGGGTGCGGTCTTCGATGTCTGTTCTAAGGCGCGGTTTGCGAGGATTTCTGAGACTTTGCGCTCAACCATTTCCTCAATCTTCGCGGCTGAGATATCAACTGTGGATGATTTGAACCCTGATGGCACAGGTCTGGCGAGTTTGGTAACCCGTGAGCCGATGACTCCATCTGATGGCCGCTTTTTATTTGAGTTCGATCCTCGGAGTGCTGGAGCACTGCTCGACGGCCGGGCTGTAGTTGCTTTGCTCTTATCTGTATATACAGAGAAAGCTTTTGCAGGTTTGTCAGCCTTTTGTGCTGGGTTGGCTACAGTGTTATGCGAATTCGTGATGGGTCTCAACGGCTGTCGTTGCATACTAGCTCCGGCTGGTTTCCTGGGTGGCTGCGTGAATACAACTTCATTCTCAATTTCCCTGACCTCTATTCTCTTTGCTCTTGAACTTACGTTCAAGGAAGACAGAGTATCCAAATGGTAAGATCGCAGTGGTGCAAGGTTCAAAACCATTATAGTGATACCATTATTTTGACCCAGACTGAGAATCCGTGTCATTTTAGATTCTCGGTATGGAATTCTCTTGTCGCCTCTACCGATAGCATCAATACACTGACTGAGAACGAACAAACTTTTGTTGATGCTTGCAGATTCAATCATTCTCTCCTTGCCATTATCTGTTCTCCGGTTGTCCTCTGATCCTGCTAGATCGATTGCTGATGCAGTACTGATCAAGGTCGCATCGCCAGTAATCTGTGTTACCTTGACCATCAAGATGGCATGGCTTCGACTACTCTGCGCATTGAGTTTGGTCCCTGCTGTGCTCCGGTTGTTGTTGGCTTCTATGTATAACTTTTCGAAATCCTTGAGATCATTGCAAGACCTCTCCGAGAGCCCAACGACTATTGTCTTCCCATCCTTCTCGCGAAGTGGCAAGCCAGCAAGAGATCGCTTGTCAGGAGACTCGAATAGATCGAAGACTTTGTCGTTGTATATTTCGTAGTAGGACAATGTAACAGTAACAGAGGTGTTCTCTCCAGAATCCTTCGCAACCTTACGTCCACGTCGATAGATTCCGCTCAATAATCGAGGAATGATCCCACGGTCTGCCAACTTTGTTCCACCACGCATTGTATGTGTTTTGCCCGTTCCAGTAACTCCATATGCAAAGAGTGTAACATCGAGTCCTTGGAACAATGATTTCAGTGTGGGCGCAACCTCGTTTGTGAAAAGTTCCTCTTGGGTTGTTCCCATATCGTAGACCCCATTGAATGTGAAACTAAATTCCTCCGACTCATTTTTTGGATTCGGTATCCGGACGACATTGGGTGTTTTGCTGTCTTGACTACTTTCGGCGCGCACGATGGTATCCTTATCCAATTCCTTTGGTAGGAGAGGACGTATCCTGGCAACGACTTGTTCGGAGAGTCAGCTTGGGATGAGACTCGATTGATTTCTGCAGAAAATACTAACCTCGTACAGACATGATCACAATCGAAGGATATACAAGTAAAGAATAGATATCAACAAACAGAAAAGAAGAAAGAATGGAATTAACGATTATGCAAGATAGTATCAGACAAGCAAAGAACTGTATTAACAGAATTAAGACCTTTGCCCGCTCCCTCAAGGAGTGTTCTATACCAATTCAAGTGAGTGTTAGTTGGGTTGATGTATTTCGAAACCTTAAAACCATGTCAAAGTTTTGATTGATGTTGAAGCTCTACCCGCCAAAACGCAAACATCGCGTTGCCCCAGCAACAAATGCTTCACCGAAACTCTGCCACGACAGGCAAGACAAATAAGTACCTACGTAATCGATGATTGTATGACAACCATACTAAAATACACAAGTTGATCTGAACTCAAGACAATTATAGACATCATGATCTAAGTCTAATAAGTAGGTGAGTAGGTATGACTTCCTTTAGAGCGAGCCGTCAATCTTTAGGGGAAAAAATGAATGCCCCCTCGGTTAACATCTGTAAATCATGGACGGGAAATCAGCATCTAATGTAAGATCTTACCTATGAATGGTCGGACTTAATACTTTTTTGTTGTTATATTTTTCAACAAATGAAGAATACTGCTGGTACAGTCAAAAGTATGGTACCGTGTGATCTTGGATTCCCCCATATTTATAACAACCTTTAACACCCTTCGTCTCTGCGGCCAGGGGTGGATATTTAAATCTCATTGATTAATTGAAGTCACGAGTCAACCACAAAACAAGTCACGTAATTCTGGAAAGATACAGCAATAGTTTAGCCTCTATCTACTCCAAAGCTTATAATTGAATAGATCTCGTTCACATCTAAGCCTTAAATAATATATTGAGCTGTAAAGACTATTCAAAGGTACTCGTTTCGGCTATCGATGTCGCTTGCATAGAGGACAGGACGATCACTGTCTGCTTATCTTATATTATTGAACCGTTAGACTGGTATACATACAGTGCACTGTAGGAAGACTTGCAATCAACATCTCTCATGTTCGTGACATATCGTCTGATGAAAACACCAAATCTCAAGTCTATTTCACAAACCCCGAATTCCAAAATACCTTTCTGAAATTTGAGTCTACATTGAACCGCCGAGCTAGTTTCGCCACTAGTGGCGAAACTACTAGCCTTCTTCACCTGGTGTGACTATATTTCCAAAATGCCACCAAATTACCTGTCTAAAATCCCACGTACGCTATATTAAATAGGATTTCCAGCGGCTTTTATTAATTTCTCAGCCAGCCATTCCGGTTGGCTTATAAACGGGCTATGGCCGGCGTTTGTACGTTCGATCGTGCCGAAACCTAACACAGATTTGTGGTTAGTTTTTTGGGATTTCTGGGAGAAACTGGATGATCGAAAAATAGAATGATGTTTGAGTATGTAGGAGGTTGCGCAGGTAGAAATAGGAATGATGAGGAGAACAGGACAGGAATGATACATAGTTGGAGGAGTGTGACCCTGGGAAACGACTTTGACTTTGCCTTCTGGAGCTCTACCCCTTCTTTTCATGATATGAAGATTTATCACCACAGAGTAACAAAGTGATCCAAGAGGAAGCAATAAAAAGAAATGAGCAAAACTTACTTCCCTCGGCAATCTCCTGTGCTCCCCTAATCATCCCCAACTGCGCTTCAACAGGAATCGCCTTATCTTCTTCACAAACAACAAACGTACTCGGAATGTGTCTCCACGGCTCCGTAGTCACTGGCGAATCAAAAGTCTTGTAACTGTGTTCCTTCAGCATCTCAACATATTTTTGTGCTTCATTTCTGGAAACATCGTTATAGAAGATTTCATAAGGGTCTGAACAAGTGACAGCTCTGAAATCTGGGGAAATGGTCATCCAGGGAAGGGGATTATGATTCAGAGCACCCATCAAAGACGCGGATTTGGGGAGACAGAAGGCCGCGATGTAAACCAAACGGCGGATCAGGCCGGTAGGAGAGAAGGGGGTGGTTGAAGGAGAGAGGGTGGCGATATAGGTGTCTAAGGCCGACGAGCCGACTACTCCGCCATAAGAGTGGTAGACGAGAATCAGGGGAGTAGACGTGGAGAGGAGAGAGTCGATTTTGTTCCTGAGGTGGGTTATTATGGTACGTTGGAAATTGAGAGAAAGTAACAGGGGGTGGGAGTATACGAAGAGGAATTACCTGATTATTTCTACATCTGGCTGGGAATCTTCGAGATGAGGAGATGCACCCACAGATTTTAGGGAAATGCCGTGGACTTTGTAACCCTTCGCTTCAAGGATATCTGTGGTGGGTTTAAACTTTTGGAGCAGAAAATGTCAGGAGACGCCAAGTAGGGTTGCGTTAGGCGGAAGAGCTCCTTCAAATTATCAACAGAGCAGCTGAAACAGCTGCAATTTTGCATACCAACATCCAGATCATTGAATCGGTCTGAAAATAGGAGATCTTACAGATTCTGGGCTATGCCATGCTCCAGGCACGAAAACGAACTCTGGCTTCTTCGATGTATCTCCCATATTGACACGAAGATGAAGTAGAGATAAGATCAGTACTTCTGAATGTGAATGAATGAAACTTGGAGAATAATGAGACACTTCCAACCGACATCACATAGCACTATTTATAATATCTCAAGGACCCTGAACTTAAAGGCTTATCTCCCTGGACCCCATTTTTCACATCCAGCTTATGTGACTATTGTCAACATGATATGTTGATCATGCCCAGATTGATCTTAGCAAAAAGTATAATTGTACGGGGAAAAGGCACGGGGTACTGAGCTTAACATTAACTGGGTGTGATCAGACCTTTGGGCTTGCCCCTACACAGGGACAGGCCATCTCATCCGAAATTGTTGGCGCAAAACATTTCGGGATTTGGTAGCCACAGCAAAGGTAGCACGTGGGTAGGTAGATAGGCAGATGATAGCCAGCACATTGCATTATATGCTTATCATTAGAAGAAGATAATTTTCATGATCTCATTAATAGTCATAATACATCCGATACATCCCATATGGTTATCCAACGCCCGCACAAAAACAATAACACACGACAATATTGCATCTCATCATGCTCGACCCGTGATGTAATCCTTATTTTCTATCGTCACGCTCTTCGTCATATGATTGACCTTGTATACTCCGACCAACCTACTCGCGAGTTCAAACATGTTGTTTCGCAGCGAGATAACGATGAATTGTGCGTTTTTTGTTCGTTCCTTGATGTAAGACGCTACGATGGAAACCTAGATATGTTAGCAATGTATAATCGATAAGGTAGTAGGAATGTACTTACATTTCTAAAATCAAGAGCAGCGTCAATCTCGTCCATTACATATAAAGGTGTGGGTTTATAGTGATGCAAAGCAAACACCAGTGCCAAACTACTCAATGTCTTTTCACCACCACTCAAATTTGAGATGTTTTTCCAAGATTTCTTTGGTGGCATCACACTGAATAAAATTCCCTCCGAGAATGGATCCAGCGAATCCACTAGTTCCAGCTCGGCATTCCCTCCCATGGTGATCATTTGGTACATCTCTTTAAGTCTAAGGGAGATTGTACTAAAACCTTCCATGAAGCCTTCGAGACGAAGGCGTCGCAAATCATCGCAGCGTTTCTTGGCTGTGTCTCTTTGAGTCACAGCACTTTGTAAGTCTTGGTTCCTTGCAGCATGTTCTTCAACTCTTCGACGATATTCTGCAAGAACACCAAGCTCGACATTGACATTCTGAGTTTTCTCTTCCAGAATTGCAATCTCTCCCTTCAATGCCTCCTTGCTCATATCGGCGAGTTCGTCTCTGGTAAAAGTAGGAAGTTCCTCTTGCTCAACTTCTTCGCCCAAGTCACTAACACTCTGCAGAGTAAGCTTACCCAACTTCTCTTGCCAATATCTTAGTCGCTTTTGATTCTCAGTCAATACTTTATGGTTTTCTTCAAGCTTGTTGCGCATTTCAATCTCAACTGCACGGGTCTCATTGAGTTCGGTAGTTTTCTCATCAAGGTCAGCTTTGAGAGCACTAAGCTCTTTTTTCTTCTCTCTCAGAGTCTCTTGGGCTTCATCAACTCGAGCTTGTGATCCTTCAGAGCTTGATCCTTGATTCTGAATCTCCTGCTCTATTGCTTCTAGATCCGCAATAGAAGCCTGTATTTCCTTAGTAGCCTTAGCATGATCTTTCTCGTGTTTAAGGATTTGTTTTTCAGCCTTGGTTTTGGTCACTTCTGCTGTTGACATGGCCTGATTAAGGGTATCAATCTCTTCTTTCAAAGAATCCACCATAGCACGCTGAGCACGAAGCTTCTCACCACCAACTTGCATAATTCTGTCCTGGAGAGCTTTGATTTCATCTTCAACGCTTGCTGTCTCCGCATGAAGTTTCTCAATTTCTTTTTGAAGCTTTGCGATGTCCTTCTTCAATGCAGATACTCGACTATCATCTGTCTGAGATGGCTGATGCTCCTTGCTCAACTCTTTGATTCGTCTCTGTGCGTCTACTAGGTTTCGCTCAGAACTGTCTACCTCTAGACCGAGCTTTTGCATTTTCGTATCGAGTTGCGGTATTTGATGATTTATATCTTTAAGTCTCGTCTCTAAGTCTCTCTGGCGATCTTGAAACTTCTGGAAAGTTTTCTCAAGCTCATCTCTGTTTACTTCCAATTTTGAAACTTGCTCTTTTGAGACTTCAGCCACCAGCTTTGAAGACATCAGCCCCTTCTTGACCGTGTTTCCACCACCAGACATAGTACCCGATTTGTCAATCAGCTGGCCATCCAAGGTCACGACACGCCATCTTTTAGCTCCGTAAGCGATACGATTAGCTTGTGCTAAATCTTTAGCTACAAGTGTATTTTGTAATGAGTGGAAGAATGCCGGTCTAAACTTGTCATCTTTTGGCTTGATGAGATCAAAGAGACGAGGAACGTTTTCTGGTGTTTGGATGGGTGAGAGATCACGATTTCCTAATTTATCCAAACACATAAAGTTACCTCGTCCGAGGTTAGTCTTTCGAAGATATTCGATACACTGCTGACCAGCCTCGACTGTATCCGTTACAAAATTATCAAGGGCTCCACAGGCAGTAGAAATTGCAATGTCGAATTGTTGGTCAATTGTGCCTAGATTTCCCAGTCGGCCATGGAAACCATCAATTCGCCCAGATTCTTTAAGTCTCATCAGACCAGTCAGGACATTTCCTTGAGTTTGAGTGTTTGAAAGACTAGCACGAGCTTCGTCGGCTTTTTGGCGAGCCCCAGATAGTTTAGCGCGGAATTCCGGCTCCTTCTGAGACAATTGCGTGAGTTCGGCTTGTAACCGAGCACCGTCCTTTTCCAGCTTCGCCCTTTGCCCTCTGCATTGCTCGAGTTCTTCGAGTTTAGCCTCTCTGCTTTCCTCTATGGCCTGAACCTTTGATTGAATTTCCCGAAGTGCTACATCACCGGCATTCGCCTTCTCATCTAAGATTGCGAGCTCACTCTCCGCTACAGCAATAGCAGACTGTTTTTGATTGATCTTTTCATTCCAGGGTTCTAATGACTTCTGCTTGGCCGCGATTTGATCAGAGAATGCTTGGGTTTTTCCTTTGAGACTATCCCTAATATTAGCGAGCTCCGACTCCTCTTCTGCCATTCTCTGTTCGGTTGCAGCTATCTCGGCAGCAGCTTCTTGTATTTCTTCTGTGCACTTCTCAATTGTGGCCTGAGCTTCAGAAATGGCAGAGTCGGATGTGTTAATTGTCTTCTCCAGTTTCTTCTGTTTCGTTGTCAAGAATTTCTTCTTCTCTTCAAGCTTTACTCGCTCTTGATCGAGGTTTGCCATTTCCTTGAGAATTGCTTGCGTGTACTTTTCAACCGACTCATACTCCTTTTGGCCTTTTTTGTACTCCTTTTCAAGCTGCTTGATACCTGCTTCGTTGCCCTGATGTTTTTCCATTTCCGCGTCTAGCTGTGTTTGCATTTGGCCAATAGCCTCTTCCGTAACGGCTAGATTATCACCGCACTCATTGATATAAACTTGGTACAATGCTGATTGCTTCATGGACAACTCATTTTCGTCCCTGATATAAGCAAGAGCCTTATCTTTCTTATCCTCAAGTGCATTTTTTTCTTTTTCAACATGCTGAACCCGCCCGCTCTTCTCAACACACACTTCGTTTAGAGTCTCTACTTCGGTAGCAGATTCTTCAATGGGGGTCTTATATTTGGATGTGCCAATGATATCCTCCAGATACTCCAGAAGACCGTCATCATGCTCATTTGCAGCTTTTGGCTTCATTTGTGCAATTGACTCGACTTCACCTTGAAGGATCAAAAATCTCTTATGATCTAAATCTACACCTCTATCACGAAGGAGTGTCGTGACAATGGTGAAATTTGACTCTTTTCCGTTGATATAATATTTACTTGCGTTATTTTTGAACGCCCTTCGAGATATGACCAAATCAGAATTGGGAACAATTTGATGGGTGCCATCTGGCTGATCCATCACTTCTTGGAAATGTACAGCAACCTCACAATGATCCAAGTCCGGAAAAGCTGCTGAATTGTGAATCAATGCGGAAATCTTGCCCTGTCTCATTTTGCTAGCTCTGAAGCCGAACACAAAAAGAAGAGAATCGATGACGTTAGATTTTCCGGAGCCGTTAGGGCCAACGACAGAGGAAAACGAAGAGTGAAATGGGCCAACCTCCTGGCGACCAGCATAACTTTTGAAGTTCGTAAGAATCAGGTAAGTGATAACTATTCGAGATTTTGGACCAGTATCTTCAACCACTGGAGCTGCTGCCGCAGTTCTTGATTTCAGCACAATATCCATGGGCTTTTCCATGATTGTATCCATTGCTCGAATAGGTTTGACAGCCGACGCTTGACTGTCCGATGTCCCAGGCCTCTCCGTGATATCTGCAAGAATTGTGCTATTGTGCATTTCGGATGGCTCAGGAGACTGCGAGGTATTTGGTGTTGGTAGAGTAGGATTTGACTCAGGTGCCACTGAGCTGCGTGCACTTCTGGTAGGCAGTACACTCTTTCTTTTCCGTGGGGCTGACTTTTTTGTAGGTGACTCTGGCGCTGGGGTTGCTGTCTGGTCAGGATCGAAGATTTCCGAAGGTTCAGCATTCTCTGCTCCTAAACTTTTCTTCGCTCGGCCGCCTGCGCGAGGTGTAGCTGCCATAGAATTCGCCGTTTTCCTCCTTGACTGGGGGGCTGTCCGGGTACTACGCTTCGGTGCGGGGGTGAACTCTTCCTCGTCATCTTCCTCTTCAACCTTTACTTCCATACCTTCATCCTCATCTGATGATTCCACTACCACTTTCCGGCGAGAAGCGACCCTTCTTGAGGACCGCACTGGGGATTCTGACATGACGAGGTCCAGCAAATGTGTTGTTTTTTTCACTCGCGGGGGAAAATCGATTATTGCTGTGGATTAAGGAGCTATATTAAATCAGTAATGCATAATGAATACCAAAGGGTCACAGAGAGCAAGGTACCTGTTAGCAACGCGTCCTATATTCAATCAATAAATAGGGTGTTAAATGTGTTGTGTTGTTGAAGTTTGTTGTTTTTCTTGTTTGCATATTGCGGAGGGTCATTGTTTACTTCAAAACAGTCAAATAACGCTAAGATAAGGTTCTTATCTACTATCAATACTCTATCGTCGCAACCATTGCAAAATAACTCCTTAAACATAAACAACGGTGCAGAAATAATACGGCGATACAAAATGTTTACCTTTCAGAATTTCGACGAAGTCTTTGACTTTGATCCAGGCTGCTCATATGATGAAATCGCCGTGCGAAAAATCGAGAGCAATCGTAAGAAGCTTGAAGGTTTATTCATGGACACTTTACTGAAGAATTTTGAAATTCGTCGACGTGAGCTCCTACAAACCGTTGCGGTAACATATCTTTTACTAACTTGTGCGCAAGCTGTTAAATATTATCCACCGAAATCAAATAGTGACCTCCGAAATCTACACAAAGTCATCATTGACTCAGCGGGCCAAGATCATCATAAACTATCAGCTCTGTATTATATACTGCTCGACTTTGACGCTCCAACCGGACGAAGAGACTACTCCACTACATTCGAGCAAAAGTCGTTTTTACCTCATAGCTACCAAATCTATATGAAAGGTCTTTGGCATCTGGATAACCTTGATTTTGAGGTTCGTGACTCTCTGTCTCTAAGATCCGTAGATACTTAAAACATGAACTGATCATTGCTAGTTGGCACTTCAATACCTGACCCATCCATCTTTGATACCAAGCTTTGCGGATGAAATTCTGGAAGCCCTCGTGCTACATTCCTCAGACGATCTCGCAATTCCATTAGCATACTATCATACTGTACAGCCAGCCTTGACATCGTCTCGAGCGATAGAAAGTTTGTTTTCTGCCATCGCAAGAACAAGTGTCACAGAAGCCTTCTACTTTTCGCGAGGGCAGTCGCAATACATGCAACGACACATGTTCGAACAACTGATCGCGGCCGTCTTAAAAAACTCTCCTTCGGAAACTATCGCAGATCGCAGCGTCGAACTGGTAAATCTACCATTGTCACCAGAAGAAGAAGCTTGGTTCGAAGACTACTTACTTCGCGGAGAGGGAAGAGCAATAAGAAAGGCTCGGGATACGATCATGATGCGACGAATTGGCACTGGGAAATTTTCGGAAACTTTATCACTTAAAGGCATTGGTAGCAGGTCAATTGGTGGATTAGATTGGGAACGCCTGTCTGCAGCTGTGAAGGAAGGACTGGGGCCAAGAATTGACGTATGAACGAGAAGGGCGAAGCATGTACATCTACATTTCAAAGATACCAACATAGCGTTATGGAGTTAATTGGGGATTTGCGATAGGCTCTGATTTGCTGAATATGTAATTATTTTGTTTTGACGTAGATTTTTACTCATTCCACTTGTGACAATCAATTTTCGAATTAACCGTACCGACGCGTTTAACTACCAGACCGCGTTCCGACCAACATCTTCAAAAATTCATTCGCATCAATCAAACAAAGCCGTCTACACACTTTTATGAATATGAATTTTCTCAACCCCCGCGAATCTCGAATGAATACCTTATAAGTGTAGCCGTTTAGGCTCTGGCCATCCATCCAAGAATTCCTTAACTACCATCTTGATTCCCCAGGCAGATTAAACCATGGCCGTGTGTAGATTTTGGCAGCAGGGGAATTGCAGAAACGGAGGTATGGCTATTTCTCGAATTGAAGGACGAAAGTGTGTTAACTATTGAAAGCTGATTGCAGATTCGAACACTCCGATCAAAATGCCAATTCCAATAGGAACGGCTTCAACAATCGATATGCGCCTCTTCAAAATCAACCTTCCAACCAATCCAGCTCCAAAAATTTCAATACACAACGAGGAGGTGAGTATTTTGAGCATACATAAGTATATACGGTGGCTTACGGCGTTGTAAAGGAAATGAGGCGCATATACCTTTCAGTCTCGATAAAGCGACTATAAAGCAAGACCTCACGACCGACAGACCTCAATGGATTCTTTCGGCATACGGACCTGGGCGCCATGCGCCAGAGCAGTTGTTCGGTGGACCAGCACGGGAACAAAGTTTTGAGGAAATGCGCCTTCTCCATTACATTGCGGCAGCTTCTGGCAATGCTCAACCAGCTGTACGTGAAATCATCCTGGGGCTATGAACTATTGGAGGCTGATATTTTCTAGATACAAGATGCAGAGAGGCTATGGCAAGAAGCAGATCAGCAAATTCAGACTGCGCTCAATGATATAGATGGCGCCATAAACTACATTGTCGCCTCCGACAGTAAGCATCCAAATCGGAATGATATTTGTCAACAGGGCACCTCCACAGACCAAACACCATGGGTTCAGAGGAGCGACCATCCTCCTGTAAACAATGCTTTTGGTGCAGCCAGCCAAACGCCTACATCAGCATTTGGGCAACCGTCTACTCAGAATGGCTCTGCATTTGGACAACCAACTAACCAAAATGGTAGTACCTTTGGTCAGCCTTCAAGTCAGAACACCGGTGCGTTTGGTGGGCCCTCTCAAGGCTTTGGAGTTGCATCGCAAATCGGGGCATCTGGTGGTTTTGGCCAGCCGTCCGCTTTGGGACAAAAGCCAAGTGCATTTGGTAGTACCTTTGGACAGCCTTCACAACTAGAGCAAAGGGCTGGGGCTGGGGCGTTTGGAAACCCTTCAGTTCTGGGACAGAAACCAAGTCCGTTCGGTGCACCCTCGAATGGTGCCATGAATTCTGGACAGGCAGGCTTGTCCAATTTCGGCGATACAAGTAATGCTTCTGCCCAACCAAATCCAAATCCCCTGGTAAACCCCATGGGAGGGGCTTTTGGTTCCAATCCTCTCCCTCCTGGGATTCAGCAATCGCAGGTCAATCCGATAACGCAAAACAACAACCCATTAGCGCCCGTTAACTCTTTTAGTCAGCCTACTCCACCAAATCCATTTGGCTCAAATTCCGGAAGTACCCAAGCATTCGGTGCTCCTTCTCCAGCGCCAAGTAACCCCTTTGGAGCTCCAAGTTCTCAACCTATGAATGCGACGCAGAACCAATTTACAGCTCCTGCTACACAAACACAGCAGTTTGGTAATCAGCAAAGTCCTAGTAATCTAAATATGATCGCTGGTGCTCCCCCTGCGAGACCCGGCTCCAATATGAACACTTTCAGTCCCAATTTTCGACCACCACCAAATGATAATATAGTACCGCATCCTCCAGCTGAAAGTTACATAAGGACTCGGGGTGACAAGTTAGAGTCTTTCAATGGACTCCCAGTCGAGTATAAGGACGGAGAGCCAGGGACATTCGTAAATGGCAAATGGCACAAGATATGGTGTGCAAAGGGGTATGCAGGGCCAAACAAAACTACCGAAATTGAGAACGTGGCTTTTGACGAGCCGACGACAGCTGCATATCTACAGGCCAGGCGAACAGGAGCTTTTCCAGGTGGTGTTATGCCTTTGATGCCACCCAAGAGGGAATGGTGCTTGTTCAACTTTTAATCTACTGAACTAGATTTGGGCGGTTATGCATTGGGATGGCGTTGTGGGTTTATTACCGTGTGGTTTCAGAGGAAGAGTATATAACATACGGTCTTGGAAAATGCATTGTAGGAAATAGTTGAGCATTGCATTGTTCACGAGTATGCTGCTAGGACTCGCTAGCATCTAATTGAAGGAGAAAAATAACGGGAAATCAAAAGCATGCCTTAGTATCCCGTTCAAATTTACCCTTCTAAACGCACTGTGCATGGATTGTATTTCGCGCCTGATCCGAGTGCAAACTAATTTACAAGACCCATTTCGTTTCATTTCATCTCTTGTCTTTCCAAGCACGGTAGAAATTTCAAGTGAACGTCGCGTCTCGGTACTATTAAATATTTCGTGGATCTGATGTAGACTTCTCAAGAAGTAAATCTAACATTGAATGATTCGAAGATCAAAAGTTTTCGCAAGTCCACTCAAGTCATTTCATTCCCTTTTGTCAAGTACACATACCTCATCTTCACGTCTCCCATCCCGTTTCCCACAATACTCAACTTCTTCCTCTGATCTCTGATGTCCGCCTCTGTCTGGCTCGCCATTCTCCTCCAGTCCTGTCTCCATTCTGGTATATCCAGAAGCCCCAACTCGCCCTTAAAATCCCTTCCATACTCAATAACCTTCAATACCTCTCGTAAATGAGGCATCCCTGCTAAAATCGAAATAAGATCGTGCAATTCGCACATCCGACCCCAACATACCGCCGTGAATCCCAAAGAGGTGATGGGGAAATAGGAAACAAGAGATAGGACAGTAGCAATGTGATTGTCGTCCTGAGATTCACGATGAGAGCGGACCTGGGACAAGGTGATGTAGACGGTATCCTCGGTTCGAGATACAGGGATGCGCATGTGTGGAACGGGAAGGAAATTGTAGGTTGAGAGGGCGAGAGTGCGCGTTTCGTGGTTGATGGAGAAGAGGATGGGTGGTTTGGTAAGGGAGATGAGGGAGATGAGGGGGGCGTTGTCTCGGTTTGGGCGGCTGGCTATTTGGACGATTCGAGGGGGTGGAATGAGATGAGTCCAGATTTTGAGGCGGAGTTCTATGGGGAGGTCCCAGAAAATCCGGAATTGGGAGAGGCTGGATGGGGCTTGGGGCATGCTGGGTTTGAGGATGGTGTGTAGCGATAAATGGAGGTATAGATATAGAAGGGAGATATAAACAAAGAGGGGATAGAAAGTTCAGCACAGTTTTAAGCTTATAATCAAATGATCCTGATGAAGACAAAGAACTTTTCTTCCGTGGTGATTATACATGCCCGAGAAGGTCTTCTTTTGACTAGACTTCACTTTGATTCTTATTGAGAATCAGATTTCGACTGGGAAGGAAGTGTAAAAACGGTATTAGAAAACGATAGCTTCCGCTCATTTCGTTCGATCAGCTTTGCAGTGCTGTCAGATATATCATTCTATCATCGCCGCGCTTTCGTCTGACATATAAGGGGAAGTCAATTCTTGATCTATCATCTCAATACACACAATTGATCTCTTTTGGAGAGATTAAGCCTTATTACAATTCCCGACTCTTGCCTCATCTCTATATTCTCATTCTCATACAATTTTGGAACTTCCAAAGTTCTTTCATTCCATTTCCATCCTATTATCAACCTTTCCCTATTCGCCACCCCTAACAATGCTACGTCACCCCACCATCTCCAACCCCGCACTTCACTTTTTATCAAAGCTCAAGCTTCACTTCACTTGATTGTTCCTTTCAACTCGATATTGGAAGAACGTCAACTCAAACTCCAAATATTGCTCTCCAAGACGCTTCGCTCGGGATCGGTGAATAGATAAGCATCTGAGCATTAGTATCATTTGTGTTTACTCATTAGTAAACAAAGCGAAGCCGCTCGGAAAAAGAATAAGAAACAAACGAGCTACCCCTCCTCATCATCTCATTTTGAAACGAGCTGGTGGTCCTCCTCAGATATAGGATCGAAACTTCCTAGCAACTAGTAATTCTCAAAAGAAGAAATAGTACCAGCGCATGCGGATATCCTGGCTCAACTTCCAACAACTCGTAATCCTCTTCCTGCTCATTATATTCGTGAAGGAAACCCCTCCAAACACAGCGCTTTCTCTAGAACTTCCAACAAACTTCACACCGTCACCTTTTCACCTCCGCCCATATCTTCAGCGCTTTTTGCACATACATGGTACGCAAGTGAGACGAAGAATAACGACCAATAACAAGATGGCGTGGACATGTTCGGGTCGTACAAATGCCGAGTTGATAAATAACATGTGGAATGCCGGTTTGATCCATAGTGAAAAGATTAGAGAGGCGATGATTTCTGTACGTTTGTTTTGACCCCCCTACTTACATTGTATTCAGTAAATCTGATCTCCCTTTGACTTTATCAAAGGGCCTAGGAGATGAAAGCTAATCCAATCTCTCAAGGTAGATCGCGCTCACTATACACCCTCTGAATACCTGGCATACGAAGACTCGCCACAATCCATTGGCCATCAAGCCACCATATCAGCTCCCCATATGCACGCTTCTGCTCTCGAATATCTACTCCCATATCTAGGAGAAGGAAAGAGAGTTCTAGACGTAGGGAGTGGAAGTGGATACCTCACAGCCGTTATGGCCGAACTTGTACTTCCCTCATCATATTCACATTCCTCACGTCGAAATCCAGCAGGATCAGAAGCTGAAGCTGAAGGGGGAAAGTCAAAAGTGGTGGGATTAGAACATATAAGAGCATTGCGAGATATGGGCGAGACCAATATGATGAAAAGTGAGAGAGGAAGAAAATGGTTACTGGAGAAGAATGTAGAATTTGTGGTTGGGGATGGGAGAGAGGGATGGAAAGATCCGGATGGGGAAGAGGGGTGGGACGCCATACATGTCGGAGCCGCGGCGACAGAAATTCATGAGGCATTGATTGAGCAGTTGAAAAGTCCTGGTCGGTAAGTTCGACATGTCGATATTGAATCTCCTTCACAGATCTTTGTATAATGAAACTAATCGCACTGTAGAATGTTCATACCAGTTGAAGATTCTCGGAGAGGATTTGGCGGTCAACATATCTGGGTCGTGGATAAAGATGCAGAGGGGAAAGTATCGAAGGAAAAGTTATATGGGGTGAGATACGTCCCGTTAACTGATGCACCGAAGACGGCTTTTGCATCATGATAGGATGATGAAATCAACTGCCTGTAACGGTGCAGGACATTTGAGTACCCAGGTAGTAAACAATTGGTTTGGCGGGGAAGCGGACAAGGAGGCAGGAAAGCGAGATGTTTCTAATGGTGTGAGAAGCTTTGATACGGACCATGCCTTCTCCGAATCATAGCTAGAGCTATTCTAAAGGCGTATGGAAGTTATTGGGGGAAATTGAGGTGATCATGCATGAATAGGCAGTAGGCGTCAGGGTGTGTTTTGAAGTTTTTAAACTTAGCTTTGGAAGGATATATTGATTTGAATACCAAAACTCGGATTTATTTTGACCAAATATACAGATAGCAGTTATTCGTTGCAGAGGGGACTCAATTGGATATGATCGTCTTCACGTTCATTTTGAAGAGAGAGAGAGAGAGAAGGGGAGAGGGAGAGAGAGAAGGGGAGAGGGAGAGACAAGACGAAGAGACACACGATGAATGCTAGGGTGGATAATGTTAGTATTTGGAAGAGAAAGTGCATCAATAACCTAACTAGGTAGTTGATGGTTTCAATGATTGACCCAGTAATCCGGTAAGGTTCACAGACGGTATGGGTAGTAAAAAGGGGAAAGAGGCGCGATCTAACAGAGCTACTATTGACAATGAGGCTTGAGTTGCTACGTCGACGTTGACGTCTTTTACAGAGACGACCCGAGCTGAGACAGTGGATTAATGAGAGCGATGCGACTGATTAAGCTTAATTTCATGGTTTATTCCGTACAAACTACTCGGTAATCAAAATGCTATGGTAGGTATGTATATGCGTGTGTGTGTATGTAATGGAAGGATGAGTAAGCCCGATCGAATAATCATGTGCAAGTGTTTGCGACATCGAACGTGGGGAACACAACTAGTTTGCACTGCACTTGTCAGATCAAGTTATGTGCAACCCAGGGGCGTGAAGATCGTGAGTTGAGAAAGAAAACACGAGTTTTTCGATGCTGGCATATGTGATATCTCAACGCTTCCATCGTACGTTCTTCGGAACAATAATAAAGTTGATACCTACCTACCTAGCACCTACTTTGTTTTGGGAACCCCGTCGCGGGGTTTGAAGATGTCCGGATGTGTGTGTGGATTGATCATTAATCATCAAGATCAGAGCACCAAGACGGATCGAGGTAGCATCTACGGAGTAGGCGGAATGAAGTAGTTAAGTTCGGTACAGCCACGATGCGGGAGAGGGCAGGAAGATTGGGGTGCCTCTTGTTGAGACAATAACATGGGAGAGGTGTGTGAAAAGAGGAAAAAGAACTCCAAATGAAAGACACGTGGGGAAAGATCCAACACGAATACGAATCATGTGATTAAACATTTGTGTGGGTGTGGAAACTTGGAAGAGTGGTAAGGTAATAAAGTAAAGTAAAGTACTCGTAAAGTGAATGGAGCAAGCTCAGCCCTGGTTTGCACGGAGGATAAAAAGTTACATGGGGGCGAAGGATTCACAATCACCGTCACAAAGTGACATTCATTGCATTTGGATGGTTAGGTAAGCTTATTGGCATTTTTGGCAAAAAACGGTTATCCGCCTCCCCGAGAGAGCTCTGAGCAGAAGTCGCAGGAGGTGGACAGATAGGTAGTTGCCCTGTCGTCATATCATGATGGCGACGAGACCGAGGACCGATGTGATAGTCGAGGTCTGGAACCTGGGACCGATCTTGATGTTTTGGGCTTTTGGGGTTGGGCCAATGAGAAGCGAGGAATGGGGTCGGGATGGAGAATTTCCTCCCGTGATATTTCGAGGGCCAGCCGTAACCGTATGGGGAACTCGGCAATCTGGATAGAAGAAGGGAATGCGGCGATGGGCCAATGAGAGGAGGGGACGGACCCCTCTATTCGATCTCTCAGGTATGAGTGATAGGAACAGAGATCTGCGTGTATTACTCACCTTGCTTGCTCTATCCTAGTCCGTATGTTGACTTGACTGTGTATACAGTACATGCTTTCGCATAGATGATGAATAATAGCCAGGTACACTCGTACAGTATTTGGAAGCGTTTGGAGGTTCGCTCTTGGAGTTGCTTTTCTTCTCGCTTTTCTCTTATTCGTATTCGAGTTGAAGTGATTACATAGGTATGATGTTATCCGATAATTAATGAGGGGATTTTACCAGAGATTTTCGCAAGTAATACCGTAATACCGTAATCGTAAAGCCTCCACAGGTAATTCGATTGAGATCAGTCCGTCAGTAAGTATCTACCTAGTAGGCAATTGTTCCCGATCATCGAAATCTTTCTCCCTCGCCTTTTTCTTCCATTTGTTCTACGCAGCTTACCTTACCTGGGTGGGCAGGCACAACACCAACACCAACACCAACACACGGCACTAGGTAGGGAAGAGACATGGAGGTCGATGTCTAATAAATATCTACATATCTAAATATTAAATATCGAAATAAGGACAAGTAGTTTGATCAATGAAAACTCTGGCCAATACAGACTAAATCCCGTCGCGCCAATAGCAAAAGAGCAACGAGCACAGAGCAAATGAAACCTGATAACCTTGGTGTCTCGACTCTCTTCCCTCGAGATGCTAGATACCCCGATGCTGACCTAGTGCTGCTAGTTCTGCTAGTTCTGCTAGTCCTCCTAGCCTCCGATGATCTTCACCATCAAAGGATTAAATCTTACAGTGATGATTCACCAGTACATCTGGCTAAGACGCAAAGAAACCCAATACCATTGATCAATGGCCTATGATGCAGAAAGTTAAGGTCTCTTTGGGTTTAGATCGACTGCATCGAATTCTGAAAAAATACGGTAGACGGGATTATCGAAAAGTTTAAAGTCCCATCTTGATAAATTTCGGATGCTCTGCTTTACTTTGCTTTGCTCTGCTCTGCTCTGCTCTGCTCTGCTTACCTACTTTTCCCTTGTTTTTCTCTACTCTTACCTACTTTTTTAATCGATTTTAACTTTGACTCTTTCGACTCTGGCCTACTCTTCCTCCCTCTGACCTACTTTTTCTCTATTCTTACTCATTCTGCGCTACCCTCACCTCCTCTTCCCTCCTCTGACCTACTTTTTCTCTATTCTTACTCATTCTGCGCTACCCTCACCTCCTCTTCCCTCCTCTCACCTCCTCTTGCCCTACGTCTACCCTACTTCTACATACTTCTACTAACTCTCAACCTTCCCATCCTGCATTCCCTAGTATTTAATCACCCTTTGCCCCCTCAGCTATACATTGGACCTTGTAATCATTTATAATCTTTTCTCAACTTACTTATTCCAAACCTTTCCCCATATTCTTATTCGCATCCATACCCATATCCTTATTCGCATCCATACCCATATCCTTATTCGCATCCATACCCATATTCTTATTCGCATCCATACCCATATCCATATCCATATCCATATCCATAATCACACCTCCCTGCCCTACCTACAACCTTTGTATATCCCTTCACACAATTCCACACGATTTAACTCTTTTTACTTTTTTCATTTTTTCATTTAATAATTTAAAAATAGAGTAGCATTCGTACTCTTACTGTATATGATAATTCTGGCTATCTACACGGCTTTAATCCACTTCATTCACGTCTTCACCCCACTACACCCACTTCAACTCTAGATCGATCGTCTAACCTCTCTCGACGCTAATTCTATCCACCTACTCTACCGGTACTTCTTTTTCACGAACTACAAAAGATTGGTGCAACACCCATATTCGCTTGGAAAATTACACATTTCACCCACCTCTCATCTCATCTCATCTCTTCTTTTTATTTTATTTCATCTCAAAATAAGAAGAATCATCAATTCGTTTCTTTCGATTGTTTATCATCTGGGATATCACATCACACTCCATCAACCATCTTTATCGAGCTTATTTATCCCACGCTTTCACCAAGCTTCGCTTACCGATCTACGACCCCCTCATCCCGGTATCCGCAATCGTCCTCGAAATCGACCTGATAATCGACTTCACAACCGATCTGGGATTCTCAGTCAAATCAACCTTAAAATCGAATATTTTCTAATAGGAAAGACGAACCGAGTCAATCACATCCTCCTCTCCTCTATACATATCACTTCTTCAATACCAATATATCATCCACCATCTCGATTACTCCCACCCAGTTCGACACGAGGAAGCACCCAATATTCTTGATATAAGATTTCTGTATTTTATAGAACAACATAGAGACGCCCTACAACAATTAGCCAAGATGACTAAGGATAAGAAGATGAAGCCCGGAAAGGTCGAGAAATCCTATTCTAACAAAGTATGCACACTCATCCTCGTCATCTTTCCTTTGGCGAGATTGTAAACATAACTAACATGCTCCCAAGACTCCCAAGACCAATCTGGAAAAGATGTCTCACAAAGAGCGTGCATTTATTGCGGCCGCCAATAGAAATGATCGTCCAGATGTCAAGGGTCGAATGAAGTCCGCTAGAGAGGCTTCAAATCTCCACCGAGAGAGAACCGGTCGAGGACTCAAACTTTCAGAGGACATTGTCATGTCTGGAAATTTGGGTGAGGAGGAAGAAAGTCCAATGCGAGTCGTTCAGAGACGTCATTGGAATCCCATGTATAACCCAGTCCCAGTTCCCATTACCCAAACTGAGCTCATGCAACATTTACGCGACAATCCGGCAATCGCAAACAACATTCTAGCTTTGATTGAAGGTGCTCAAGGCCTTCGTCCCATGGAGCAGGTCGAGCAGGTTGAGCCACAAATGGCAATGGAATTGTCATTATTCGTACAAGTCAACCATCAATTAGCAGCACAAAATGCTAATCAACCCGGGAGAATGCCTCAAGATATACCAACACCCCCAGGAACATTAAGTCGAAAAACTAGTTATGGCCCAACCATGCCAACGCCACCACAGGACCAAAGTATGACATCGCCATTAGAGGGCCCAATGATGGCATCGTCACCAATGTTAAATAATGAGTCAAATATGGCCGCTCCACAAATGGAACGACAGGCCAGAAGGCGACATACAAGCTTTGGACAAGATACAACGTTGTACGACATGCCCGGCTACAATCGTAATCCCGGACCTCAATTCATGGGCCGAAGTTCTAGCACTCCCGGAAACATAACACCTGGTTCACCTTTTGAACACGACTCGATGATTCAAAACGGAGGATCACAAACTCAGATGGATGCAATGCATCAAAATTCTGTGCTTCGAAGCCCAGAGCCCCAAACTCACATGAATCAAGTACACCAGAGTCCCCTGGATTGGTATGCGAAAAATCAATCGCTTCCTCAGCAAGCAAATCAAATGCCTCCGCAGCAGACGAATCAATTTCCCACGCAGTGGAATCAGGAAAGATCACCGCTCGACATGTCTTACACATCTCATTTCCTTCCAAGTCAAGCAGCACAAACAAACGCCATGGAAAATCACCCCTATAATCAGTTTGCGCAACCGAGCACAGATGATAAGTTTTTCGCTGACTTGATCGATTTCAACGGCGGTGGACGTTAAATTTGTATATCGACCTGAGGATTGGGGGTAGATGTGAGATGGTGTAATTTTTTAATGAAGGGAAGGTGTTTTTGTCGATATTTGAATTTGGGAGGCGAAGCATAACACGGCACGACATGGCATGGCATGACGGGAATGCTTGCTTGGTCGCTTGGCTTGGTTGTTTTATTATTATTATTATCATGGGAAATGTACACGATTATGGCGAAAAAATGGGATTCACGACTAAAGGTGTTGTTCACCTCAGGAGCGAGGTGTTCAAAATTATCATACACACATATACCCATGATACACGGAGTTGGGGATAATTTACTTATTACTTGTTGATCAGTCGGTATAGACTGGGACGGAGGATGGGAGGGAGGAGAGGGGGGTAATCGAATTGGTCGATTGATCGGAATTCATGAATATGGATATGACGATGGCTATGACTATGACATTGATTCCTGAGTTTCTTCGAGTTTATATTTTTATTCATATTTTTATTATCATTATTATTTTTAGTATACGTGTATACACTTTTTTTATTAATATTGTATTATTAAAAAATTTGTTAAATTTTATATTAGGATGATTGGTGTTTTTGACTGATAACTGGCTTTTCGGTTGAGGTCTAGATTTCGATATTGATTTTGATCTTGGTTCGAGGTTTATACAATGTACTATATTGATTGTAATAACGAAGATTTTGTAAGTTTTGATGATGTTTTGTGTGAAATATGTGTGAAATATCTTGTGTGAAATATCTTGTGTGAAATATCTTGTAACAGCAGGTAGGTAGGTAGGTAGGTAGGTAGGTAGGTAGGTTGGGACTACATGGATGGTCTTGATGGTCTTGATGGTGTATTTGTAGCGTTGTTTGGGATGGTTGTCTGGAGTGGTTGTCTGGAGTGGTTGTTTGGGATGGTTGTTTGGGATGGTTGTCTGGAGTAATTGGTCTACTGAGTAGATAGATGAATTGAGTAGTTACTTTACATTATTGAAAATCTATCTATATATATAGTAAAATCCAAAAAAAAATAATCAAATAGTTCACTCCCTACCTACCTATCCATCCATCTATCTATCTATCCAGATCGTCAAAGAACACACACATACATAGTAGTCAGAGTACCTATTTATCATCATGAAGTATTCATCATCATGAAGTATTCATCATCATGAAGTATTTATCATCATGAAGTATTCATCATCATGAAGTATTTATCATCTGGAGTATCTACCCCTGTGGTGGCAGAATCCGTGGTTGACGAAACCATTATTTCATTAATTACCATAAAATTTTAAACTTTCAATCATGTATTGAAAGAATCGTTTTTAATGAATTAATGTGATAATTTAGAAATCTGTACTCTACGAAGCTTATTCTAATCAATAGGGTTTTAATGAAATTTCTTGAATTTTGAAAGTTAATTGAAAGCTTATTTGTTGAATTCAATTAATAATCAATAGAATATTTTGATATATATATATTAGATTTATTTGCTATTCTTGCTTATATAGTACATTCTGTACTGTGTGGCATAGTGGTAAAGCTTCTGATTGAAGAATAAATCGAAAGTGAGGTGAATAGACCCCCTTTAGACTTTCGGCTATTGCCTTCCACCCACTCTCTAGCTCCTACGTTCGTTCCTTCCTCTTCCTCCTTAGCTCTAGTTTACCTTTTTGACCTCCTCCTAGTTCGTACACTCGCTCCCTCCCGTCCACCTTTCCTGAAACTCTAACATTCAAAGATCTGAAAATCTTTAAGGCCCCTCAGGGCCCTTATTTTCTTTTTTTCTATTAAAAATTAATACTAAACGGGTCGCAAAAAGTGCCGATTCCATCCATTACAAATAAAGTGAGTATTTTGTCAATTACGAATATATCATTAATATCGTAATGTACGTATAGAAAAGTTGTATGGGAATTTATATTGAATTTCTCTTCGTCTCGAATATTGATTCTGCCACCACAGGGTACCTAGCTGTATCTATACTCAAGTAGGTATCTAATGATATTTACCTAGGTAGTAGTGATCGTCAAGTTAAAGAGATATCGAGAGTATGGATTTTGTCTGGAGTGGTTGTTGTCTGGATTAGTAATAGTAGATTCCTACTCGAGTAGTAAAAATATGTAGTGCGAGTTGTGTGGAGAAGTTGTGGGGAGTACCGAATGGGTTTCTGGGGAGATGGGGATTGGATTGGATTGGATTGGATTGGATTGGATTGTTTTGTGTGGATACCTAGGTAGGGATAGGGATAGGGATATGGATATGGGTGTGTGGATGGAATTGGTTGGGTGTTTTTAATTGGTTGATTAGTTGGTTGGGATTTGGGATTTTATGGGATGGAATGAGATGAGATGGTGGGATGATAGAGTGGTAGGATCATAAGTATGAGGGTGGGTGTGGGAGTAGGTAATATGATTGTATTTCTATAGATAAGAGAGAGGGGAGAAAGGAAGAGGAAGAGTGAGAGAGGAAAGAAGAAATTTGGTTGATGGATGTGTGATATATGTGTTAAGGAGACGGGAAAAGGGAGAAGAGCTTCTTTTCGAGTGAAGTTAGATGAAAGAGGGGAGTGAGAGTGTGAGAGAGTGTGAGAAAATAATAAAACGGAAAGATGAAGTCAGAAAATAAGAATAGAAGGAGAATTAAAGGTCAGGGATATATATACTGTAATATAACACAGCATATCACATGCACAAAATAATGTTTAGAAAGTGATTACAAAACCAACAGGAAAGGTCGTTTTTCCATATTCTATCATATCATATCAAAGAAGAAGAAGAAGAAAAAGAAGAGAAAGACAAAAACAAGAATCGAGATGACTCAGGTATGAAAAGAGAGTGATTTGGAGATCCGTATATGAGAATTTGTATGTTGTATCACATCATACATATCTGTAGAGAATATAAGATTTCTTAATATACAGTATCTTGGAATTTGAAGAAGCGCGGGCGTGAAACTTGAAACTTGAAAATGGAAAATGGATAGTAGATATAGATATTGATATAGAAGTAGAATTGGAATGATATCCAGGGAGAAGGGAATAGAGAAGGGAGAGGCAGAGATAAGGGAGATCAGATATAAGTAATCCCTTCATTCCAAAGAGCACCTAGGTATCCATCTTCCCACCCATTTCCGATAATTTTAACATCCATTCTTCCTAGGTAGGAGAGCAGAGTTCTTAAAACTCGAAGAGGGCCCTTAAAAATTGAAACCCCAAAAAAGCCCCCCCAAAAACACTCATGTTTCAGTCACGAGAGGGAAAAAGGAGAAAGTTAATGAAACCAATCGTCGAACAAAACAATAGAAACAAAATGATGATCGACGAGGAGAAGAAAAGTGGAAAAAGTGAATAGGAGTCATGGTGTAGAGAGAAATATTATAGGAAATACTTGAGACATTCTAAGCCTTGACTACAGACTAGAGCTACTCACTCCATCCTGCTCATCTGAGTTCCATTCGTTCATTTCGCTTACACGTACACTAGTTCTTCATTTTCGCCCCCAGAATCGTTTCAAAACTATCTTGCAATTTGATCTTCTTTGAATTCATATTTTTATTGTTTCTATAAAACCAAGCAATGCTCGTTGCGCCGTGCTCATACAAAACAGAACATGTATAAAAAAGAGCATACGCAGATAACATCATGATGCATCTATATGCATGCAATGCATAAAAATCAAGGATAAACGAGCAAGCTGCATACATACGCAAGCATTGGATATCATGCTATTCCATCCCATCCCAATCCATTCATCAATCATATCATATCATACCTACCCAAAGGCAGATTTTCCAATATCAAAAATTCGCCTCTCCTATTTTCCATGCATGCTCCCCTCCCCAGGCTATCTGACATTATCTCCCAGTCCCAATCCAACTATCCATCTACCCATTTAATCCCTTGTCCACTTCTCTGAAAGATTTACCAAGCATTTCCATGACTATCATAGGATAGCTGCGAAGCGGCACCCGTCTTATTCTCTACATCTTGTTTCGGCATAATCTTATGCATATGTTTCGGATTCATGAACCCTCCGTTATTTAATTCCCCCATTTCCATGTCCTCGTCATGATGCACCTCAATGCCATCCTCTAAACCGTTTGCCCACGACTTTGCAGGTGCAGAAGTAGGTACTTCGACTTCTTTCAATTCTCTATGCACTGCCCCCACCAAATCTATCACATCCGAACTTCGTACGTAGCCGAGATAATAAGGAGTGCCACTTGCACCAGCAGCCTCATGTTCGAAGATTCTTCGACGATCACGCACCTCCGTCACATATTCGTCATTATATTCTCTCCAAACATCATTTTCGAAATCGTAGATGTAGATCCAATAATGGCCACCACCAGCTTCACCACGATGAATAAATACAGTTTGAAGCTTGTATTCGTACTTGGTCATATTCGTGAATTGTTCATTTCTTCTTTGCTTGAGAAGCTGAATTTCTTTCTCGTTTCTTTCAATTTCTTGGTTTAATTCAGCTTGGCGTTCTTCAAGCAATGTGACCAAGTTTGCGTCAACTTCGATGTCATCCATCTCCTGCAAGCTTCTAGTGAAGTTCTGTGCTGCAGATAGTGCATCACAAACAGATATTTCTTCTGTTACTTTATCCTGGCCGAGGACTCTTTGTCGCTCTTCTAAAGTATTAATACGTGCCTTCCATTTCCATGCTTCTTGACGACGACGCATCAAAGTAGAGTCAGGATCTTCGGAATCCATATATCTATCAAGATATATCGTTTCTGGAAATATTACCGCGTTTCGATTTTTGTAAGCAGTATGCTTGATATTGTCGTAACGTGTACGCTGAATTTGTACTTGTAAGATTGGGGGGAGTTTGGTGATAGATGCATATTGCGGTTGAATAGTACCATCGATATGTACCTGCTGTTCGTCGAAGACCACATCCAATGCTTCATAAATGTCTCGAGATTTGTTTTCATCCGGAAAAATAATGAGATTAGCCCATGGCTCAACTTTCTTCTCTAACTTTTCCGACTTTCGAAGATAAGAGGCATTTGCACCATAAAATGTGTCTCTGATTTTATCGATCTGCTCACCAGACACAGGATCGATACTTGTCGGCTTTATAGCACACTGTAAACGAAACATCACGTTTCCGATAACTTCTGTAACATCTTGCTGAGATCCAAATTTCCATAGATCGTCGTCAGTAATGACTTCTTTCTGGTCATTTGTCTCTATCGAAAGGCCAGCTTTGTTTCTTGGAGGAATCGGAGGTGGCTTGTCTGGCGCGGCTGGTATGACATCTGGAGTTTGAACTATCGAATCGCCATTGACCATGACAGCATCATCGAAGGTACTATCGGCATCCTCTGATTTGTCACAGGCCTTGTCTGCTGCGGGACTCGGTCTAACTATAACATCGGAATACGGAGGTAACCCATCCATGTCTGGTGCCTCTACCAGTGTACCTTCACTACTATCATCACGCTGGTTTGAGTCTTTATCTTCAGGTCGGTCAACCATCTCAATATCCTCGTCGGTTGAAGTTGGAGGACGAAAAGTTGTTGTCGGAGGACCTTCCGGCCCCAAAATGGGGCTCATCATAGAAGCCATATTTGATGGACCACTTGGACTACTAACAGAAGCTCGACGGAAATTTGCTTCGGCTGCTGAGCTGAATATGGTCAATTCGGCCAACTCTCTAGTAGGCTTGATGGATCTTGTTGAAGCAGTCTTCAAGTTCTCGAACAGGTCGTGTAATTCCGTCACAACTAATCATAATTAGCCAAGCTATTTTTCCAAAGAATTTGACACTCACATTTTTGGGCCTTGATAATTTCCGCCTTACTGACAGCACGTCCTCCAACGCGCTTCTTCTTGATATCCTCTTCATTCAGAGGCATGCGAATTTGTTCAAAGTTCATGGCTACCTCTCGGACGGCTTTTACCGTATAGTAATACTGCAGAAGACTGTTTAGATAGCAGGTATTGCCAATATTATCTAGACCAATTGGCTGATTAACGGTCGACTTTTCTGCTTGAATGTCGGCGTTTGGATCATCAAGTTTCCTCAATAAGTAACTGCTCTGACGATCATGAGCTATTACCCGAAATGCTTCCTTGTAGCTATCAGATGAACCAGTAGGGGCACCAGATCTGAGACTTTCGTAATAAGCCAGCACAGTATCATCTGGGGCCCTTCTATCAGTGATTTGAAGTCGATTATAAGCTTCACCAACGTCAAGGTTTGAATCTTCAATTCCAGACTCCATGGACGTAGCCGCACGCTGCAAGGTGTAGTCGTCTCCGCGGTTGTTGGCAATCGCTCTTAAAGCTTTGGCGACTTTATCCTTATCGCCCTCAAAAGACTACCTTAGAGTTAGCTGGTAGTCTTTAAATGATCGTTGATTCAAGACTATACACATACCATAGCAACCGCAGCAGCTTCAATGCTATCAGATGCAGTATCTGAAGTCACGCTTAGGAACTCAAGAGCTTCTTCAAATGTCATTGTGCTATCATTCGCTACGGCTTCAATGGCAATGCTCTGCCTATCCTTTGCTATTACGCGCAGACATTCGCGTGCCTCATCTTTTTGGCGCGGTCCAGCTTCGATACGAGACCTGTAAACACCGATGAAAAAGTCATCGCCCTCAGATCTGGTAATATTCCTCTGTAGCGCGAAGAACGAGTAAGCTTTTTCGATATCTTTTAGGCTGACTTCTCCGGTGGACATGATCATCGTAGCCTTCGTTTGTAGATCGGAACTGCGCCGTCCGTTACCGAGCTCCCGCAAGCAGTCCAAATAGTATGGCTTGTTCGGCGGATCGCATTGACACTGTCGATCATAGCTCCAGGCTAGCAAATCATCTGTAAATAGCTCGACTGCGCCTAAACTAGCATAATAAGGGTGCTCCAACGAATCTACGACTTGAACAGTATCTCGCTTCGGATAGTCATCGCAAGAAAGTAATCGTCTAATATCATCCAGAGCATAGGCGGGAGAAAAGGCTTTTTCACTTGAAGACTTAAGCTCCTTAAGTTCCATATCTGGTCGATCAAGCATGAGCTGGTTGAGCTCAAACCTGACATCGTCTATGAATTCGCGATTCCCATCATTGACGACAGGCAAAGTCCAAAATCCTTCAAATTCTTCCTGAAATAAAGTTAGTGGTGCGAATGAATTGTAGAGGGGATTTCGTAAGCTGAATCCTGAACCATAAGTCATATTATGTCGGTGAGATACATACCTGGGGATTGGACGATGCCCTCAGCTCGGATTTGAATCCTAGATAACCTAGTAGAGCGTCACAATCGTCTCCGAATGCTAATCTGAACCTTTTGTTTCTGGCTGCAATAGCCTTTCTATCCGCACCTCCTGCATCTCTTAAATACTGACAAAGGTTACTAAGGACCTGAAATGGGTATAGGGGCCTGTGTCCTGTGAATCTTAAGGGTTCCTTTTCAATTATTCTCTGCCCACGACTCAGAGTATCTTGGTCATTTATTAAGGGAGCTATCATGGTAGCGGAGAGCCTAGGTGGTGTTATTTTGATAATAACTTTGACTGGACAGGTAGCCGCAGTGCAGGCAAATTCATGCGCCGCGAATTCAAAGATCTTTTTCGAGTTTTGCGACGATCTGGTCTCAACTACCCGAAAGTGATGGAGTGGATTTTCGAGGTCCTTAGGATTACAAGGAGTCTGTCCATCTTTCCAGCCTCGGAAATCTACAGTTATCCGAAAATGGTATCGGCAAAGGGAACAGTACGCAGCTATCTTGCGGATCGTTGTGGGATCTGCTTCCTCATGTGGGCGTAGAGTGTCCGTTTGGGAATCCTTCCTAAAAAGCTGATGGCGACAATTGGTGGCATGGAGCCTTGGGTCAATACTGGATTCGTTGTATATTGGCGCTGGTTCTATGATGGTGTGCTTGCCGGACTTTGCGCTTTTTCTTAAATCGTAGTCAAGCAGATCTTCCACTAACCTAGGGGCGGATTTCCCTACATTGGCAGAATCATTAGCTCAGTTCTAGTATATTCGAGAGCTTTGAATTATCTCAAGTTCGAAAGAAAACAAGTCGCAGAACTTGCCTGGTCCTGGTTTCTTCTCGTAGTCAAACATAGCACCTCTCAGTAATTATCTATCGCTCACTCTGCCTGCCGATACTTTGTGATTTATGGCCAGCTGAAATATTCGGACTTGCTTAGCTACCCCGCCTCTCGAAAGGTTGTAAAGGTGAATTGATATTGAGGCTTGAAGGATCAATATGTTGGCTTGCATTCGAAGCAGACTCCTTTAGAAAAACGATTGAAGATCAGTAAGGACTTTGTGCCAACCCAGGTGCTAAATGTGAGTTTGGTTGTTTGGTTGTTTGATTGTGTAATGGTGAGTGCTTGAGTCTCCAAATTTGGCTAGGAGGAACACAAGCAACAAAAGAATAGGAACACGAGCATCGACAAGTTTTATGATTTTAAAGGAAAACAGAAATATTTGTACAATTTCTCATCAACTGTGTTGGTTCAATATGTATTTATTTATTTGTATGTATTTCTCATCTAGACAGGCACGGGTGAAGGTTGATGGGATTATCTGCCGCCTTGCATTTTTGTTGCTTGAGAGCTTAGATGATGGCGATGACGGAAATAATTGGATGGCGGCTAGTAAGCACAAGCAGCGTTTATAGCGGCATGTTCCGTCCAAATTCCCCGAATCTATCAACCTCATACCGACGCCATAGCAACTTCTTAGGTTTTTGAATTCCATCATTGACATTCCGTATTGTCTCAACATGGCACCGAATAGTGAAGCATACCACCCCCAAGATGCCCTTAAAGCAGGCATCAACGGCGCACTGATTACAGGAACGGCTGGTGCTTTTGCTTCCGCGATTCAAAATAGTTTGCACAAGAAGAATATCGGCATGATGGGTGTCTTCACCAGGACAGGAGGCACAGCTTTCGTATTCAGTAAGCCCATTAAATCGAATCCCCTGATCGTCATCATGTTGACTTTTTTTTTTTAGCTGCGATGGGAGGAACGTATGAATTCACAAAATACGCATCTGCGAATTTGCGAGAGAAGAACGATACTTACAACACCGCAATTGGAGGATTTTTGGCCGGATCAGTTCTGGGATTTAGATGTGGGCTCTGATGCAAATTTTTAGCGGTAAATTGATGCTAATTCATCAATAGTCGGAACAACTCCAGCGGTTCTTGGATTTGGTACACTGGCAGCGGTTGTGCTTAGTGCATTCGATTATACCGGCGGTGCCATAACAGGATATAAGAGAGATCCAAATGTCGATGAATTTGAGCGCAAGGAATTTTTGAGGAAGAATCGAAGGATACCTGTTGAACAGACTGTAGCGGAATTGGGAGAGGGACGAGGTATGTTTTTCTACTTATTTGGAAAGGCATCCAACTAATCACTTGAAGGCATTTACGGACCAGGTTATGATGAGAGAAGAAGGGAGAGAATCAAGGAGAGATATGGTATTGAAGTACCAGCTAGATCCTAAAGGGCCTTGTATTCATAATCCGGAGGCCTCGAACAACGATGTACATAGGTTTAGGGCTTACAAATCACTTTAGAGTTACAGCTCGTTGAAACATGAAGACCTGCCTTCCAGGCTTACGAGCTGATGGCGACTTCATGATACTGTCCAGCTCAACATCATAATTATTGAGAGGGGATCCACAACGCCCAACGCATGAGCGAGCAGTTTCGAGGGTTTACTTTTTGCAGGAGGCAGCACAATTGGCAAAGATAAAAATTCATCGACAACGAGAAGCTTTACCAACACCCGAGTGCACAAAATTCATTATAATTCTTAAATTAGCCACAATTTCGAAACTTGACCAAGGGCGGCCTTCATAAGCTCTTACCTTCTGATCTGTAATCACGTGTGTGATAATTGTTGAACTACTGCCGGCAAATATTGACTGTTTATTTAACCCCGCAATAATATGCTGTGGCCCTCAACCATCCCCTCATTGATCGACCTTTTGAGAAGCAAAACATACTCATAGACTCCGTATTTCCTACAAATTTGCAGACCTTCTATCTTTACCAAAAAGTAAGCACGATTCGCAACCTCTCATATACCTTCACTACAAATTTTGAGAACACTGCAAGGTTGTACGGCTTTGGTACCAGCCGCGAAGTGGTGTGCTAGAAACATCGAGTCATCTGCCTCCACCCCTTCAAACAACTCGTGAAATCAGTTGACCCAATTTCGGCGGCAAATCAAAACATTGGAAACAACAAATCTTGTTTGCTTGCGGCGAGAAGACCTGTCATATAGTATTACAGTAGTTTTCTCTATACAATAAAGCTTTTAACATAATGGAGAAGACAATGCCCGCTGTTCGTGCTTCGTTCAATCAACCAACAGAATCGTCCCAGGATGTGAAAGAACGATTCTATCGACACTTCCAAGAAGAGGTGACAGGGAAGTCGATTACCACTCGACTAATTGAATTGAAAATACTAACATTTTGACAGACCTTCAACAGCGTATTAGCCAGCTTGGGAATCTCTCTTTAGTTGGAGGAGAAAGGCAAGATGCTACAGACCACTGCCTTGCCAGTATTACAAGGCTATCTAACGAAGTTGCCGATGCTACGGATTACCTTCCAGCATATGACCAGAGGACTTATTCGCAGGCAAGCATTTCCTGGAAGCGTGGCAATGCATATAATGTACTAATGATGACCAGGCAATCAAAGGTCTCTCGGAGAACCTTCAAGAAGTGAAAGCCAAGGCTGCACCAAGAACTAGATTCCGATTTACTTCAAGCAAGAACAGTTCCGCTGTTTCTATCAATGATGCCGCTCACTTAGCTCAGGAAAGTCTTAGCGCTACTTTGAAGGCTTCTATATTGTCGTCTACTGAATCATCACTGGCCACGACGCCAGCCAATTTGATGACACCGCCCGGCGAAGAAAGTGCTAGAGATACTGTTGGAGATTTGCCTTCATTCTCAAAAAATTACAATGCAGAAATGGCCACTGCCTCTGGTCCAATTCGAAAGCCGAGTTTCTCACAAGCAAGCACCATCAATATTACAGGGCACACTGGTCTTCACATCATCCTACCTTCCTCAGCATCCCGTGCAACTTCATCTGGTGCCATAACAAAGCTTAATGGGTGCATTGTTGATATGTCGGTCCCAACGGCCAATGGTGCTCCTTTTGCTGGGCTTTCTTTAAAGAATATTAAGCATTCTTTAGTCATAGCTGGGCATGTTGCGGGGGCAGCACATATCACTGGCATCGAGGATAGTATAATCGTCGTCACGTCAAGACAAGTCAGAATGCATGATTGTAAAAATGTAGACATATACCTGCATTGTGCTAGCCGGCCCATCATTGAGGACTGTAGCAACGTGAGGTTCTCGCCAATCCCGAATTCGCAGGTAAGTTTATCATAGGGCTTGGTCATTACAGCACACTGACACCATGTTTAGAACGTTACAGATGAATCGGTCAAGAATCAGTGGGATCAGGTTGACGACTTCAAATGGCTTAAAGCAGAGCATAGTCCGAACTGGAGCATCTTACCAGAAGAGGAAAGATTAAAAGAGGAAATTTGGACAGATGTCATACCCGGAGGACCCGGAGTTGGGCTTGATGATATCCTGAAGAAGATTGGGCTCGCTGGACGATAGTTACCATTAGTTCCCTTGAAGTACGTAGTCTTCTGTGCAGATCGGTGAGTGATGGAGATGCAATGAACATTCAGGTAATGGGATAGCTGAGCAATAACAAGTTTCTTTTGTAATTTCATATTCTTGATATTGTATGTAATCCATGATAGCATTGCACCTCAACAATGAGGTTTGCATTTTGCTCCACACGAGCATCAACTCATTGCAAAACTCCTGGACGAATGACGTGTCATTCAAAGTCTTCAAAGTCCTCAGCCCACGATAATGTTCCAAAATAACCTCTTCAATCTTGAAGGGGTTAAATCTAGCGTACCTCACAAGGTGTTCTATGATCCATGGGCTAAGCACCCGACTGGGTCCGTTGAGCTTCATTCCTCATGATACATGTTCCTCGACATAAGGGTAACGTTCGCCTATGTTTTGTCTCTCTTTCTCTTTCATACTATCCATTCCTTCAGGTTTCCATTTTATCTCCTGATCCTCTCTCTTCTCGCTCTTTCTTCATATTCAATCCTACTTTCATCAACAAATTCAACACCTCTTTCTGCTGTGCGATCTTCTCCTCGCACTCTCTTATCTCCTCCTCCTGGTCTTCAATAGTCCTATGCATATCTGGCATGCTCTTCACACCCACTCTCGCCTTTTGTAATTTATGTTTGATGCCATCGGTCGCAGCATAAATATCTTTGATATTCAATGGCCCTGTGCTGTTTGCATTGAACGAAGGAGTCGCAGCCGGTGGGGAAGCTGCGGACGGATTGCTTGGAGAGAAGTTTTGAAGACGAGAAATTGTTTCGCAAAGAACGGGGATTGTATCGATATAATCTGCGGTGAGACCCTCAGGGAGAATCATCGTCGGGGGGATTTGGGATGGTGTGGCTTGCGATGGAGTAGTCGACATCTTTACTAAATGAACGATCGTAGAGCTGACAAGCTTTCGTATCGTGGACAAAAGTCAATATCTGGACCCGAGTCGAAGATTCCTAAGTATCTTCAAAGCTTCAAAGCTTCAAATGTATCCCGATGTATGTGTATGTGTTATTGATTGGATGTGAAGAGGTCCGATTAGTCCTTGTGCTAGCTAAGAAGAGCAAGGCAGGTTCGCTCTTATCGCGGCGGTTTCACAAATACGGCTTTGCACTGGAGGGGCCTAAAATCCATCACCCCACCACAAGCGCAAAAAAGCTTCTTGGAGTTATTTCTCAACAATTCACTTGTTTATTTTTGAAGTCATTCAAAAATCCTTCAAGTCTTCATTGTACATATCCAGTTTATCGATAGATTTAAATTTGTCTTTTCTCTTGTAAGTTGATATCAAGTCCCCAATACTCATTTCATTCTCTTAGAAAGAGATTTGGTCATTAAGGCTCTTTGTTTGGGGTACCGAAGCTGGAGCTGATATAGCCTGTATTTATTAGATTCGAAACATTTCATTTCGCCAAAATGGTCCAAGTCGAGAATAAAGCTGTCCTGAGTACGTCAAAAGATTCCACGTATCCTCAATCTATTGATATATCTATCCATTGCCCCAAAGGACTTTGTTGATTCGTTCTATCCATTTGGCATGTACATACTGCGACTTGCCCGCAATGCCTCGAACCTCTATTCCAACAGTTCAGCTCAATACTGAGAAACTGTTACCCCCTTTACCTCGTACAAAGAAAAGACCAGATTACATACTTGCACTATTTTATATACTTGTATATCTTGAAGTCTCATGGCTAATTGTAATGATTTGGCGCAGTTGTCATTGATGGATGGGGAGTTCCAGGTGAAAATTCACCCAAAGATGGAGATGCGATCACAAACGCCGAGACTCCAGTAATGGATGCTTTCGCCAATAACGCAGACGGATATACCAAGCTTGAGGCATCCTCCCTGGCAGTTGGACTTCCGGAAGGCCTCATGGGTAACTCGGAAGTCGGACATTTAAATATTGGTGCCGGAAGAGTTGTATGGCAGGATGTTGTTAGAATTGATCAAACAATCAAGAAGGGAGAGCTGAACAAGAATGAGGTTGTCATGAAGGCATTCAAGGCAGCCAAGGATGGCAATGGCCGCCTTCACCTCTGTGGTTTGATCTCGGATGGTGGCGTTGTAGGTACTCCCCTAGTCCAATCGACAGGCAAATTCAGTACTTACTCGAGTAACAATAGCACGCCAAGCAAGATCACTTATACGCCCTCCTCAAAGTTGCAAAGGAGCTCGAAATTCCACATGTTTATATTCACTTCTTTGGTGATGGACGTGACACCGACCCAAAATCCGGCGCTGGTTATATGGAGGCCCTTCTCGAGAAGATCAAGGAGATTGGAATCGGTGAGGTCGCGACAGTGGTGGGCAGATTCTACGCTATGGACCGTGACAAGAGATGGGACAGAGTCGAAGTCGCATTGAGTGGTCTTTGCAACGGTGAAGGAGAGGAGAGCAGTGACCCAGTCAAGACAATCAAGGAAAGGTATGAGAAAGGCGAGAATGATGAGTTCTTGAAGCCTATTATTCTCGGAGGGAAGGAGGCTCGTATCCAAGGTAAATGGATCAAGATTCCTAAAACCCCCATCAACCAAACTAATGCCCCCAGATAACGACCAAGTTTTCTTCTTCAACTACCGATCCGATCGTGTCCGAGAAATCACCCAACTTCTTGGTGACGTTGACCGTTCGCCAAAACCAGACTTCGCCTACCCAAAGAACATCACTCTTACTACCATGACCCAGTACAAGCTCGATTACCCATTCGAAATCGCATTCAAGCCCCAACACATGGGTAATGTTTTGGCCGAGACTCTCGGTGCTCAAGGTGTTAACCAGGTTCATGTTGCCGAGACAGAGAAATACGCTCACGTCACATTCTTCTTCAACGGAGGTGTCGAGAAGGTATTCCCTCTTGAGGTCAGAGATGAATCACAAGATCTCGTACCATCAAACAAGAGCGTTGCTACTTACGATAAAGCCCCAGAAATGAGTGCTGCAGGTGTCGCCAAGCAAATGAGCAAGCGTATTTCCGAAGGAAAATTCGAGTTTGTTATGAACAACTTTGCTCCTCCCGATATGGTTGGCCACACTGGTGTTTATGAAGCTGCAGTTATTGGTGTTGCTGCTACTGATAAGGCCATTGGCGAGATTTACGAGACTTGCAAAAAGGAGGGTTATGTTCTTTTCATCACCTCTGATCACGGGTAGGTTTTCTGTTTCGTGTTACAATGCTCTGTTCTTACGAATCGCACTGACAAAATCGTGTCTTAGTAACGCCGAAGAAATGAAGTTTGCCGACGGTAAACCAAAGACTTCCCACACAACCAACAGAGTACCATTCATTATGGCCAACGCTCCTCAAGGCTGGTCTCTCAAGCAAACAGATGAGGGCGTTTTAGGTGATGTTGCACCTACGATTTTGGAAGTTATGGGCTTAAAGCAACCCGAGGAGATGACTGGATCCAGTCTCTTGGTTAAGAGTTAGATTACCCACCCTGCGTTGAAACAAATTTGCGAATTATTCTGAGGTTTACCTTTGCGTTTTTATGATTGAATGAAGTTTTGCGTTTGCGTTTGCGTTGTTTTTGGTACATCAAACTTTGTTAGAAGAGAATAGAAAGCTAAAAATTTCATACTTCACAGGCAAAGGTACCAAGAGAACACATGATGAGACGAAATAGAGGGCGGGCAAAAACTAGACTGAAGACATGTATGTATAGATACCCTGAATACATATCGATAAAGGTTTTGGGTAGTTGATGCTGTGAATCGTGCAGCAGCTCTACAACCTCGTGATTTTTTTCTTCTTCAAATTTTCGCATCCACCTTGTTTGCGTGATCTTCTTTCCCACCACTCGGCTATCTTGTTTTCCATTTCCATAAGCGCCCATAACACGTCACAAAATCCTTATACACTCCCCCTGCTTCGATGAAATTTGCTGGCTGCCCTGTGTCGTATTTGAAGAATGACATGTAGCCTATGTTCTCGGCGACGATTGCTTGTTGTTTCAGTGACCATATTGTCGTGACTCCAAAGTACTAATCTAGAAGTACCTTCGTTGAGCGATTTGCTACGAGGAGCTACATTTAAATCATAGATTATGATTCTGGCATCGCTGACAAGCATACCTAATATATCCGGAAACCTAATATTTAGGCCTCTTCCAGTTCTAAGTTGATGATTGAACTACACATCCAATATGTCACATTCATAAATTCGACAAAACATTCCTTGCGTAACGATTTCTCAAACGATAATATCACGCACATATTGCAGGCTGTCATGTAGTGCATGTACCTATGGTTTTTTCAATTCTCAGTCTGTCTGGAAAGATCGCGAAGCATATGATGAAGGAACTGGGAAATCAAATCATTCCAATTGGGGACTTATTGAGGATGCGCCACTAAGGAGCGCACTTGAGCTCTTGACTCAAGAGATTTGTGACTGGCCCTCCTATCTGGTGACGAGTTTATGGTGGAGCGAGGGTCAACAAAACAGAGCAGATGGGCGCAGTGTCTAGAAATACAAAAAATGGATCTGCGGGCTTTCTGGAGAGTATGTGGCAAATTATGAGATAATTCTAGTGGGTAGCGCCGTGCGAGGGAGCTGTGGGAGACCGACAGGTAGTTTGGTTCTAGCGAGCTCGAATCTTTTAGGGGTCCCTTCTTCGGTGATCACAGCAATGAGTGGATGAGTGTCTCGGCAATTTCTTTTAGAGTAGGCTGCCGTCGCTTTTACTTGGGGGAATCAGTCTGCTTCTGCACACGATATACAGTAAAAAATGTAGCCAGGTTTGACAATACATGTAAATAGTATCTGGCAACTTTTCATAACTTTTTAAGAATTGACTTTGTGATAAATGACCTAGGAAACATTGTCTTTGTTTGTAAATTTCGCTTGGGAATTTCGCTTATCGTTTCTACCTCTAAGCTTATGTTTAAACATTAAGGTGATTCCCCAACGCAGACTTGTGCATTCTAATCAGAAAGGGCAATTCTATCATCTATATCTTCATAGTTCTCCCAAAACCGATGATATATTCAACGGAGCAGTCAACTGTTGGTGAAGAGAAATGCACGCGGGCGCATTCGATATGGGTAGTTTCGGGTCCAAAAGCCTATTCGAAATTCACTGGTTAGCACTGGAACAAAGACAGGTCGGAAATGTGTTGGAAGTTCATGAGGATATCCGATCAGCTTTACATGCTGTCATGAATGTCTACATTTCATCACTCCGTAAAACACGCGGCAAAAGAGAAGTGACTGAGCACAGATCAATCGCATTTTTGGCAACCTAGTAGATACCTACCTAGGTATGTTATTCAAGTCAGTGAGAAATTTAGTATTAGTATTATACAATATGCACTGGCAAGACCATTCGGAAGTTGCCTACACGGTATCAACTCCAAAGAAAATGAGATATGCATCATCACAAGTCGGCTTTCTGAGAATCTCGTCGAGTTCCGAACTAAAGATTTAGTAGATATCCACAATGAATGGCCAGCTGAACAGACTTTCCCTTCCCCCAGTGTCCCCCCTAAGAGCCTCCTTGAACATCTTTTTCATGAATAGAAATAAGCGCAACTCATAATCCAGGGCCATCTAAACATTTAAAGCTGTTATATACAGATATTTTCATGCATGGTACTAGCAACCAAATATTCCACGTCCTTATTAATATCGCTCAGAAATGGCTCATCTTGGGACCAATCGAGGCACTGACGAAACTCTCAGAGATGAGTGGCCGAAAGAGATTGTAGACGTAAGAAGACTAATACATTGCATGTTGATAAGCTGGTCACAGCCCATGGCTTTATACCAGGGGTGATCGAAACTTTCAATGACGAGAGGACTGTATTCGACAGCAAGTGGTGATTACAAGGTAGAGAGAAACCATGAATATAGAAAACAACGCATCATATTATACCCATTGCATCAAAGTACCAAACTTTCCGGTATAAGTATGTGTATGTTCTTCGCCTGATCATCTATCCTATAGTCACTTCCTTGGTCTACCACCTGCAACCGCTCCTCCCAGCCTGCCAAACTTGCCCAGGCTACTCCTCGATTTCGTATGTTGTGGTCCGGATGGAATTCCACTTGGCGCATCTTTAGATACTGGAGACGGTCCAGATAACCTCGTCGAATCTTTGAAACCCCGACTCTCTCCACTCTCCATCCTCGACTCAAAGCCGCTCAATCCATCATCCATGTCCCCACCAGGCCTTCTTGCCCGTCTCGCCCTCTCTTGTACAATTCTAAATTTGTCAAGTAATTCTCCCCACCTGATACCACTTTCCTCCCTGCCTTTCAATCTGCTACTCCTGTCATAATTTGACGGTCCTGCAGTCGTCTGAACGCTAAATGAAGGAGAAGAACTATGAGTTTCTGTGCCACTCTTTTGACGTTGATGGAGAGCAAAGGTAGAAAACGCGTCCACTACACTGTTATTACGAGATGAAGAAGGTACGTACGCTCGAGGTGCTATGTGTAGGTAGCCTATTGCGCTCACACTATTTAACCTATTCTTCAATGCTGCAAAAGCCGAGGATTGTGGAAGCAGCATAAGAAGGCCGTAAAGACACTTGTAAAGATGAGGATATTTTTCGGGCTCAAGTAGTTGAAGACGAAGATCTACAAAGGGTGATTAGCAATATTTGTGGTTTGAGATAGTCACCTTACATGTGAAGACAGGTGATTCTAGCAATTGCACAAGTTTATCGATTTGGATAAGCATGTTAACTGTCATCTCGAGTTCGGCACTATCAATGTCAGTTTTGTTTCGATTACGGACTGCTCATGCATACAATATCTGAAGAAGATTATATGCTTGCTCATAAGCTTGGCCTAAAAGACAAAGTGAGAAGGTGGCTACAGCATTGTAGCACCACGACCTGAAGAGAGCGACGAAGAAAGCTTGTCCGTCCTATGCAGCCATTAGCAGATGATCTTTCGTTAGTCTATGGATATTACGGACCTTGTTCTCAATATTTCGAAGCCTTTTCCTAAGGTCTGCCAATTCCGGTGCAGTGATGAGATTATTATTAAGGTTCTGTACCATAATGCTTGCAAATTCAACATCTTCTTCTTTTTCTATGCAATCCGCAAGTGTTCTGTAGATTCGCTCTGCGCTAAGATTAATACATAATTGTCGAATGATCAAGTTTCCTCGAGTCTCGAGGAGCTTCCTGTCAGTAGAAAATAGTTGAAGTAAGTTTACCATGAAAGAAGTGAAATAGTCATCATCGCTGTTTCTAGAAATTTGAGATAATAGTTGGAGATCCTTAGTCACTACGGCCTCCGATGGATCAGAGAGTGTTTTAAGAAGAGCAGGAAATATTCCATCATTAAATGCGAGCAGCTTCTTGGGTGCTTTCCTGTGTAGCATGAGTAACCAATTTAGAGCTTCAACTCTAGTTACTTCGTGATCATTAAGAAATAGTAACGTCAATGAGCTGACCGCGGCAGCGTAATCGAGATCTACATGTGCCTGGTATGGCGGTGTAGGTGTTTGCGCTTTGCTAGAGGGAGGTGGGGGTGTCTGTACTTCTATATCTCTCTTGTCAAGCTCACGAGATCCGGACAAGGAGCCCCGATTTGTAGCGGAAGAGTCTCTTCGTTCAGTGGGATTCGAGTCTTTCATGGCGAGAAATCTCGAAGGGGCTGAGGAAGGTGCCTCTGAAGTAGCACCACCTTCGTCCGATAGTGACACAACATAAGCCATCAAGGATGTGTTAACACGGGCAGCAGCTTGTCGAATGATATCGACTCCACTAGCCATAGCTGGAAGTAGATGTGCCAATATCTTTGGGGCAAATGGAAGGACTTCTTCAGGGCAGATGTCTAGGAATTCAACAATCCATCTTAGCGATTCAAGTAAGCTATCCTCTTCTATCTGATGTCAGCTGGTTGAATCAAAGATTTCAATGCGTTATCCTTACCCAATGGAGTGTCCAGATTTGCAGTAAGGATGACAAGAATTTCTTTATGATTTACGTGAACATCTTGACCAGGAACCCAGTCGTCATCACTACTGATATCTTTGTCATCTACATCCATACCTGAGTCGTCATCTCCACCTAGATCTGGTGCCGTCGATCCTTCGCTGTCCATAGAACCCGATCGTTTTCGTTTTGTGTCGCTGCGCGACTTTCGGCTTTCTTCTATACCTTTCTTAATGCGTGAAATTCGCTTTATCTCACTAAGAAATCTCTCAATTGCACCTTGAGTAGCCACGTGGACATCACGATTTGGATCACTCAAGAACTTGAACAGCCCACCAAGAAATTCGGGGAGGAAAGAAACAAGTTCTAAATCAGGAATAGAATCTAATAAAGTTATCCATCCCACGAGAAAGGTGCGCGTGAATGGATTTATCACGTAAATTCGTTCTTTTAATAAAGGTATGAAGCGAGCCAGGGAGAAGGCTGTGGGAAGATCATCGGAATCTTCGAGAGCTTCTTTGTTAGAATCGGACATGGAATCATCAGAAGTATGAAGAATCGACACGTAGGTAGCTGCAGATTCAGACACTATGTCCTTTATCAGACGATCCAGAAGCTCCGCACCATTTTTGACTGAAAGTTCTGAGTCCGCTCCTAGCTGTTCGGTCATTAGTCCGAAAACACTTTTGACGGATTCCGGGTTTGACTTGCCTTACATAAAGCGTCGAATATGTCATTAAAATAAGGTAAAACTTCACCCTTTGCCACTTTGGCAATATTGTACATACTTTCGCACGCATAATACCTTACTCGAGCATCTTGATCTGTGAAGCAGGCGAGGACTGGTGGAACAATTTCGTCAAGGTATCTTGCGAGGTCCTGTCAAAAATATCAGCTTGATACATGTAATTCCAACACACCTCTGTATCATACCGGGCCTAGTGCAATAGCAGCAGCAGCGAGACCAATGAGACCGCCATTCCTGGCATGCGGTTGGTGGACAGCGTAAGCATAATCGTTACACAGTTGCTGGATGATCTTTTTGATTTTATCAAACTCCTTGGCTGCTGTAAGATCACGAATGACCCGTTCAAGACTGTAGATATCCGTTAATACATTGTTACATGTAGGGCTCTCATCACACTTACTCTAAGGCGCCGACTTTCCGTTTGTCGTAAAGCTTATCATTCAGAGCACGTTGTATGCTTTGATCCATCTTGAGTTACTGGTGAGGTCAAAAGTTCATGTTACCTGAGAAGAATTTGCTCCGATGACACCCTCTCTCAATATCTCTTTCTCATATCGCAAGGCAAAAGCAAAGCGGAATGGCGAAGAAAGTGGGTAGATCTGTGGATGGCTAGCTGTAACGGGGATATCACATGAGTGAATGGTGGGTGCACCGTGAGTTGTATTCACGAAGGAGATGAATGCTGAACAGAAGACTGAATTTATTTCAAGGCGGTGAGGTATCCTAATCTATTATTATCAGTAGTGGTGATTGATGGGTGTATGGGTGTATGGGTGTATGGGTGTATGTTTGAAGTGTATTGCAAGTGAAGGATTTGTGATGTGAAGAGATTCGTTGTTTGCTTGAGAGGCTGTGGATGTGGATCTCAAGTTATCGACGAGGCAGGAAAGCTTGATGACGGAGGAATCTGTGATCTTCAATAGAATAGAAGGCTCTACCCAATCAGAATGTGTGCCTTTAAATAAAGGATAAACAGTATCATTATTATACGACAATCGATCATTTTTGAAATTAATAATAGCAATTAGATTCAATCACGGTATTTCTACAAAATACACCATACGCATACAATTTTCCAGACACAGTTTTCCACTCAAGTTGAGTACCTACATAGACATTCATGGAGACTGGGAGAACCATCAACTCAACATTTGAATTGCTTCATAATTCATGGTATGGTTATTATCGGATTATGTAAGTACTAAAATAGATAGTGGTACTAGGTAGGTAGCTATATTATACAGAGTACGAAATCAGGGCCCAGTCAAGACGGCCCGAAGCGCATATGTAAATGGTCAAAGCTTACACGTGAGTACCTACCTAGTAGTAAGTACGCTCGAGGTACGTAGTAAAGTCAATGAGAGTTGAAGTCAACCGCCACAATGTAGAAGGATTCAGAATATATGCAAGAATGAATAGCTGTAGTATCTGACTGCATTCCTTATTTTGGTTGATCCATAGTCTCAATTGGAAGCAGATATTGAATTGTCCATCTCAATCCGTTCTTCGTGCGGAGGAGTCAACTTCATCACAGCCTCGACCGTTAGACTGTCCAGTTTGGTCAAGCTTAGAAGGTGCTGTGGTACATCGGCTAGGATACTCTTAGTTATAGAAAAATTGTTGACTTCATCAGGCAGTCTGGGCATGTATGATCATCATAAGTATCAAGCGTTGATATGAACTTCAAGGGGCCAGGTTATGTTGTTTGCCTCTGCATTCCCCATTGTGCTCAAGATTGCGAATCACAACAGCTAAACTACTTTAGCATGGATGTCGAGATGCCAATTCTCATATATCCTATCAATTACCCATTCAGCAGCGAATCTAGGGTCCCAGCAACGAAACGTGTTTTGAGATGAGGACGATCCGTCGTACGAAGAGAAAATAACCACAGCCAGCACCATAGGCAAACAATCCGATTCAAAGCATTTAATATAACCCGGAATTGGAACGGGCAATATTGTCATTCGCCTCCTAACACCAGCCCCACTTGCTTGCATGACGGGCGCAAAGGGCTTCCGAGGTGCAATATGGGCATCGTTCTCCCCCAGTACCTTGCTCTTGTTCGTCTTGTACAGAGACTTGATCTGTCTTCGTATTTTGATTACCGCTCGATGCTTCACTTCCCCCATTCCGACCTTGTATCTCACCGTCCCGTGCAGATTGAGATTTAGCGTCGCGTTCGCTATTACTATGACCTGCTCGAGCAGATCTTCTCGCAAATCCTGACTGGACTAACGTTTAGTATTGTGGTTCTAGCGTGGTTTACGAAAGTAAACTTACTCCAGGGTGTGACTTTGCAATACGTGCAGCAGCCTCGGGGGTCATATGGCGGTTTCCCATTCTTGTGTTTAAGTGAAGTGATGAACTTCCACGATATGCAGTTGGTAATGGGCTGATTTGAAGAGGTGTTCCACACTGTAATGTAGGTTCAAAGAATTGAGAGGTATGGTCTGAACGAAATAATGGGACATCGAAGTTATATGTAGAATTCGCTCGACATTGTAGATTGAGTCTTAAAGATTGAACTGGCAGCTTTGTATGAATTTTGAATTCCAATGCAGCGCGTCTCAATACGTCTCATCCGCTTGTCCGTCTACTCTTTGTCGCAGCCTTTAATCATATGGATATGCCACAACTGGTAACTCTTGCGTGAGCCTGATGCTGTAACATATCAGCGATAATCCCATTCGTTCGCTTCCTCTGATGACTTGAACTTGGCATACAACACTTCAGCGGGTGTGTGCGCAGGAAGCAGCTTCACCGTCCCCAATCGTCGCGAATATGGGAGAGAGATCACCAAGCATGAGGTTAGGTTCCAGTCCATCATGTCGGGCTCATACCCGCCTGCACCCTCAAGCACCTTTCCGTATACTGGGAGAATTCTTAATGACCCGAGTCAATCGTCACTGCATAATCCTGTATTAAGAATTCGGGCCGAGTGTCTGAAATATGGATATGACGATAATTAATCATAAAATGGCCTAATGTAAACGTTCTGGAGGAAAGTGATATCCCGGAAGATTGTAATGGAATGGTATTGGACGGTGCATCTTCAATCGCTTGCAGTATGCAGGGTCCTTCGCGAAACGTTAGACAGTGACTGGCTGTGAAATGAGAGACGGGATTCTACAGTTCCAGACGATATATCAATGCATAGAAAAGCAGTGTCAACCCACAGCTCCATGTGATCAGACGAGTCATATATTGCAGTGAAAAATAATGTATTACAGCCATTCTGCGACTTATCTAGTGTCCATGAAGAATATCGCCCTTCTCTACTATGCTCTTCTGACATTTAGCTAGGATTGCAGCTTGCCTACCGACTTCTTCCAGTCTACCAATGACATCCTTATTGCCGTCTACAAACCCATAGAGCGCATAGGGAATGCCTACTTCATTGCAGAATTCTAACACAAGCTTCTGGGCGCGGCGAAGATTGTGTCTAGGCATCCTAGGGAAAAGGTGATGAATAGCCTGAAACTGAAGACCTCCGTGAAAGAAGTCGAGCCATTGTGGGCAGTCGATATCCATAGTCGTGCGTAGCATCTTCTGTGGAAAGGACTCATGAGGCCCAAGCTCAGACGTGCTCATGGAGAAATGTGAAAGAGTTATCTGAGCATGGACTGGCATAGTGACCACATGACTGATCAAGACAAATGCAATTCGGGCACCATTTGTAGGAATACTCCTGTAGACTACTCCATAACCAAACCAAGTCCAAAAGAAAACCTGGCCGACAATTTCTAGCCATCGCTGCCACCATGCAGGACCTTTCTTTGGCCCAAGACCCCGGAGAAGATAGTCCCAGGACAAGCGGTAGAGATTGAATCGGCCAAAGCAGAGTACTACATAATAATAGTATGATTGGTACGGAAGGAGAAATTTCGCAAATGCGTCATATTCTAAGCATTTTTCATAGTAAGTTGAGGTCAGAGAGCTCAAATATCTATGGGTAACGGCGAAGAAGGGGATATGCTGAATGTCTGGATCATGCTCGGGAGAGTTTGTCACAATGTGATGAACATTGTGGTTACGTTTCCACCATCCAATTGATAGACCACCAATGAAATCTGCAAGCCCAATGCCGATGAGCGAGTCAATCGTGAAGTTGTGGGTGATACCCATATGGCCTGCATCATGCACCGTGAACACTAATTGATGCCATAGACAACCAAGAAACAGCCCGCTTGTCCCATACCAGCCCCACTTCAAGCACATGAGTGCCATAGTGGCAAAGAAAGTATATCGGCAGCATTCAATTGCGTATGCAGTGTAATTGCAGTCATACAGGCCTTCTGCACGCATCCGTTGATCCAACAGACGGTACTTCTGAACAATTTCTTCTTGAGTATCCGGATCCAAAGAAGGATATTTTGCATGGTCTAGGTCGATTTGTTCTCGAGTCAATGCATCAAAATGAGACATGCCGTCGTCCAGGTCAGGCGCAGATGAGATGGAAGAGGCAGAGGATACCGGGCGATCTTCTTTAACCAACCCTCTTCTGCGTACTTCTGAACAATCTTCATCGAACGTAGGTGAGGGGAGTCTTGACGTTTCAGAACTCGATTTCTCATCGCAAGTATTATCGTCCTCTTCGGAATCGTCGGACGTGCCTTCGACATAGCTTCGAAACTTTCCGTATTGTATTGGAGGGACAAAGTTCTTCCAACGACCTTCTATTTTACCGATTTGATATCTTTCCATAAGGGCTCTAGTTTCTGCTGAGTGTAGACTATAGAGGGTCTATCAGTTTGGATGATTTCGGAAGAGTGATTGTTACTTTACGCACGCGTTCACTTCATCTGTTGCATCCCTTCCTACCATATGCTTAATGGCCTTATCTCCTCCGGGATGGTATTTCAACCAAGCATCTACTTTGAGTACGGCCTGGTCAACGATAATGATGGACCTGCCATCTGCGATGAGACCTTCGACTTGTCTGCGAGATATTATCTTCTCCTTAGAAGCGGCCGCCACGGCCTTCAAGGAAGACATTGTAAAACGATCGTTTCGTGGGACAGATAAGCTGAAGCCGATAGTAAAAGAACAGAAAAACTTCAACGAGTGTATGACAATCAATCAATTGACGCTCAAAGAAGTTCGTGTCGGATGAACATTCGATGATTTTGATTGATTATACTTTGTGAAGAAAGTTGATTGTACGAAGTCTAAGAGTCTAGTATGTATCTTTATTACATTAGCAGTAATCGTTAAGAACTTGCGGTGTCTAGTCACTAGTGGTGCCAATCCCTCGAACCAGTGGCGGGGCTTGGATTTTTGACCCCTAATTTTGTGGGACAGGCTAAATATCGTTGCTCAAGCACGTTTCGTACTTCTTACCAATTGATGAAGGTTCAACATCCATATCAACTAATAAATCAACAATCTGACATTTCTATTTACACATACATGTTCGAACTGTCACTTTGTGGCATTCTCTCTACTTCAAGATCATCTTGATACTGTTTCTGCTGGTCATTCACGAATATGAATGTACATGAATGATATTGTCAAGGGTCCAAAAGTACTCTACGAAGTATGAAAAGGCAGTTCGATGAGCAGATACCTGGTCACCCCATTTACCCATATATCTGCAATCAAGTGGGTTGGAGAAGATCTCACCCATGAGTCAATTACGAATAAACATATGGCATGAGAACTGATGCAAACAATTTTATTAATCGTCTCCAAAGGCCAAGCTCATAGCATGAGAGAGCTGGTTCACAGAAAGTCTCGGCGGGATGTTGACAATAGTGAAGGCAACCGCGACGATCTTGAATTGGATTCTACATTTCCCTCAAGTCTAATGCAGATGCCTCGTCTGCGATAATGGGTTGGTCCCTTGTGCAGTTTTTCTCTTGCTGGGGGTTGAGTCTCCTGCTTGCATGTGCAACCCTACCCTTAGTGATACTGAGAGCGACTTCATTGTGACCTTCTGCAGTGAGCTGAATCCCTTCATGCTACATCGAATGATTTTAGAAGTTTCTAGAAATAGTACACGTTCGGCTGTACTCAAGTGTATCAGCTAGTACAATTTACATGTCGATATTGTCACTTTTCCGGGTGTAATGTCTGCTTTGGATGTACATGTTATCTACTGCTCAAGCAATCGCTATTCGTTGGAAACATTCAGCAGTCGCCATGATCGTCTCAGTAATATACAGACCCAAACACTGCCCCTCGGGATTGTGCTGGTGGGTTGGGGTTCAACTCTTCCCGCATTCGTACACCGAGGTGAAATTTTACATTCCAAGGCGACCAGGAGCCATTTCCATCTCCCATTGAGCTTGAGACCGCCACTATCCCCCTCTCCAGGGACTCTTTTAGACAAATCCAGCAATCACTGCTTCATCAAAGACCAATCGCTGTTTCATTCGGAAGTGACATTGCATACGGCGATAGGACAAACTATGTTTGCTTGATATACCCAATCACTGTGTAACTTCAAGTATACCTATCAGAAATCTCCTATTGCCCAAGAAGAGCAGATCCAAACGTCACATAAACTACAATATGGACTTTTCTTCGCTGTTATCTCCTAATATTCCCGGGTGTACATGAGTGTAAGCCTCATTCTGTTGGGCAGAACCCATCGTTTCACAGCGAGGGGGTATTTCTTCTCCCCAAGTATAAAACACTCGCTGAATATCCATCTCATTCTTTCGAATACAGTAACCTTTCAATAAACGTTATTAAAGCCCTACAGAGCTCACAACCCTTTCAAATTTTACACCCTGGTCTTTCAAAACATCCCTTTACCTTCAACAATTATCACAATGAATCTTACTTGCCTCCGCAAACATAATCCCAATGTTTTCCGTCAATTAGACCCCCACGTCGACCCAATCTACCTCCAAACACCACACCGACCCCAAAATGCGCTCGCACATTCCCTGATTATCCCACGCACCCATCCTTCCCACAATTCTACTCATATCTATAACGACTGCCAGTCCTGTGAAGACGATCCACGAACTGGCGCTCATTACTGCCGTACTTGTATCGAAGCTCAATATTATTCACTCCAATCTCAATCTTATTCACAATCCCAGATTCAAGATATGTACTACACCACGTGCGAATGTCCGCATTGTGACAGTGGTTTGAACTCCTATACAAATAGCGCAAGAGGGTATGCGAGGGGTGATGGAAGATGTTCAAGTATAAATATGGAGCCAGTCGCCCAGCAATTGTAAGTTTGATGATTCACCAATACATAGAAGGCCACAACAATCATCGTGCTAACAGACGGCCCACAGACATAATACAGGAAGATACGCCCATCTGTCTCCCAGTAGACTCGGGCGAACTCCTTATAGAGATGTCGGATTACTTGGTTCAGGTACATGTTTAGGCGCCGCAGGTGGATTGAGTGGTTTGGGTAATGTAGGTGGTCTCGGAAGTCTGGGTGCTCTTAGTGGTTTTGGGGGAGTGAGGGATATGAGGGATATGAGAGATGCAAGGCATCACGGCGGAAGATGTGGGTTACAAAATAATCGGCTTGCATATCGGATTTGAGCTTTACCTCCTACTTTGTTGTCGTTTGCGGGTTATACCATTATTGAATTTCTTTTTTTTTCAGGTCTGTAATAGAGGCCATGAGAGGAAGCAGAGGAGGTCACAGATAAAAAGGACTTAGTCGAGGATTATTCAGAGATTCTAGGGTGTTATAGGTTATCAATAAGTACTGCACACGGTTTATGTAACCATATCTTACACGATTCACAAATTTCAGTCTCATGCTCATGCTTATGATCGCGCCATTCATTATCAAATCACGCCCCCGCCACCTTTAATCTTCTTCTAATAATGGACAGCCTTGCCATAGGTAGCCATAGCAGCCTCTTTGAATGCCTCTGCCAAAGTTGGATGTGCGTGACATGTGCGTCCAATATCCTCACTTGATGCGCCATATTCAATAGCCAATGTAGCTTCTGCAATCATCTCTCCGGCATTTGGTCCGATAATATGAACACCGAGGATTCTATCAGTCTCAGCATCGGCAAGCATCTTTACCATACCTTCAGTGTCCAAGTTGGTCTTCGCTCTTGAGTTTGCTGAAAATGGGAATGTGCCGGTCTTGTACTTGGTGCCAGCAGCCTTGAGCTCCTGTTCGTTTTGGCCAACCCATGCGACTTCTGGATGAGTGTACATAACCGATGGGATGGCTGCGTAGTTGACGTGTCCGTATCCCTTCTTGATGTACTCAACCACCGCAACGGCCTCTTCCTCGGCCTTGTGGGCAAGCATAGGTCCGAAGGTGCAATCACCTACAACTCGGATGTGAGGCAGCTTGGTTCGGTATTCCGAGTCGATGACCAATCTTCCCTTATCGTCAGTCTCGAGACCGATGTTCTCTAATCCGAGACCTGCAGTGTATGGTCTTCGTCCAATAGCAACGAGTACGACGTCTGCGTCAATCTATAGAATTTGTTAGCGTGTATATGCAATATTTAGTAGGTCTAGCGTACGGTTTCTTCCTTGCCACCCTTTGCAGCCTCAAGTCTAAGCTTGACCTTCTCACCAGTAACATCACCACCCATGACCTTAGTATTGAGCTTGAAGTCCATGCCTTGCTTCTTGAGGATCTTTTGCGATGATTTTGCGATTTCGGCATCCATTCCTGGTCCACCAATTTGAGGTAAGAACTCAACAACTGTAACCTTCGTACCAAGTCTTGACCAGACAGAGCTCATCTCAAGACCGATAATACCTCCACCAATAACAACCATGCTCTCTGGGACCTTCTCTAGCGCGATAGCTCCTGTGCTGGTGATAATTCTCTTCTCGTCAACCTCAAGTCCCGGGAAAGGTGTAGCTTCGCTACCAGTAGCGATGAGGATGTTCTTTCCAATAATAGTCTCTTCTCCACCCTCAGAAAGGTTGACCTTGACCTCGTGCTCGCCAGTAAATGTAGCAGTACCCTTGACATATTTAACATTGTTCTTCTTGAACAAAAATTCAACACCCTTTGTGAGTCCAGCGACCGCAGTGTCTTTCGACTTCATCATTTGTTGCAAGTTGAGCTTGACATCTCCGACTTCGATACCGCGAGCTTTGGTGTCATGTAAAATTTGGTGGTAAAGATGCGAATTGTTGAGGAGAGCTTTCGAGGGAATGCAGCCGACATTCAAACATGTTCCTCCAAGAGTTCCACGCTTTTCTATACATGTTACCTGCGGACAATGTTAAAAGTCTGCAAAAAAAAAATCCTCCTGTTAGGCAAACCATACTTTCATACCCTCTTGACCAGCTTTGATAGCGGCAACATATCCTGCAACACCACCTCCGATGATAACCAAATCTTGCTCCTCTTCTACATGTCAGTTGTTTTCACCCCGTGACATCTATTGGGTTTACTGACCAGCTTCAGTGGCATATCCTCGTCGCGATAAATTTGCAATTCCTGAAGGGGCAACTATCTTGGGAAGACTGCTAGAAGAGAAAAAAGTTAGTACGGAAAACTTTCAACAGGAATTGAAGTCTGGTCATTGCACTTACGAGGATTGTTGTCTGAAAGCAGACCTGACGGTCGCTCTGGGCACTAATAAACTGCGAAGCATTTTGTATGAAAGGTATTGTTGTGTTATTCAACAAGTTTTAGGGTCGCCGCCGTTTGTTCAGTTACCGGACGGACGAAGCGGATTGATCCGATAATCACGTGGAGATCTTTTAGAACCCCTTTTAGAACCGCGAGTTCCCGGCGCCGCTTGATTGTGTAAGCTAGAAGTCTCTAGGAAGCCCCAAAAAGATAATCAAGGCACTTGTAAGGGTTGCTTCGGCTTAGAAAAGTACTAATTAATCACTACTGATATACCGGTATACATCAAGCAAAGCCAAAATAATTAAGGGAACAATCTTATTAATAGGTTCCAGCCCCCGTGTCTTCACTCACTGCTAGTAGTAGTTATATGAAAGCACGGGCAAAGTACTTCATAACGAATGCCATCTTCTAACTACTAATCCCACATCGCTATCCACTATCTATCTGGGGGTATCTGCATTAAGCAATGCTTGAAGTGCATCTCCAGCAATCTTACAACCCCATTTGACGATATCCTTTTCAGCCTTTCCTCCTGCTATATCCGTCTTGCCTACTACCTTCTTTAAGAAATATTGCAGCCCAGTTATCATCTGAGGCGTTTCCTTCACCCTCGAGAACAGATTTGCAATTGCTTTCGTATCTCGACTCTCTTTCGATGCTTTCTGGGTTTGAAGAATAATAGTGATGAAGAGAACCTCACAGAAAGTTTTCGTCTTAGCTTGTAGATAGCTGAGATTGAGATTCTTGAGAACGTTAAGTCCAAGTCCACCTTCTGCAATCAACGTACCAAACATCTTGGCCAGATTGACAATGTGCCTCGTATCCAGCTCAGTATCCTCTTCAAAATCTTCATCGTCGTCGTCATTTGTTTCGCCCATTTTCTTGAAAAGATCCCACAAACTGAATTGGAAGGCCATCTTGAGCTTTCTATCACCACATAATCTCTTTGCTATCAATGTGTAGTACGGGTTGTACATTTTTTCTGCGCCGGAACATTGTATCAAGACTTTCGGTATCTCAAGTTCCTGTACCTTTTTTAATTTTAATTTCATCAATCGTAGATATGCGTCTTGGTAATCTGAGGCGGACATAATGGTGATGAATACAGCTCGGCGAATATCCGTGTTCATGCGTTGCTCTCTGGCAAGTTGAACGAGATCAGAGGTCCCTGAATCTACGTCTTTAATTTCTCTAGTGCTTTTGACTTTTGATGTGGACTCTTCCTCGTCTTCAGCATTACCTGCCCAACTCGCACCAACCAACCACCATTTCCCCTTTTTATCCGAATCTCTGATATCTTTTAGACCAATGCGCAGAGGTTCGCTAGCTTTTATACTTCGAGTATTTAGCGTTCCTAGTGTTTTTTTCATTCGAATCGTATGCTCTGAGGTGACAGCGGAAGCAACAGCACCAGTCTTCATTTTGTTGTTTTTGAGATCATTGATGGTTTCAATCATGAACTTTGTCCTCACGGACAATTTATCTTCGCCACCAGCTTTTTGGACGGCAGGTCGAAGCATAGTAACAATATCTTTTAGTGCTGAAGGGTCGTCTTGTCGTAGTTGAGGACCTGAGATGCGCACAATCTTTAAAAGAAGCTCGGCATTCTGTTCCGATAGTGTATCTAAAAACAGCTTGATGTAATCGAAAATGAGGCTGCTACCCACTACTTGGAAGTTGTACAATTCTGAAAGTAAAGCCATCAGGTTGGTAGTTTCCTTGCTATCGGGAACGGATGTCGAGGATTCTTGATTTAGTGATACTATACGCGCGTAGTGTTCGTCAAACAGTTCAACTATTCTTTGAACTACCTGAGCACCGAAATCGGTACCAATAATCTTGTATACTGCGGCAATAAATCCGGCGGGAAGGATTATAAGCGTGTCGGGCAAAGTCGTTGGTTCGCAAACAGATGTCAGGAGCAGATCGATGAGGGTGGAAGTCATGTGTTGACGGGGATTGGTCCGATACAATTTTTCTATGTCTCCAAGAAGGGATATTAGATTGGCTTCTGTCAACCTATTGACTAGACCTTGAGTTTGTCGCCGCAGACGCACTAAATCTTCAGAATCTGAAGAAGATGCTTTTCGTAATGAAGGTGGGATATATTTTCCAGAGGATGCTGTGGTTGCAGAAACAGGTGCCACGTAAGGGTTTTCACGGACTTTTGGCTTCGGGGGAGCAACTTCATCACTTCCCGAACCAAAACCTTCGAAGTCGTCCTCAGCCGTATCCTCATCTCCAAGATCACTATCGTCGTCACCTGAATCGCCGCCCAAGAAATCGCCTTCATCCATTGACATATCAGACGCTTCATCGTCTTCATCCTCCTCTTCGTCCTCGGAACTCTCGTTACCCCTTGCTCGCTTTCGGGCTTCTGCTCTCTTGCGCTGAAGCCAATCATTTGCCTCCGCTTTTCCTTTTTTCTTTTCCTGTACTTCCTCATCTTCACTCTCATCTAAGGCATCCAGATCACCCAGAAGATCATCTAACCCATCCTCTTGGAATGATTTTGGTAGACCTTTCTTCTTCCCTTTCAATCCCAATTTCTTCTCCAGAGCGGCGATCTCATCGTCATCTTCCGCCAATTTATCCTTGACAGCCCTCGAAATGTTCTTTCCTACCCTTGATTCGGTGTTCGCATCGTCCTTAAGGGATGCCTTCGCTGGTTTAGGGTCTGCTTTCTTCGTCGTTTTCAATATGGATTTCGGTTTTGGGCTATCGTCTTGTTTTGGTTCTGGAATAATCTTCGCGTTCAACGGTTCAATATCTTCATCTTCCTCGTCATCACTGTCCCCGTGATTATGCTTGGGATGTTGTGACTTCAATCGCTTTTGCGGAGGGGGCCTTGAGGACTGGGATCTACTCTGCTTCTTCTCCTGTCTTTCTGCTTTGCGCATTTCTTTACGCCCAAGACGTTTGCGCCCTCGGCCTCCATTTCCACCTCCATCTACAGAAGAGTGTAAGCATACGATAATGAGTTGTCAACGGCTAGTATTCACCTTCGATTCCCAGTTGCTGAAGAAGACTACTGGGTAGTTTTGGAGCTGTAGATTTTGGCGGTGCCATATTTGTGAAATACTGTAACAAACAACGGACTCTATTTGAATCACTAATTAATGCTACGACTCCCAAGTAAACAACTGCAGCCGAATTATAAAATACAATAAGTTTTGCTTCAAAAGGCAAAAAATGTCCGATAATCTTCAGATACCGATAAGAAATTTTGAGGTTTATCCAAACTTTTTTTTCGTGCCGTAGCCTTGACGAAAACCTTCAGCCTCGCTCTAGCCTGGTCCAGAACCCCACACATTTCATCACCCCCACAATCATTAACCGCAGCTTAAAAACAGCATCATAACAGCACTTTACACTATGGAGACGCATTTAAGTAACGATGAGGTATGTTTCTATCACTACTCATATAGCCTTGGGCAATTAGTAATTCTTTTATGCAAATAGTTCTTCTCGAAACTCGCTCCTCTTTTCGATTCTCGACGGGAAAAAGATCATGGTTCTGTTTTCTTAACACAGAAATGTTGTAAGTATTTCAACACCCATATGCTCCTGCAACGGAGGAGGCTTTCCGGACTTCTATGGACAGGTTTTTAACGGCCATAATAGATAGCTATGCCTCGGCCTCCGATGCTTCCACGACCGCGGCGTTACCTCCCGGCGACGATGTCGATATGAATGCTCTCAACGACGTCCTCACTGCTCAATTCCCAGACCTTTCACGCGACGCCCCTATGCCACTTCTCATTCGCGCTACAAATGGCAAAGGCAAATTTAAACGTTCAGAAAAGGCAAAACTGTCCACGGTCGTCCAGCCAGATCAATTAGATTCCTTCTTCGCTAGATATGCAGAAATATGTAAAGGTGGCATGAGTGCGCTAAAGAAAAGAGATAGGAGCAAAGCAAAGGAGAAGCTTAAGGCAAAGAAAAGAAAGATAGGTACCGCTTCTGCTGTTGCTCCAGGAGACGAGAAGAAGTGAAAGAATTGAAGTTATTCTGGTGGACGAGTAAAATGTCCCGAACTGGACGTCGATATCCCCGGAGAAGTAGCTGAATAGCATGATTAAGGGGGCGAATATTTCGTTGTCGATATCACAGCATGGCGTTGCATATATGGGATTGCTACTTTAAGCTTTCGTGGATTGGTACATAAGAGTAGGTACATCCTAATCTGATGTCAAAAGGGCATGTGAGGCGTTTGCCAAGTTGTCAAGCCTCTATTCTCAAGGATCCATTTATTTAATATTTGGCCGTCCTCTTACATACATCTTTCTGCTGGAATCACGACTACTTATCACATCTTTTAACCTGGAATTGTCTTTGACGTGTTATATGTTCATTAATGAATATACAGGTAATGATATCCCTTCCTCGGCCTGTGAATATTTACAAATCAGACCACCAGCACATATCCCATTCCACATATGAACAATCCATTTGTTTCCGCCAACATATTTCCCTTCCCGCATTTGAACAAGCTCACTGACTTCTCGGCCGCCCCTTGCCACGCCCACCACTTTCAACTCATGAGCTAACACACCATCTACTAATCCATTCGTATAAGAAATCTTCTTATAGTACAAATCCATCCCAATCTATGTCAACGTCACAAAGTCCATGTCTATGTGAGACCACTCACTCGCTACCAAATTCTATGAACGAAAGAAAAAGAAACACTTGAAAATCTCCATGCCTAGGAAAAACAAAGGAGAAAAAAAAAGAAACGAAAGAAGAAGATAGTAACAGGCAGAAGAAAAGAAGGGTATCTATATCAGGTTATAAATGTAACAAAGACACAGAAGTTGTCCTGAACTCTGGAACGTATAGATATAGGTCTATTTGTAAGTATGTCGTAAGTACATATTGCCGCTTAATAATAGTAATCCTCTAAGGAGGAGTAGCGATACGCGAAATAGGAAGAGAAGCATTAGCAGATGTATTGCCTGCTACAGCAGAAGCCGGAGTTGAGGTTGAGGTTGCCATGAAATTGTTAGGAGGAGCATGCTGAGCAATATGAGCTTCTGAGAGTGTGGGACTAGGCAAATAACGTGGTTGGGGAGTGAACAGATCAACCGTCATTTGAGCAACCTGCGCGACCGGGCCTGCGGATTGCATATCCGTATCATGAGTTGGTGCGAACTCATTGTTTGTCTCCTTTAAAGGAGAAAGTGTCAAACTATCCGCATATTGGGGCCAGTCATTATGAGTCAAAAAGGTTGCATCATGACTGTGATGCAAGCCAGCTGAAAAGACAAACTGATTCTATTCAGAGGTTGTTAGTTCATTTCTCTTCATATACGGGTCATGTTAACTTACCTCAGATGTGTCTAAATTATCGGACCTTACTCCTTCACCGCCGTCGCCAGTATTGAACTCACCATGTGATCTCTCGTGATCAAATTCAATGGAGGACTGGAGATGATCTTGACACCCCATTATGGAGCGCTCTACTTGTTGCGGATTCACTTCGTAATCTGCCATGGTACCGTATTGGTGAAGGGGTGCCCGATCTGTGAATAGAGGCATGCCATGGCATTGTCCAGCATAGGGGTCGTCGTCATCCATGCCGTAACTAGGTAAGCTAGGGTCTCCATTCTGTTCAGCGGATTGCCAAGAATAGTTGTTGTATGAGGATTCTGGAATGTCGAGACGAAATTCTCCTTGCTGATATGCGTTATTGCCTTCCATGAAAGACGAGATTAGATTCATTTGGCCCTCTTCTTTAATTGCTGCCAATTTCTTCTTCTTGCCGCCTCCAGGTGGTCTACCTCTTCTAGGCTTGGAAATGCCTCCTCCAGCAACTGTAGTAGCAGTTGTGCGACGCTTCTTCTTAACAGGGCATTCAGGTACCTCTTCGACAGCTTTATTCTTGCCCTTGCGTGCGCATCCCGTCCCGTCACATGATTCGCAGTCCCTGACTCCATCACTGTTCGCACCACAGAACCAACAGTTTCCAGCGTGTTCAGCTCTTCTTCGTCGTCCTTCTGGACTACAATTCTCTAGACCCTCAACCACAAAGGCGTTATCGATAGGTGGTCTTCTAGCTTCGTAATCGTCTCCTTCAAGCCCCTCACTCATGGCTTGACATCTCCAACATGTACCCTGAAGTAACCACCGTTGATCTCTAACTCTGGAACCATGTACAAGACACAGATCTTCGGGACACTTCTCTAGCGGCCATCCGTCGGGACAGCTACTATCAAGTTTGGAGACTTCGACGTAGGTTCGGTCGCAGCAGGTGTATCGAAAAGGGCGTATGAGACACATAATTATGTGTGAGCTGTAGGGATGCAGTATAATATCTGAAGACGTATGAGTGTGATCGTGGTTGTGAGTCTCGTTATGTCTCTATTATTGATGTGTTATTGTTCTTGAAGGAGAATAAAAAGTTAATTTCGGGATTTGGTATTAGTTGTACATTCACGATTAAAAGAGACCAAGGGGGGAGAATTCAAGAACTATATAATATGACCAAGATCCAAGTCATTTTTGATAGAGTGAATAATCAGATATGATACAGTAGATGATTAATGATTCACGACCATCTTCAAATATGAATTTGAAGGACTCATGTGATTGTGTTATTCTCGAGTATTTGTGATTGTTTATCAAAAACAACAAGGTGACAATCTTGTCCATTTAGCATTGCTTGGTTGGCATACACTTTATGACGTTATTTTATGGCATTCACGCTCACTCATATATGGAAAGAGGTTTATCTCAAAAATAGACTTGTATTGCTATGAGTATCAGGCGTCTAATGACATTGTACTTGCTATTAGATCCATTCTGTGAGAAGACTTTTGAATGAAAGAAAACATAGAAAGCAATGCGCATGAATATTCACCTCCAGACTCGCAACGAAATAGTAGAGTAATTCTATGCTGGATGAATCCTTTGATTCATCCATGCAGAGAGAATTCTCAGCCTCCGATGACTTTTTGGGTGTTAGATCTTTGAGTACACATAAGGAAATCGAGCTTGATAAAAGAAAATTGTGTTGTAACATAGGCGAAAGGTGTCGTAAGGTGTGGGACTAGTTCGTGTGCTTAGATCCGAGCTCACATGATTTGATCTTGTGTGAGGTGAGTGACTTCTGTCTCCATGGCATCACCGGCACCACCAGGGATTTGGTACTTGACAAAGCTCAAGCCGAGAGGACGGCCTCCATATTGGTAGCCAGAGAATTTTTCGATGGCGGTATCGGCATTCTCGGCGGAGTCAAATCTAACAACGCCAGTACCACGGGATCGGCCATTAGGCTCGTATTGGATCTCAGCCTGTTCGACCTTGCCAATGGTGGTGAACAGCTCGACAAGATCTTCGTTGCTAGTGGACCATGGAAGCTAGATTTTACTTTAGTTTGTAAAACGATGAGAGGAGCCAAATAATACTTACGTTGCGAACATAGATAATCTCACTTCTCTCAGTTCCAGCGGTAGCATGGTCGGTGAAAGGGTTAGGTGCAGCTGCGGGAGCTCCAGCACCACCATCGAATCCGCCGGCACCTCCGGCGTAACCTCCGCCAAATCCACCACGACCTCCACCAAATCCTCCGCCAAATCCGCCACGGCCACCTCCGAAGCCTCCACGGCCTCCAAATCCGCCACCGAAACCTCCACGACCGCCAAATCCTCCACGAGCACCACCAAATCCTTGAGCACCTGCGAAGCGGTCTTCGCGGACCTCAAGAGGGCGACCTTGCCAGTCATAACCATTGAACTGCTGAATGGCATTGCGAGCGTCATCGGGAGATTCGAAGGCAACAATACCAGAACCCTTTGGACGTCCATCAGGACCAACATGAACGTCGGCGCGGACAACGGCACCATTTCGGGCTATGCAGTATTGATCAACATCTTGACCACATTTGTGTTAGTGCAGGAGGGAAACATACCAGCGCCGCGGAATAGATCCTTCAGATCTTGCCATCCAACGGTATAGGGAAGCTAAATCGCAAAGTTAATATTCTCAGCACTAGAGTTATAAGAAGGGTAAAGATAGATGGGGACAAACGTTGGAGACGTAAATTTGACGTCCTCCACCTCCAGCTCCACCTCCAGGGGCCATGCCACCTCCGAAACCACCTTGGAAACCACCACGACCTCCTGGTGGACCGCCGCCTTCGTAACCACCACGGCCTCCAGATGGAGTACCAGTGAATCGGGGTTCGGCCTCACGATCCTATTACAAGAATTAATAAACGTTAAATGCACAATTGAAACGGCATAGAATGCATGCTTACCTCTCTAACGTAAACGAGTCTTCCCATAAGGTTCTGGTTGGACAGTGTGTTGACTGCCTGTTGAGCTTGCTCCCTCGTAGCATATTCTACAATGCTATTTCGAGTTAGCATTTGAGATCATTCAAGTTAAGGTTGTTACTTACCCGCATCCCTACAATACCCGCGGAACAACGTCCCAATCCGTCAATCCAACATTCCATCAAAATCCAAGAGAAAAAGAAAAGATTCAAAGCCAATCACGTATAGGCGCCCACCTTCGACATTCCGTTAGGAAGCAATAACACATCAGCAAAGAGGACCTCTCCAGCTAAAGAAATCGAACCCCTGGTTAGCCCATATCCCCAACTCCAACCTCCATTATCGAACACTGACCAGATCTCATAAAGTCTTTAAGATGATGCCACTTAACATCGTATGATAAGTTGCCGACGTAGACACGACGGTCTTGTTGCGATGATTCACGTAGAGTGCTCATCATTTGCTCTCTGGCCGCAGCTCTCTCTTCGTATGTCCTATGTGGTTGTCCACCGTAAGCTGACCCCCCAGAACCACCTACACCTGCAGCACCCGACATTGGGGATCGAGATCTGCGATCGTTTCTGCGATGTTCGTCACGGCTGCGTGAGCGACTGCGAGGAGAATATGAACGACGACGTTGGGTGCGTCCTGGACTGCGAGAGCGTTGTCGACGAGGTGAACGAGATCTCTCTCTCTGTGAAACGTAAGCTTCTTTGACCATTAAATAGACAAAAGACAGGAAGGAATCTGTGTTGTGCGAGAATTTTTGTATGTGTGGGTTAGACCATCAAGGTTCTTACGCCATTAATTAGGAAAGGTTCCCACAGAAGCGCACTGGCGCGTTGCGATCAACGGGATCTCACGACTAGTTTGCGCCTGGAAATGAGACGCCATAAGCCGAAGACTCATAAGGCTTTCGGGAGTGCCTTATGTTGCTGACGCCCAGGTTTGCGCAATGTTATACTGAAGTGATTATTGAGGAAGTAGAAGAAATTGAACATACTTGTGGTCGATAAGAGTCGTCCGCTAGATCAAATAATAGAATGTTAATAAAATGTTCTAAAGGAAGCAAGATTGAGGTGGGGTGGTTTGTGTAAAGGTTAAGGAAGAATCGAAGGTCAGAAGGGTTCAATGACGTGAATAAAACAAGACCAAATAAAGTGAATAAGAAAGAAGGTGAATGGACTAATTGGGAATGGAGGGGAGGGTATTGGGAAACATACCCATTGTATCTATTGTGAGTGAAGTATTAAGGTGATAAGTAGAATCAGGAGGCTGCTGCTGCTTAATGCTCTAACCTGCAGGTTGGAGACGAAATGGACTCCTAAGTGACTGCGCACAAGGATTCTATGGACTAAGTAAGGGCGAATTAAACGTTGCGTTTACTTGATCGAAAACGGTAAATAAGTTGAACCAGTGAAGCTCCGTGAAGAATATTCGATGCGGCTTATAGGGACCCGTAAGGAAGAAGAACTTCAACAAGGGCAATATGGCACAGCGTCTGTTTTTTTTTTCCTGCGGCAATGTTCGTCAACAAGGGCGTTACCAAAAAAAGATCGTGGATGAATGTCAAGGGCTGGATCTGCCTATTTGGAACGCGTCCTGTCTGCGGTGACAAAGCTCGAATCGAAGAATAGCTGATGAATGGATTGGGAGGACAAGACTTGAGGATGTCTTGGGGGGTGGGTTGGGAATGAATGACATCTGAGCCATAAGTGAGAGCTTACCTGGTTGTTGCTTTGACCAATGGCTGGGTTAGAAAGGATGAGATACAGAAAATTTGATTTAAATTTCTATATTTTCCTTACCCGACTAGATGGCTCACAAGGGTGTACTACTCCTTGAGGTAATACAGATGAAAGATGGTGTGGTTCAAATCTGTATGGATGGGGGTGTGTTGGGTGGTGGGTGGTGGAAGTTTTGATGATGGGTGTAAGGTGTAAGGTGTGAGTGCCTATTGAAGACGCGATGTAATGAGGAGTTGGAGAAAAATAGCCAGGTAGCGCGCAGGAACTGTTACCTTTTCGGTTGATAACCGGCAGTTGCCTCTCTATCAATTTCTGGCTCCAGCTGAGACATTCTCTATTAATCATCACTCTTAAATAAGAAATAATAGCCCAATGCGGTAACTGAGAGGTGCGATTCTAGTAATCAATTATCGATAATTATCACAAATGATTATATGTATCTATTTCTATTTCTAAACCTACCTCGAGCCTACTATCTAAAGTGAACCAAATCGTTCACCGAAACATTTTCTTACATTGCACCGTACATTCCCTTCCCTATCCCCCCATACATACATAATGTTGTTGTTGACTGAATCTTACACTCATCTTCATCCTCTGTTGGCCAATTCTTTCTAGATATGGCAGCATACGAAGACATATTGGCACACGCTCATGCATTGATTACACTTGGGCATATTTTTATAGTACAGCGGACTTTCAGGTACGATACCATTGGATTCGCTGTTCTGCAAGTTCAAAAAGAGAGAGGTCGACGTATGGAATAATCATGCGAACCACTTGTTCTCCACGCCTTCACCATCTATCTATCTTTGGTAATGGATCGTATCATTATGGGCCCCTCCACTCCTCCAGCGTCTAGCGAAATTTCCGGACTACAACCTACAACGGGAACCATGGGCTCCATCATTATGCTCCTAGAGTCAACATGAATTATATGTGCTTTTTGGTCACTCTCATTGTACGGCGCGAGTAGTCATGTATATATGATACAATGGACCCATAACTTACTCCTCTCAACTCACTGTCTCAATTGGACACGTTAGTTGTCTCTATTATTCAGACTGATATTCATCGCATGCTACTCAAATTGGTTCAGGTTAAAGAATCTCTAGGATCACCTCGCCTGGATTCATTTTACCTAATGGACATTACAGATCTTGAAGTTCAACAATCTTCTACAAAACTCACATTTCTCTAATAGGCACCGTACATACAGACCCCCGCACAATTCACAAAAATAGTTTAGTCTACGAACTCCGGAGAAGATTGGCTCGATCAAGTCTGGTTCAAATTTATCGAATAAAGAAGCTCAAACCTCCTTTCAGATCGAGCAAACCAATGAAGTCTTTTGAACTGGGAGTAGGGATCCACCAATAGTTCCCTTTCATTAGATCTACACCTGGGATCTCTCTCACATTATGTGCGATCTCAGTCCTTCTTATCCAATTGAACAAAGCCAAAGAAATGGAAACGCAAATGCAATATTGCCAGGAGCTTTGACTCTCGGCGAACTTCTTCATGAAACGCGCTTCAATATATCATTAACGTATGAGCAAGATGAACGAAAACATGTCCTACCCACTTGTTGGGGGGTTTGAGCAATCCCATGCATGCTTATTACCACTATGGAAGAAGCGTTGAATCGGAGGGCCTAAACGCCAATGATATGGTAATTCCCAAAAATTGATGACCTGCAGCTGAAATCTGCAACAATACCTGGGCTCAACTGGCTTGCCGGACGGAAGCTCTTCCCCGTAGCACGACAGAATCAAGTTGATATGTCCACGAGACGATGCCTCAACCACGAAGTGTCATTTCCAAGCCCAATTTCAGCTCCTCTGGCCTGAAAGAAGAGGATCAGAATATAGAGATAGGTCCATTTCCCCTGATATGTACAATTATATGTACACATGTGCCCGTTCGTATCTTGCAGAATAAGACCAAAAGTTTCATGCAATACGATGTTGCCGTTGCATCCCTAGGGGAAGGCCCACATTGCATGCCGCAATGTGTTTTCGACCGAGTCTATCCACATCGAATCGGACGTCGCGCAGATAACAAACATTTCATACCAGGGGTAACGAAAAGTGTGACGAGAAAGACACCAGCAAAAACATGACATACATGCTGTGAGAGGTAAGTAACATTTCTTACTGCATATAGAAAAGTGGATCAAAGGTAACCTTACATGGGCATTTGCACCAAAGAAGGAGACCAATACGAAAAGAACGGCGAACTTGACCAACAATTGCTTCATCCGCTTATGGATGACGGCCAAAGTTCTTCATAAACGAGGCTCTGCGGTTGAAATAGCAAAAGGGAAGCTTACCTCGAGCTTACTCTAAGTACCTAGAGCTCGCAAAAAAACGAGCCTAACGGGATATCCCGCGGGACGGGCAACAATTGGCCCAAGCTGAACCTTGAATTAGAAAATCTTCTACTATTAACACCACCAAAATTTATCCTCACAAACCACCTCCCAAACATGTCGTCTCCCACAGTTAGACTACTACCCCGCCATCTACGGCCTCTCATCAAACAATACAATCGCGCAATTCCAAATTGTCTTTCCGCAAAATCCTATCATTCATACGACCGCCCCTCTCCCTCAGATTCTCCTTTTCCACCCACCGAAACAAGCATTCTCCGCGCCTCCCTTCCGCACATCCCTACTCACGGCTTCACTCTTGATACCCTTTCACTCGGCGCCCAAGATGTCGGTTATATACCTGCCGCCACAAATCTTTTTCCTAAAGGGGCGTTTAGTCTAGCACATTACCATTTGTACAACCAAAGAATAGCTTTGAAGAATCACACAGAACTCATTGCTCCACCTATAGAAAATGAAGGAAGGGAACCACCGAAGGGAGTGGGAAGGAGAGTTAAGGCATTGACATGGGAGAGATTGATGGGAAACAAAGATGTAATTCATAAATGGCAGGAGGTTCGTAAATTCTAGCTTGGACTTTTCTTGTTACATTCCATAAGAAACTTAAAACCACCTCCAAAATACCTTCACAATTCCCCTCTTCTAAATCAGTTTCGAAACTCCAAATATATTGACACCCCAACTAACTCCCTTCCCAGGCTCAAAGTCTCCTCACTCTACCAACCAATCTCCCCACTTCTCTCCGCGAACTACATTCCCTATCCGACGAGATCTGGTTTCTGTCCGGCGACATCTCAGTCGACAGTTCCTGGTATTCCAAGCGAGCCAGTCTTTCCACTATTTACGCTGCCACCGAATTATATATGACGACAGATAAATCCGAGGGTTTTAAAGATACCCGCGAGTTCTTGGAGAGAAGATTTAGGGATTCACAAGTGCTTGGAGGAGTTGTTGGGGGGATTAGTCAATGGGTGGGTTTCACGGCGATGGCGGGAGTTAACGTTCTGAGGAGTAAGGGGATGAGAATTTAGTGGATGACCTGTATGAGATAGACGAATGGATTTTGATGTTGATGTAGCATGAAGGGAATGGAAGGAGGGAACAGAAAGATCAACAAAAGGTCATGTATTCATATTCATGTTGTTTTAACATCAAATTTGCCACCCCTAGCAGCCTCATGGGTAATACCATACCTGGACTCGAGGACCAGTGAACACCATAACTCCATATCTTCGTAAGACATATCACCAAATATTCCCCCACTGTGATTTTACAAGTCCCCAACGCCCCTCAAAAGTCAAGTAAATTACAGTAAAATTCGGCTAAGCGGGATTTATCGCTTCGGGAATAGATTTCTGTAACCTGTCTCTCGGAGCTGCGAGTCTGTTATATGTTAGTTGGAATATGTGGGAATTAGACTAGGGATTGGGGGACTTACTTGTAGATTTTCACATCAGGATTTTTGTCAATACCAGCTCCCAAGGCTTTGGGTGTGATCAAGATAAATTGTCTGCCAACGGCGCGTCGAGCAGCGCTGATCTATCGACTCATTAGCATATCAGAAATTTGTGAGTCGAGCTCATTGTAACTTACGATCATCTTAGTGCTCACATCCCGATTAACATCATCCATGAAAACGTCGAACTCATCCAAACAGCGAAGAGGGGCACCCATAGCTTCCCAGAGGGAGAGAAGTAGACAGATAGACGAAAACGATTTTTCTCCTCCCGAAAGTGTCTTGGTTTGTCGACCCTTCTTATTATTACTTGTCTCGTCAGGCTCGACATGGACATCCAGTAATCTGTTCTTGTGATCAATCTCAAGTTTTCCCCTGAAGGCTCTCTCACTCAGCAGATAATTGAAGTTGATACGAGATCTGGCAGAAATGTGTCTCTGGAAACTGCGGTATTGCTTCATGCGCAGAGAGAAAGAATACTTAAGCAGACGAAGCAATTCTTCCATGTGTTTACGGCGTGATTTGAAGCTCTTCAGGAGCTCATGAGCCTTTGCATAGCCATCAATAATTTCTTGCTCTGTGACCCCAAGCTTTCTGCTATACTGACTTAATTGATCCGTAATACTCTTGTACTTCGCTTCAAGACTAGCTCTGGTCTCCTGTGGCGGTACTGGAATTCTGGCACATATCTGCGTTGCTGCTTCAATGTATTCTTTTACTCGAGTTTCCGTATCTGCGAGCTTGGTTTCGGCTTCTCGTTTGTAATCCTTATAGACCCCAACTTGCGCAATAGCAGCATTCTTTTCCCCAAGTGCTATAGCGCGTGCCTGTTCTTTAGCTTTGACCTTCTGATTTGCGTCGGCAATTAATTTCTCATGACTTTCAACACGTTTCTTGGCGGCTCTATAGGCGTTTTTACAGCCAAGAGACGTTGTATTGTACTCAGTCCTTGCAAGAGTAGTAGCGCCATAAGCGTTTTCGTAATGCGTAACATTGTCATTTGCCTCCTCCAATTGTGCTTTTAGGGAATCCAGATAGCCATCCTCAATGTTAAGGTTGCTGTATTCATTTTCTAATGATTCAACACGTTCTTCGGCCTTTTGTAAGCGAATCTTCAATCTGCCTTGGGCGACCTTGTGCTGTTGAATCGCTCTATCTGCCTCTTGAACACGCTGTTGAGCTGTACGGCAACTGTTTGCAAGCCTTGACTCTTCAGCTTGGCAGTGTTTCAATGTTTCCTGTTGCAAGACAATCCGGCGCTCGCCATCTGTATTCATGCGAGCTTTGAACCGGTAGGGTGGCACATAATCCTGAGCACTATTTTGATGGTTAGGGCCATTGCAATACAGGCGAATACCCCAGCCTCTTCTTTGTGGATTGAGAGTGAAGCAATGTCTGACATGCGCAGGCATAGACCTAGGCTCCATGATGCGCATTGCTTCTTCTAAGTCATCTATCAGTAATACCTGATCTATTGCTTGGTTTATGATCAATGTATTCCTCACAATTTCACTATCAATATCCAACATTCTTAAAATGGTCATGAAGTGCTGATCCGGCTCGTTGTTTGCGGTGTCAATGGGTTTGGGATTCGTGATGTAAATCTGAGTTCGAAGTATACCCATTGAGGAGATGATTTTCTGAAGCCTGTTCTGGTCTGCTTTGTTGGTAACGGCAAAACTATTCAAGGCGTTACCAAAAGTCACCTCGAGAATATCGGACCACTTAGGATCGCGGAGTTTCACGTGGAGACCAATAGGACCAACAGGTTTTTGGAGGAATCCTTGATCTTGCTCTATTCTCCGAAGTAGCTCAGGCATTTTCTGGTCAAAAATGCGTATTGGATCTGGGCGTTCGTTCTGCATTTCTCTTAGTCTGTTCCTACAGCTCTCCACTTCCTTTCTCTTCGCAGCCAAGGGCCCTTGCTCTCTTTCAAGTGCAGTTTTAGCAGATTGACTCCTTTCTACCAATACTTGCATTTCTCCATGGCTCCTCTCAAATTCGGCTCTAGCCTGCGAAGCTTCCGTCTTGGCAGATTCGATCTCTGTGAATTTTCGATTGAGAGATCCACCATTGGCATCCTCAATACGCTTCTGCTCGGCATCGATTTCCCCTTGTATGGTTCGAGCTTTTTGCTTTGCTGTTTCGAGTTCCAGCTTACTCTCCTTGTGTTCCTGGTGGAGCTTTTTAACCTCCGAGTCTGCCTCTTCAGCCTTCGACTTAGCTTCTTGCTCTTCGTCTTTGATAGGGACAAGCTCTTCTCCAAGAATTCTTGCCTTTTCAGAAGCTCGCTCAACTGAAGCATCGAGTGTCTGATATGCTCGATCTTTCTCATCTACAATCTTCTCCTTTTCCTCAATCGTCCGTTGTGTTTCCACCACTGTCCTTTTGCGCTCCTCCAGTTCGCTTTCTTGCTCGTCAACTTGGAACCATGTCAACTGGTTTCTGAGAACTCTCTTCTCGACTCTCATGTCTTGATGCTGATCATAAATCTTCTTCTTTGCTTCTGCATCCTCGGCCTGTTTTTCTAGTGCCTCGAGATCACCTATGCTTTCATTAAGAAGAACTTCGATCTGATCACAACTCTCTGAAACAAGCTTGTAATCATTGTCAAGTTGTTCGAGTTGTACGCCCTTCCTGAAAAAGTCGAACTTCTGGGCCGGGGTAGAAGATGTAATGAAGGTTTTCGCCTCATCTTGAGTAAGAACATTCATTGGGTTGTCAACTTGAAGCTGGAAATACTCTACTATATCATCCATGTCACCCTTCTTGCTAGTTACAACGCTACCGGCTGCGTTCTTCACTCTATAAGTGCTACCACTGCCCGAGAAATGACGTTCAATAATAATCGACTTTCCGTATAATTCTGGCCGATAGGCGTCGGAACCCTCATTTTTCAATCTGACAAGAAGCATTCCTCGATCGGTTCCTGTCTTGATTAAGCTTTTCATACTGCTTCCACGATTCGTCGCACTAGGCTTTCCTCCTAGGCAGAGTGTGATGCCCGTCAAAACTGCGCTTTTTCCAGCTCCATTTTCCCCGACGACGAAATTGATAAGTGGACCTAAGGGAACTTTAAGGTTTTTGTGGTTCATGAAGTTCACACATTGAATTTCCTCGATAATAGAATTCTCGGCGGCGCGATTGGTGAGAGGGGTTTGTTTTTTGGCAAGAAGTTGTTGAGTAGCGATGTAATCATCGTGTTCCGCGTGTTCCAAATGTTTGAAACCAGCATCGCGAATAATTTCGTACTGAGTTCCAGGGGGAGCTGTCATTTCTTCATCGCCATCATCATCATCATTACTCTCGTCATCGTCGCTGGCGTCGTCTGAAGAACTGGAGGGGCTGTCGTCGCGGACTTGTAATGATCTCGAGGAAGATTCACCGTTAGAGATTTTGGCGCGTTTGCGTTGCTAAGATAAAATGTCAGCATCTGTGTGCATTAATAGTAATTCTGGAGGTATGGCAGAAGGTGGAGGACATCTGCTAATATCCAAGGGCGCAAAAGAGGTGTTCAAGAGTTACGCACATTATCATGACGAAAGGCCGATCTTGCGCTCTCAGTTGCAATAACATCCCCCTCATCGTGTCTTGCACGCTTTAGAGGAGCCATGTGGCGATTTAGTTGCTCTGATAAAAGTCAGAGTCGAGTTGTAAAATAAATAAATTAAGTTCGGCCATTCGACGCGTTGAAGATGAGTTACAAACACGCGAGAGCACCTGATAAGCCTCCAATCGCGCCAGTGAATTAAGCTTTCCAAAACAATGCGGCCAAACTCACAGATTCAATCAATTCTTCCACCAAACCTTTCGTTGTCTGATTATCTGATACTTTGAAGATTGATTTGATTCAATGTGGATATATCTAGTTATTTCAAGGTTCAATAGATAAGAAATATTTGGAATTTAATTGGTCCTCAAGTCAAGTACGGTTACTGGATTGATCACTTTGAAGCATGCCACTTACTCATTCATGGATACCTACCTAGTTGGTAGGTACTTTTTATACGGTAATGCACATTTTTAATTCTACAATTCTTCCGGAATAATCGACTTAATACTGCTTACAATTATGCTTAGAAATTCGTTTATAGTGTTGTGTCAAGATCTTATAGTTTTAGGCTGTTCTATCTACATCTCTTGAATAAAGTGGCCCATACTGTTGAAGCGTATGTACCGAACGCTATCTCTCACACGCAGGCTAAACTATAATGTTACATACAAGTCATCAGGCAGTTGCATCTTCTGCTGCTTTCAATGCCATCGCAAACCTCGCTTTCAGATCACTAGCATCCTCAAGACCAACACTGATCCGAATGAGTTCCGCAGGTACACCAAATTGCGCTGCCCAATCCAGTTCCAGGTAATGGGCTAGGATCACATAAGGTGATGTTAATGTGAAGTTGGTTCCCAGACTTGGGCCTTTCGCAGTTTCAATCTTATCATAGAATGCGACTGCTTGAGGCATCTCTTTGAAGGTAAATGAAAGAAGACCACCATATCCTCCGTTCGGTGTACGACAATCATCGTAGAAAGTTCTCGAGCTGTTGTATTTGGGGTAGTAAACCGACTTTACCAATGGATGGGTTCGAAGAATATCACATATAACTTCAGCATTGTCGTTGATTTTTTCAATGCGAGATACAAAGTGACGACTGTTCCGTTCCATGAACATGACATCTTCGGCCCAGTAGTTATCTTCATATTCTGTTTTAGCCACAGACTTCAAGGATTGATAGTACTTTCCACCAGTGTTAAAGATGGCACTTCCGCCCATGACGTTGCATTCTCCCGAGAAGATTTTCGTGAGACTGCTGACGACTATGTCTGCAAATGGTAGAACATGAACATTGATAAAATTTCCAATGGTCTCATCAACCACCACAGCAAAGTCGTATTTATCTGCCAATGCCCGGATTCGTTTTAGATCCGGACAATTTAGCATTGGGTTTCCAGGGAATTCACAAAATAGAGCGAGATATTTCTCTCCTGCTTTCAGTCTTTTCTCCAAATCATCTAGATCTTCGGAAGAGCCGTTGCCATAAAACTTGCAGCCGGGGCCAAACTTTTCCAGAATTTTAAGAGTATCGACATATGGGAAACCGAAGGATATACTTTTCAAAGAGCCTCTAGTTTTCAACAGCAGCTGGTGTGCGTTATAAATCGAGTTCATGCCGCAAGGATAAAGGTAAACATCGTCCTCAGAAAGCTCGGCGACTCCACGCATATTGGAGGCCATGTCTGTGCTTGGAGTCTCAGACAAATCAACTTCACCAACCAAGGATCCTGCGATCCGACGGCGAATTGCCGATCTTGCATTGTCCACGAAAGAAACGTCAAGATTTCGGCCAAAACGTTCCTCTAGGAACTGCGAGCTTTCCCGAGCCTCGGAGTTTATCGGCGATATAGGGGAGTGATGGCCGTCGCCCGCACCTGAGCCGTTGTGGCTTCTAGATGTCTTGTCTATAGAGCCTTTCTGGTATCTTTTAGGACCTTTACATAGCTTGCCATCATCCTGAGGACTTTGCGGACTTGTCTTCTTCACTAGTAATCCTTCTTGGAAGAGAGTGTGGCAAAATTCAGCTCTTCTGCTAGAAACACCGTCTCCAGAATGCTGCCAGTATTGCTTCGCAATCGGGAACAATTCCTTAGCGAATAAAACAGCAGAAATAGAAGGCGAAATCTTAGTGAGGACTTCTGATGAGGTTTTATTACGCTCAAGGACTAAGTCGATTACACTAAGCTGATTTGGAGATATCGACTTGTCTCTTGAAAGCATAAACGCCACACAACTCCTAGCAGTCTTAGGCGATGGAAAGAGCATTGCCTGCTCATTTTGACTGCCATATGCTTTGACGATATCATCGGCGAATGCAACGATAAGTTTGTGAATGAAGAATCTGAGTCACGAGACCAGCCGGCGTCAGTTGAGTCAGAAAAATTGACGAAAATTAAAGTAAACTGACCGAGGATATCCAGTGGTCAATTTCTCCAAGACCCTTTGGTCACCCTCTTCGTAACCAACATTGTCCTTCCACGTGGGTAGTGAAACACTTGTGGCCTAGAAAAGTATTAGATATATGAATCATGTGAATTGCCTCCCGAAAAAGGGTTTTTTTTCGCCATTGCTACTTCCTAGCTACATTAAAAATAAAAGTCGAAATACTAACGTGTGGTGTCAAGGCAGGTACGGACTCTCCAAGTTCGATTACAGACATTTTGAGTTTCTGACGTGAGGACGGAGGGCTATGGTTGAAATATATTAATAAATGTAGAAGTCCGTTTTTGTTGTAAATTTAACTTAAGAATCCCACTTGTAACGATGCTAAACAATTGTGCAATCAAATCCGCTATCGGAGATTCAGGATAAGAGGACTCTAAAATTTAAGCTTAAATTTAGTGGATGGGGCTAGGACATTTCGCATCTTTTTTTGAAAAATATAATTTTGAGGACTCGTAGAGGGAGAAGAGAGAAGATTGTCAACATTTGTGCATCAACAATATCACCATAATGGCACCTCTTACCACAAAACGTCGCAAATTAGAACACACAAGTGATGATGAAGCTCCACAATCTCAAAAGCCAAAGGTAGACAATGTCGACATGGAGAATGCTTCGGCAGATGAAGCCTCTTCATCTGATGATGCGGATGCAATTCAATCGAAACCCAAACATGCGCCTGCGAAACGACGACACGATGACCAGGATGCTGCGCTATATTCTGGCGGTCTTTATAAGTCAAGTATGTTCAAACTCCAAGTAGATGAGCTGTTGAATGAAGTGCGACCAAATTATGAGAAGCGCGCTGCCGGAATAAGATCCGCATTACACCAGCTCAAAAATGCGATTGAAGGCATTGAAGATCATGAACCCCTTCTTGTAAGCTTTATCCCCAGTAATTATTCAACGCTAGTTGCTTATATATGTTTTATAGATTCCCGATGCCATTAAATTATTCTCCAAAACTCACAAAATTGCGATCCCCTTCCCTGATCCTAAACCCGACAACAATGCGGCCTACAAACTTGTATATTCGAAACCATCTGGCATCAATGTTGTTGGAAGTTATGCTCTGGGGACTATGGTCAAGTCCGAAAAACCTTTATGTGTCGATATGATTGTGAACATGCCGAAGTCACTTTTCCAAGAGAAAGACTATCTTAATTATAGATACTTCTACAAGAGGGCGTACTATTTGGCAACAATCGCGGCTGGACTTCGTACTTCAATGCCAGACTTGACATTGGAATATGATTTTTTAAATGGAAACAGCCTACATCCTATCCTAGTAGCTCGATGGAAAGCTAGCACAAAAGGGGATCCAAATTCGCGATTTGAGGTACATATCATACCTGCTGCTGCCCATGGCTGTTTTGCAGAGGCCAAGCTACGCCCTACAAAGAACTCGATTCGCCCTAAAGAAGGAGCGGATAACGATGCCACCACACCGGAGCCTTCACCATTTTACAATTCGTCCTTGAGCGCGGACTGTAACTTCGAATCATATCTTCAACTGCTCCATAATGCATCCAAGACATCGGAAGGTTTCAAAGATGCGTGTCTGCTTGGCAGAATTTGGCTTCGACAGAGAGGATTTGGCAGTGCTATATCTCAGGGAGGGTTAGGACACTTTGAGTGGGCCGCTTTGACAGCCCTGCTGCTGAAAGGAGGTGGTCCCAGAGGACATAGCCTTTTATCTCCCGGATATAGCAGCTATCAAATCTTCAAGGCAGTAGTTCAATATCTATCGACCACTGATCTGATTAAAAAGCCAGTGCTTTACGAGGCACCAGATCTCCAGATTGCGAAATCTGACACCCCAGTATTCTACGATGGCCCAAGAGGCGTCAATATTCTGTACAAAATGACACCATTTTCATACGAATTACTACGTGATGAAGCAAAAACTTCATTGACGATGCTCAATGACTCTACTTTTGATCAGTTCGAGGCAACATTCATCACGAAGGCCGATCAGATCCTGCAAAAATATGACTGTGTCGTAAACATTCCTATCCCCGTCCAAAAAGACGGTGTGTCCAGTTGCGATCATAAGATTCATACCACCACTTTTGCAAACCGTGTATTCGCTACCTTGAAGGAGGGCTTGTCTGATAGGGTCAAGCTATTAGATATTAAGGCCGTCGAAACAACTTCTTGGTCAATTAAGAGCTCGGGGCCGTCAACAAATAATGACCAGGCGTTGAATCTTGCGGTTCTCTTTGACCCATCGAATATAAGTCGTCTCGTTGACCATGGTCCGCCCGCGGAAGATAAGAAGAAAGCATTAAAGTTTCAGAAGTTCTGGGGTGAGAAGGCCGAGCTGAGACGTTTCAAAGATGGAAGTATTCTTGAAAGTTTAGTCTGGTCGCCTGGTTCAACTTATTCCATCTTTGAAGACATTGTCACCTATCTTATAAAGCGACACTTTGGACCCGAGATAAGCAAGGGATTGAGTTTCATTGGCGAGGGTTTTGAGAAACTATTACCCTCGTACGGAAATAGCTCTAAAGCTTTTGAGGTCCTCAGACAGGCATACAATACTTTCGAGAAGGATATCAGAGATATGGAGAGTCTGCCGTTGCAATTGAAACAACTTTCCGCAGTAGATCCACAATTGCGATCTTCGTCGATTGACCTTCCCTTGTTTGCACCTAGACAGCCTTTGAATGTCCCAGCAGATGTGCTGATTCAGTTTGAGGGATCTGGTAGGTGGCCAGATGATGTTGTTGCCATCCAAAGAACTAAGATTGCTTTTCTTCTCAAGATCGGCGAGCTTTTGGTCGAGTCTAACGATGCCATAATCACGAGACTTGGCATAGAGAATGAGGATCAATCACTGCAGAACTGTGCTTTCTTGGATGTGTTTTATCCATCGGGCGCCACGTTTCGCCTTCGAATTCACAATGAGCGAGAGCAAACGCTTCTTGAGCGCCAGGTCAAAGACAAGTCCAGTGATAATCGATCGCGAGAAGATGCAGCTTCAGCCCTTTCCATCTATAAAAGGTTTAATATCCAGCTCCCATTGCATACGCAATCGATATCAACACATTGTACTCGATTCCCTCTTCTATCACCAACCATTCGTCTTGTTAAGAAATGGTTTGACCGCCACATGCTTTCTGATCATGTCAGTGGTGAGCTTATCGAGCTTTTGGCAGCTCGAGCTTTTCTACAACCTTATCCGTGGAAGGCGCCATCGAGTGCTATGTCTGGATTTTTACGCACTTTGCTCTTCATTTCGAAATGGGATTGGCGCTCCACTCCACTAATCGTAGACTTCACCGGTACGATGACAGATAAAGATGTTTCCACCTTGACTACCAGGCTGGAGGCATGGCGAAAGATTGATCCAGGCATGAATCGCACTGTTGTGTTTGCAGCATCGAATCATGACGCAACCGGAACCGCTTTCACTGACAAGGGGCCCTCGAAAATGGTAGCCGCAAGAATGACCGCTCTTGCGCGATCAGCTTGCAAAGCCGTCAAAGACCAAGGGTTGAACTTGGATACCAGATCACTTTTTGCAACATCTACAAATGACTATAATTTTGTCATTCATTTGAATCCTAAGGCTGCCGGTGCCCCGAAAGCAAAGGATTCACATCGCTTCAAGAATCTTGAGGTGCAGTCAGAGTTGAACATTGATAAAGTCGACTATCAACCCCTGCAAATGTTCAGCGAAGAATTAGAGAATCTATACGGTGGGAGCATTGTCTTTTTCCGTAGTGCAACAGATATCTCTCGAATTGGAGGACTATGGAATCCGCAAACGAATGTATCTAGAGCTTTCAAAGTGAACTTGGCATATGCAGTAAAACCTGAAGAGAACGATGGGGATGACGAAGAAGCGAAGAATGTTAAAATCAACCAGTCAGCGATGTTGGCGGAGATCGCTCGTTTGGGAGGTGATATTGTGTCTAGGATAGAAGTTCATTGAAGGAAGACGCTTTTAATACTCTAAGGACATGTAATGTAAGAGGATAAGAATCTCTTAGATGATACCCAAGTATAGAATGATGGTCATATTGTAAGGGATTACATGGTCTTGAGCAATAGCCATTGATGCTGATTAGATAATTGAGCCCATTAGGTATAATACAATTGAAGAATGATCATCTTGAAAACCAATTCCCATCGAACAATGTGACTTGCAAATACGGAGAACTTGAGGAACCCTCGCCAACATTGGAGAATTTCCTTCTTTGAGAAATGCCAGGTCGAGTGACTCTTAGCAGTCGCAAGTCAAGCAGCCTGCTTCACCTACCTAACGTAGTATTTACAGTCTACGTTTCAATCACCACAAATTCAAGACTTACAATAGAGAAGCTTTAAACTCTGGTATGAAGCGTCGAAGCTCCATTTTTGAATTTAAACCAAGACAAAATAATGTAACGTCCACATGTAAAACTGATTGGACTCAATGGACCCCAGGGCCATTCGGGTCATTCCAAATATGGAAAAGTAAAGTTCACCGGGGATTACAAGTCAATTACAGAGCTCACCGGGAGCTGATCTGGCCCAAGCATTTTCTAATCCGCACCTTCAGCCTTACACTCACTCGCTTAAAAAAAGTTCAGGTGGGGGTAAAAAAGTTATGGCGGGGCAATCAATCTATCGGTGGAAGATTTTACATATCATTTTATAAACTACATAACTTTTTACTCAAGCGGTTTATACTCTAATTATTCTTTCTTAAACTTTTCTTGCATATTGGTGATAACTCGTGTCACAATGCCACCATATGATAGCGACTCGTCTGGAGGTGAGGAAGAAGACTACACAGAAACCAATGTTTTACTTGGTTATGCCGGGAAAGAACCTCAAGATGATACAATCAGTTATTTAGGTGGTGAGCCTGTAAGTTCTCCCTTGAACAATTCTTCGAAAATCACGAAACTTACAATTTATTCCACTTCAATTGCCATTTGAAAAACAACTAACACTTACTTCAGTCTTGGATTGACCCTTCCACGCCTCCATCCGCCGCTCTCGCAAAATGCAAAATCTGCAACGACCTCATGGTTCTCATCCTCCAACTGAACGCCGATCTCCCCTCTCACTTCCCCGACCATGAACGCCGTCTATACATCCTAACATGTCGCCGAAAAACATGTCGGAGAAAGGAAGGAAGTGTTCGCGCATTGCGCGGTACACGAATTGCTGAATCTGCAAATAAGCCAAGATCAAGAGAACCGGAGAAAGAAAAGCCAAAGCCAGAGCCCACAAAGCCAGCAGCTAGGATAGGAGAAAGTCTATTTGGAGCCAAGCCATCAACATCCGGGAATCCATTTGCAACGGGCTCAAATCCCTTCTCTACACCATCAGGCGGAAGCACACCTTCAAATCCTTTTGCAGCCGCTGGTCTAGCTACCTCTGAACTCGCTGCAAAGCCCCCTCAAACCCCAGAACCTACATCTTCAGAAATCACAAAGGACACTCTTCCAAAAACTTTTGCATCTACCCTCTCCCTCAACAATCCACAATCTCAACCAGCGACTCAAACCCCTCCACCCAACGAACCATGGCCCACAACCAACCTCCCAGCATCGTATCCTCTTTTCTACCTCGTAGATGCTGATTACGAGACCCTCGATAAAGAGCCCTTACCTCCACCACCCCAGGCTACAATAGTGGACGACACACCCGACTCATCCTCTGGCGGAAAGGAAGACAAGGAGATTTTTGAATCAACGCACGACACGACTTTCCAGAAATTCGCCGATCGTCTTTCCCAAAATCCCGAACAAGTAATCCGTTATGAATTCCGTGGCTCCCCTCTTCTCTACTCTAAATCAGATTCTGTGGGAAAGATCTTTGCGGATGCTGGGAAGGGGAATGAGAAGGTTAAAGTTAGTAATGGCAGTGGAAACTGGAAGATACCGCGCTGTGCGAATTGCGGGGCCGGGAGAGTATTTGAAGTACAGGTAACACCCCATGCGATTATGGAGTTGGAAAGGGAGGAAAAGGGCCTGGATGGGATGGATTGGGGGACGGTGATTTTAGGGGTTTGTGAAAAGGATTGTGTGCCCAGCTGGGTGGAAGGTGGAAAGACGGGATACGTAGAAGAATGGGCGGGAGTGCAATGGGAGGAGTTAGGCGGGAAGAAATAGGAGACGAGTTGAGGTTGTTCAGACGTCATAAATACATAGTCATTATTGCGAATACCATATGAGAAATGAAGCATAGTTTGGGGCTTTGACTTTTTTTATTTCATTCGGCTACTTGCAACAGATTTCGCGTGCGTCTTACAGTGAAGCAAAATTTCACACTGCAGCTACTATCTATGCGACGTCTAGAAGCCAGCCACTCATCTCGAGATCCTCGTCATCGAGGGAGATGCAAAATAGATAAAGAGTATGCATCTTTTCCCGTTCCTCAAGGACACCCTGATATAACGCCAACCTCCAACCCATTATCCCTTTGCATACAAGCATATCTCATAATTACTAACCCCTGCACGCCTAAGCAGGTTGTTCATAAGCTCTCTTAATTACCCTCGAGAATTGCTCCATCTTGACATTTTCCCTGACCACGGTTCCCTTGGCCTCATTCTCCTTGTTTAATGGTACAATGACAGCGCCATTTTCAATAGTCCATCCACATACCTCCTTGATGAATTTCTCAAAGACTTCACCGTTCATTCCGAGCCAGTTCTCGAGCTCTGAACTAGCTACTTCGCGCACGGATTGGGAAATCGTCGAGGCGATGCGGATGCGGACCAGCTCTTCGAAACCACTTACATCGGCAATGAGATCGGCGTATAAATCATCGGAATCAAGGGTGGACCAGAATTGGCTGTAGTTTGCGGAGGAGAGGAGGGTATTAAGAACTGCAAGCTTTTGTACGGCTTCGGAAAGAGGAGCGTCTCCTGCTGCGGGGAGAGATGATGAGGCTGAGATAGGTGTAAGGATGTGGGGTGGTAGGAGATGGAGAGCGAGGCTGAAGTCTGGGGAGGGGAAGACGGTGAGGGACTTGACGAGAATGTTGGTTATGGTTTCGTCTTTGGTGAGGTGGGGGTTGAATTGGTAACTGTGATTTTGGTATGATACATTAGTTACTAATTCCAATTGAAATTTTGCGACAGTTTAAAGAATAATGTATATCGTGTCTTTCAGATAGAGCTAATAATAAACTTCATGAAATGGAGGGATTCATTCTCCAAAGTTTCAGGTAATAGGGAACGTTAAACGTTCATTCATCATTTAGACATAGTAAATCTTCTCTTTCTCGAGTATGGGATTCATTGAGCGTATGTGTCAAGAGCTTTCAGCTCCTACTCTTCCCCTCATTCTTCCACCCAGCGAAAAAGAGAAGCAATGGTAGACAGAACAAAAAAAAATTCTCAACTCACAGTTTCAGAAGCGCCAAGTTAGCATAGCAGTCATAGGTCTTCTCCTCACACTGAAGCGTTACATATTCTTGGAAAATATTTGTTGTTTCGGGGTTATAACGATCGAGTCCGTTGAGAATAGCATCGATGTGTTCAGGCCTGTCTGGCGCATAATCAAAAGGGACACCCATAGTTATCGTATCGTGGGTATGTGTGAAGAATGAAAAGAGGAGGTGGGGTGTTGGTGGAGAGACGGTGAGGTGGGAGAAAAAATTGGCTTGGTCGTCCAAAGAAAGAAGAAGGAAGTTGAAGGAAATTTGAGGTTTTAGGATATTGCTGTTGCTCGTTAGGGCTGCTGTGTGAAGATTTTGCCGACGCTAGTGGGGTGTTGGTGCCTTAGGTTGTCTGAATGAAATTGAGGAACTCAATGGTTTCCCGTCTTGTCTCCTCAGTCTAGATCTTCAATCACCTTTTGTTTCCAAAGTGCAAGTAAAGTTTCAAATAATAAAAAGAAAGATTTGTCACGGAAACGACTAAATGTATTCATACACTCATTCAGGTAGAGTTGACTCTATCTATCTATCTACACAAAACAAAATACGAAGAATATACATGAAATCTCCTCGGAACTATTCAACTATAAATAACTAATATCGTATGTGGTGATCTTTACTCCATGAATCAATAAGTATAATGTGGTGGTTGCCTTTCTCTCTCTCCTTCGCCTGGGATAGACACCCCGATTCCCGCATTGAGATGGTTATCTTCTATTGTACAAGTCTTCTCTCGTCTTCTCATCCTACATTCCCTGAATATAAACACACAATCGCATATTCGCTACATCGCTCAAGATTGCCAATGCCAATTAACTCCAGTTCCAGTCCATACTAAACGAATGGTACGTGGACCCCCAATGGTATATTTTGCTTACACTCCCAAGGTCCATCCCATAAAAGAAAGTCATCTTCATCTTCATCTTCATTGCCATCGTCATCTAGCTTTTCCAACCCCTCCCTTACTACTTGTGGCACTCATCGGGCTAACATTATCTGCATTTCTCCTCGAATCCCATTGTTGATTCATGTTTCCATTCATACCATAAAACCCTTGGCTAGCCAAACTGCTCGGTCCACTCCCTATATCTGGACCTGGATCCCCCCAGTCACCCATTGATGCTCTACTGCTGTATTTGCTTTCATAAGTACCTTGACTTGCTACTCTCGTGTCGCTGCTCACAAAGTTTTGGATCGGCACTACTGGCGCCTGACCTGGCTTAAATGTGGGCGTCGTTAATGGGTCGGGATACAAATCGGAACCACGTTCAAACACCGCAGGGCTATTTGATTTTGGGACATTGTTTGCCAACATTGGTAACCATAGCTCTGGTCGCTCGAGGTCGAAGGGGTCAGATCGCCCAGCCATTCTACGTGTATTGTTGATGTTGGAAGCTGTAGAGTATAACGTATCACGAAAGCTTTCTGTACTGGGTGCTATACTTGAGGGATACCGTGATACATTACTGATGCTTGGAGTGCGATATGCAGCCGGCCCATAGACACTGCTTGGTGCATTCTTATGACCTCGAGTAGTACTGTCCAATGACTCGCCACGGGAACGACGAACATCGCTGATATATGTACTGGTCCTCGGAATAGCAGGACCAGGCCGAGAAATAGAATCCCATTTGTTCGGGTCCGCAAATGGATTGGTGTTCAAGTTTCTTGAAGCAGGATCCGCAAACGGATCTTGTGGGATACCGAAGTCTAACCCCAAACTACCGAACATTTGTCCAGAGCCTGAATTTGAAGAAAGAGAAAGACGGCGACGCTCAGCTTTCATCAATAAATTACGATCATCCATGTCCATCAGATTGCCAAAGTCCTGCCTTTCCGACATTCCACGTGCCATTGCAAAAGGATCCTGTTCCTCTTTCCGAGTTTTTCGAAATACACCTTTAACTTTATTCGTGAAGTCATCTGCTCGATCTTTTGCAGCGTAGTGCAATGCATGTGCGGATGCCGAAGAGTTGTTCCTGCTATGATATGGAATTGGACCTTCAAAGAATTGTGAGTTCCCTCTATCAAGATTCACGGTTGGCTTATTTCCTGGCTGAACATGACTCTTAAGAGTAGAACCTATGCCAGCTAAACCTGCGCCAAAGTTTGTCGCAGCACCCCCTATTTGTGCTTTAAAGTTTGTACCTCGACCCGCTGATCCTACGGAATCATCATAGATATCGTAATACTGGCCTTGTGCCTTCTTATCAATATCATAGAACTGGTCTTGAGTTCCGTTTGTCAGAGGTGTGAGGAGAGAATTTCTTTTTGACTTTCTTCTTCTCCTACAGCAGAATATGATCAATCCTATTAATGCAAGGAAACCGATTCCGCCTAGTATTCCTCCAATTACAGGTGCAGTCATGAGACGACCCAACGAAGAAATTCCACCGGCAGCTGTTGACTCAACCGATTGCGTTGACGATGCTGTTGCGCTTACGACTGAGGTTGCATGACCAACACTGGGATCGTGGGATGCGGGATCATAACTTGCAGGATCATGACTGGATGTAGCTGTAGTACTTATCTGGCTTTGAGCAATTGCTATTGAAGTACTTGATGACTCAGTTGGCGTCGTACCTTTAGACGCTGGGCTAGGTGATGTTGTCGTACTGATACTTGTTGAAGTTGTTTGAGTTTGGGATGCACTTGAGGTGGTAGCTACTGGGGTTGGTGCAGGTGCAGGTGGAGGTGGCGGTGGGGTTGGTGGAGTTGGTTTTGGTTCAACTGCACTCGTAGTCGTACTTGATGATTGTACCACTGGTCCTCCCACCGCAACAGCCACCGGTGAACTCGCGACTGCTGGGACCACACTAACCGGAGTTGAGGTTGGTTGCGGAGTTTGAATGGCACTCTCCGGAATTGATGTTGAAGTCGAAGTCGAACTTGAGGAGGTAGACGTAGACGAAGAAGAAGACGAAGAAGAAGACGAAGAAGAAGACGAAGAAGAAGACGAAGAAGAAGACGTAGATGTTGAAACTGGAACTGGAACTGCAGTTGTGATTGCTGATGATACTGTATTGGCCGTCCTCGGGACAGCAGTACATCTCACACCATTTATTGAAGTAATTGAAAATCCTGCCGGCAGGTTTGCGCTCGTCGACATCTTGTTAAATAAAAAAAGCGACACCCAGTCGCTACAAATGAATGTATTGAATCAGCCTTCAAGGAGATTTGTTTGAATATTGGCTCTTCGGCCCTTCAGGTTAATTTCATAATGGTACTCTATATCTTGTCGACGACCAGAGATCGGCAATCAATGATGAAAATGCAAAGTAAAAAATAACAAGAACAAATTGAAAATTCACGAAAGCTTCAGGCACAATAGCATAATGAGTAACAATCTTACTCACCAGGAAAAAACGGTTGAAAGAATACTATTTACTTTTGTTACACTGGGGAGGGGAGGGGTTAGATGTTGCAAATCTGATACACAGTTTGTTTTACGCTCTGGCCTTCTTGAGCACTCGCTTCCCAATCGATTGAACATTTCACACTAAAGCGGTAAGAACACCTCATAAGCACAATAAGTAAAGGCCTTGCCGCTGCTAATTGGGACACGTGGTTGAGTTCAATGATGTAGATGTCGAATTGGAAATCAATGAAAGTGATTGAAAAGGCTTCGATTCAATCTAATTCTCCAGGTGTCATTGGACAATCAAGAAAGATTTAAATGAATTGATACTATTGACGTTTATGCCCTCGTTTCCCTCCCCCCCGTGTGGGGTGACAATAGAGTTATAGAAAAGGCTAAATTAGTTGATAGGGATAAGGATAGAAGAGGCTAGGCTACCAAATCCGTTCGTTCCTCCAGGGCCAGGGCGTAAGAGTGAGGTTGTCTAATATCAAATTAAGTTGTCTGCTGCCAATTGTGCTGCCAATTGTAGGACTCAAGCCTTTAGCAGTCGACTAGCCCTGACTACCTACCCGAATTAGTCGTGTTTCCGGAAAAATTAGATTAAATGGCGGGAATTGTCACATTTTTGTTGGTGGTGTGGTGTCATCACGATCCAAGGGGAGGGGGAGAGGGAGGGGGAGGAAGCGTGATGGAAAGTTACTTCCTGCAAGCGAGAGGGCTATTGTAGTACTGACGATCCCAACGATTTCATAATCGACTCCTTCGAGATTCTATTCGCCCCCACTTGGCGGTGAATGTTAATATATCTTCATTTCGATTTAATCTAATTTGTTTCCTTTTGAAAACTGACAAGACTTGAATTACCAACTATTCAATTATCCGGTGTTGGGCAGTTGAGTGAGAGTTGATGAGACTTGGAATTTCAAATATGGGTTCTACAGGATAGACATCTTTCCGAGTTCTATCCGCACACTCACTATCAGAAGCTTCTCAATACACTTTTGAGTTATGATGTTATACAAAATGCATATGTGCTTTATCATACTCTATCACCCGGTATATGAGCATGCCGAGCCCAAAGACTTCGTTCCTTTTACAGTACCTGCATACTCTGTACAATGATTTCCACAAGCTTCCACCACCAAGAATGTGACAAGAGGATATACTGTAAGAGTCTTTCGCTTCACTTCATCCCAAGAATGGAACAAGATAAACAGATCCGGAAGTTCGCATTGCCTGCTTCTACGTTTGGCTTACCACGTTTTCTTGTTTGAGCCTCAGTGATCCTCTCTTGGCAACTTACTTCTTCGGAGGTATGACCTTACCGGGTTTCTTCCACATATGTGATATATCCACTATTCCCTCATCCTGAACCTAATTCTCTCCATCTTGTTTCTGTTCTAGTTATGCTTATCGACTCCGTTGTGGAATCGACTGCTATGACCCTACACTATACCTACAACGGCATTAGTCGAGAGACCAACACATGGTAGGCAGTATCAAATTGATTGAAGCACCGCAGTAAACAAAACTGTCACAATGGAAACTAAGCATTTTAAAGTTGTATGGTAGGTCATACTCGTTTTGTGCCATAACAGGCTTTATTATGGTGTAACGTCTAGAAGGGCCACTTTTCACTCCACACGGCAATCTTCTGGTCCGCGTATGAGGATCGTGTAGTATAGTATCTAGGTAGTGAGCGGCATTGTTCTATTTGTTCAATGGAATGTTACAAGACATGGTCGGTTAGAAGCCAGGTCCTACAGATGCTGTTGATCTGGACCAAATGAGATGATATGCAGCACACAGGAAACCCGCAGAATGTATCTGAGCAGAACAGATTTCCAGTATCATTGCCGGCGGTGCTACTTCATTAGCATGTCGTGTATAAATATACTGACTGGTGCAAAGTTAACAAGCGGAATATCCGGGGCTTGAACGGCGATGCTTTGCCAGATATGATGATAGTTTGAATGAAGAAGGTTGGCATACTTGAGTAAGAATAAAAGTACCTAGGTAATAATAAGATTGATTCAATACTTCCGTGAGATAATCTGGGCTCAAATCTACCAAATGGCACGATCTTCAACCCAAAATATGAATGACTAGTAGATTAGCTGCAGATTACAATTGATGTATAAAATTCACTACCTAGGCATGAAAGAAGAGGTTTCCAAACTCAAGTCTCGAACTCTAGGTATTTGCCTGGTTGTACGTATATGATCTATGCCTTTCCAGTATCGTTGACGGCCATCAATATCGTATCATATCACATCACATCACATTCGTAGGAACTGGTACTCGTTGCTCGTGCTAGTCCTTCTATGTGAGTAATTCACTCTTTCAACTTTGTCCTTGTACATATTCCGCAAAGGACAAGGTCAGCAACGGTATACTCATATCATTGGTTCACCAGGTTTATAATTACAAGTACTCGAGTACATCATCCACTATAATCAAGCAATTGATTGGAAGAGAAGCAAATTGAGAAACGACAACATAAGGCATATGCATAGTTCACGCGACTTTGCCCCAGCATCGACCGAGGGTACTTTCTCCATAACAATCAATCAAGCAACATCGCAGCGGAAGAAGAGACTTCACACCAGAAGTATCTCCCTCAATTGTCTGTTATATTCACGTTAAAATATAAATATACCAATCAACAATTTGGTATCGAATATATTAACAACATTTCTTTGGGATATACCAATTCTTCCGCACTCGGATTCTACGAGGAGTTTGCATTGATTGATTAATTAATCGTTCTTAAAGGGTGGGTGGGAATTAAAGCTCCAGACAATAACCCTTCAGAATATCAAAAGATAATATCCGGGGAAAAGGAAGACCGTTGCTGTCATCATCATAATCATCATCACCATCATTATGTTCGGTAATTTTGCAAGTTTTGGTAAGCATTGAAATATATTTCTACTCCTTGACTGCACTTTTTATAATTCCAGAACGAGCTTTTCCTTGTGCCTGCCTATCTCCTTAAGCTTTCCATACTGAGCTCAAGATTGTACCAAAATCTATAATCTCCAGCCTTAATCATGTGGTCCTCCATCCATGGTCATAATGAGATGTTCATTATACCCCCGATAGAAGCTACCGTCACCCCGTTTGATACCTCTCCGCCGGGGTCATGGTAATCACTGCGTGTCTGAAAGTCTTCAGAGTTTCATGAATCACTACTACGTTGATAATGAGCATTCATATTATTGATCATCTCATGAAACCGTTGCAAACTTATACAAGCTCTTTTCATTCGTTTTCATTCCGTTTCATCTTTTCATTTTATCCCACACCCATCCTATTTAGCCGTCTAGGCATTTCACAACGTCCATACCATCATCCAAGTTTCCCATGAAATAGGACGAGAAAGGATTCATCTTCAGAAAAGCTCAATATTCTGACTCTTTCACAGCACCGCAACCTACCACAGCTGATGGTAAGCCTCGGACCATCCCGCCACCAACTCCACTCACGTTCCCTTCAAGTACACCCCAATCGCCGGAGCATGTTGCTTCGGACGATGTACCCCTAGTCACGTTTCTTCAGACAATTCATCGGCCAACGGATATAAAATTATCCCATTTCGAAAGACTAGGTATTCACGTCGTCCCAAATGTATCTCCTCAGGAGTTCTTACCCGATCCTTCCTTCCTTCCCCCGGATGAAGAATGGACAAATATCTCCGAGAAGGATTTAGAAGATGCAACTACAGCAAGTAAAAATCTTCTAAGTAATGGCAACAAAGGTCCTGGAGTGAAAGCTTATCTGGACCGCCGAAGGGAACTTTTGATTGACAATACAGCTGCTTTTCGCACTGTCCGTAGAATTCCCCAAATAAAGGGCACACCAGCAGCTCGTCTAGGCAATGCGTATGAATTCTACAAGAATTTGGAAGTCTTTTCGGGCTACTGGGTTGACACTTCTCTACCAAAAATCACCACCCCTCCTTCTGACGCCGGCGAAAATGGTGCCGAGAATCGAAACGGGGTTCCCAAAGAAGGTGAAGCTGCAATTCCGCTCCATCAACAAACCCACGTTCGGACTGGCACTGGTTCCCAGCTTCCTCACGAATTCCGTCAAGGTCTGACGACTTCCTTTATAAAACTTGTCGCGTATGACTTCGGCTGTAACGTTTCTTTTCCACGTGTCGAACCTCGTCTCCACATTCATCCACCAAAGTCAGAATCCATATTCCCTCCATCTCAGTTTTCCGCTATGGGCATCACTATGATCTACCGTTCCCCTACCGACCGAAACTCCTCTCGCGCAGGAATTCTTGAAGGACCCTTGGCAGCTCTCTCATGTCGGTCGTCAACATCCTTCAGCACTCCCCTCGACTCTAACCTAGATCTTGCTCGTGAAGTAATCACGATTCTGCTCACGGCTCAACAACGGAATCGTGAAAGAAAATCCGAAAAGCCCTTTGGTGAGGGGAAATGGTGGACTAGTGTTCCACGCTGGGGTGGGGGGAAAGGTGGCCCTATTGGCAAAGAAATCGAAGCAACCTCTTCTAGTTCTTCATCCGCTTCTTCATCTTCAGGAGATAAATCTATCATGTCTGAGATCAAATCCAAAATCACTTCTTCTTCGTCAGAAGATAAATCCCTTATGTCCGATATCAAATCTAAAATCGGCGGTATAAATTCCCTCCCTTCTCTTCAATCCATCACTTCGGAAAGACGCCCTCCGCAGAAGAAACCCCGCACAACGCGTCAAGGTGGCCAATCTCAGATGTACGAAAATTACCGCAGAATGATGCCCCCGACCAGCACGTGGGATAAAAAGGTACGTTACATGGCGATTGGCAAACCGGGTGGTGTAGGAGGGGATTGGGACGAGGTGTTCTTGGTTAGCTCTTTGAATCATCATATCAGTTTTCTGAGGGGAAGGGTTGGGAAGGAGATTCTAGAGGTTCTGGATGGAGAAAGGGATGGAAAAGGGGGATATGAGAGAACGGTGATTTGGAGGACGAAGTGGTATGATTTTTTCAAGGGGGAAGATAGGGTGGAGGCTATGCGTGTCATCTGGGGAATAATGGCTTGGGGAATGAGGGGTGAGGAAGTCGGAGAGGGAAAGGTGGACGGAGAAGGAGAAGAGAAAATGGACATGGGCAAGTAAACGAATGGGGATTTGGAAAGAAGTTACTATGCGTGAGGAATCTTTTAGTAGATAGATTCGCATTTGGGCTGAGTGAGTTATTTTTGCATATTCTGAAGCGTGCTTGAACGCAGATGAATGGAACGGAATGGATATCGAAAGCGAGCTAGCGAGGGATGATCGAAAATTGGAGGGATAAAAGGACGAATGATCCAACGGGTAAATGGATGAAGACTACATACACGCATACTGTAGATAGACGAGTATAAAAATCAAAGTGAGCTTATTTATGAGCATGTTTAGATTCTGGCAAGAATTGATCACAGATGCTTGCTGAATAATCGAAATGGATGAATGCAGGACAGGACGTATCCGGCTTGGAGTTTCCACGATTTGAACTAGACAAGGTAGGCAGGTAGGTAGAAATGTGTGTGTTAATCAACACGCTATGAAACGATACATAGTTTTAACTCCTATGCAAAACCAAGCGAATGTCCAACATGGCTCTCGAAAGCAGAGATTTGAACGCAGAAAGGTGAAGAAGATATATGCATGCTTGTATTGAAACCTCTTGATCAGAGAATCAATGATAGAAAATAGGATATACACTTCATACGCGCGCCCAGTTGCTTGTGTTTCTCGGGAACCCAGTGCTGTTCTGGATAGAAAGCAGGTAGGTGTAGGGAGGTATGAATAATGCGATTTAATTTCATCTGTTTATTGATTTCCTAGTCTACATTTGTGAAACCCTTCTGGCGATCCTTGGTATGGTGTATAATTACTGTTGGCTGTTCGCTGTTCGCTAACCTTACTCTGAGCACATTCTGATGTTTTGAGCCGAAAATCTCTCGAATATCACAAGAGAAACCTCGCGAGGATGTTTTGTTTTTGTTAATTCATGTCGACGTTGTTGCGTTGGACCCGAAGAGATATAGATAGTGTTCGTTTTTGTATAGCTTCCTATTGTGTATCGGATGAGAGATCAATCGCATGGTGCGCAAATTTCCCTTCTTGGGCGTTGAATCAAAAGAATTTGCTGCTGCGGCGCTATGTCTTTTATTTATCAACGATTGAATGCATTGAATTGCGTTGTCTCGATATTGTGTTTGTTCGTGTGAAGTGCCAATGCGTGCCGAATGAGCGAAAGCTAAGTGGGTGGAAGATATAAGAATCAGCAAGTGAACATTATCCCCAATGTTTATATGGTAAAAAGAGAGCTTACTGAATATTGTGTTGTATTTATTAGATTCTCGATAAGACTTGAGACTTTGAGGTCCAGCATACGAGATTTCTGAACTCATCAGTCGAAATAACCACTCAAGCGCTGCATATGATACACTATCATTCGAAATCGTTGGAATTAGTGTTGATAGAAAGAATCTGATGAGTAGTGATGAAGCAAGTATTTCAGGTATTAGATGTTGCTTGTAAAACCTGTACCTGGCTTTGGATCATCTAGGTATCTGGGCGTTGGAGAAACAACTGTACCGAGAAGACTAGGTTAGACGTTTCAACGAGAGCTAGATGTGTTCAATCTACTCAACTGTTACTATTCATAAACGATATAGTCATTACAACTCGTCATAAGAATTCACCTAAGTCCTATTGCTGCATATTCTTTATGGAAAGAGTGGATAATGCCACGAACGACCCGAAGCGCCTATACTACATAACTCGCTCTTGAGTCTTAGTTTATCTTCCTACTAAGCCGGCACGCAACTTTTTGCGGATGTCAATTTTGCCTGGAATTATGGAACTTATCACTCTGTGGCGTGTTGTTGAGAACAATATGCTGCAACTCGTACGGATGTGACTTGAGGAGCTTTGTTACATCGGTGTTCTAGAGCCTTGTTGTACTTCAAGTGGCCCTATTAGCTGCTGCTACTACGTTAATTCAATGGGTTCTCTGAGAACGCTCGCCCTGCATTAGAAAGGGGAATGGGTGACGCTCAATTGGAGTCTAATCAATGAGTATATTTGATAAGAAGTATGTTGTAGCCCAATAGGTAAGAATTTGTGGCCACTGAGTGGAGACATCCAAAGTTACATTTCGGCTTATTGGTCAGGAGAAGCCTCCCGCTGGTCATGATCTAGGGGTAAGTACCATGATCAACCGTGTTGCTACTGCATTTAGTCCGGAAAGAACGACGGGACTCACACTTGCTCGTACTTCTTTGTGCCCCCTGCATTCAAGTACCCGAGTGGTTTCCTGGTGTTTGTGTAGAAAAGTTGTCTTGAATGATCCATGAACAGCTTGCATCGTATTGGTTGATGTATGCAATGTTATTATTTGATATGCTGACGAATTGAGACAAGCCAGTGTTTGGCTCGATGCCCTCGATACGTGCTGTCAGTAACAGGCGTCAATGCTACAATGATTTAGCCCCGTAAGCTTGTACGTGAAAGTTCAGAATGCTGTGGAACTTTCTCAATCGAGCGAATTTGTCTGCGATATAACTTAGTATCGCGTACAAGTTGATAAATAACAGTTCATTCGAGGAGTTCAAACTACGTTGGAAGCATAGGATAAGAATCGAAGTTTGAAGTAAAGCATGCACCACCCTAGTCATCGCCAGCTCGCTATGCGTGCTTGCTGGCACCTGGCAATATACATTTACCAATATTTGCATGTTTCCCTCCCTATTCAGCATGTACCATGTAAACTTGCATAGAATATGATAATTCTATCAGCATTGTGTGATTGGTCACCACGAGTGCAGGGTGGCAAATCAGTTAACCTGTAATTCCCCAGTACGTCCTCGGGAACCCACAGTGTGAAACTTCACAGCAGCATAGGGGCACCGGAACTTGTTATCTGGTAATGTATTCGGCGACCTGAGCTTGCTCAAATATTCTGGGGACCCGCTGTCAAGATTAGCATTGTGGCGGCGAAATCTCATCTTCCCACAGAATCTGAAAGTGATAACGACTGGAAGCATGGAATGTGAATACCTATTTTGTGATAAAAGTTGTTGGAAAACAAGACACAAACGAGGATGCTTAATATTGATATGTGTCTTAAAATTCGAGAAGCACATTGATCAAGTGGAGGTAGGTCCATGCTTAATCAGAAGAACCTTGCCCTGCGCATCACCCCTACTCTGCACAATCGACTGGTGGGAGCCTCAACCTTAATTTGATCAAAGAGCCGGCTCATAGGGCTGCGGCTGGTGAGCAATATTACACAAAAACCCACACATCAATGTCACGTAGCAATGTTTGGTAAAGTGAGTTGGCGCCAAGGTTCTAGCTGACGTGATAGATGAAGAATAAGAACACAAGAGCTACCAAAGTAAGTTCAACGCCTGTACATAGCCACATGCCGCATGCTTGCATGCTCGGTAATAGATTTGGAGTCAACATTGAAACGTGGGAAACAAGATTCTGACAGCAGATAATGCAGGCAGGGCTTGAGATCTACTCTTTCTAGCTTCTACGTAGATATTATTTTCGGTGATTTGGTCTTTGACACCAGCCAATTCTGCTGGCTACACGGAATTCTCGGAAGGACTAGCTCTCGAGGCCTCAAAGGTAGACTTCTTGCTCTAGAAGCATAGGTAAAGGGTACGAATCTGAACATTGGTAAGTTATGGGAAACAGAGAGAAAAGCTGTAGATTGACGCGGGTGACTTGGGATAACAATGAACTTGAAAGCTTTCAAGCAAGTTTTGCCGGTTTCTTGTAAGATAATTGGACAATTGAGTTAAGAAATTTCTCAAACTGTATGAGATGAGGGTCTGCTTTGTGAAGGGAAAGAACCGGTACCTGTCAATGTGTATGGTATCTTGTATGATGGATGTTGTTGCTGTTCTGCAAGAGGTTAGACATCATTCAGGGGAGGGGAGCACCGCGATGCTGCTTTTCGTGAAACTCTGCGGATTTTTCTTGAACCTCGCTCCCTCGGTAGACCTCGGCGCAAATCGAACAAGGCAAAAATTTGCAAACAGTAAAGCAGCACGTCAAGTGAGCCTGTGTGGCTGACATTAGACGAGATATCTTGGCCAATTACATGGATATATGCACGACCACGCCAGCCATGAAAATGGTACTTCGGACGCTCCGTCCGAAATCATCCACATTAACCACCACATTCGTTCAAAGGATATGGGAGTTCTGGGCTTCCATCTTCCTCATCCGTCACTGTGCCGATATTGGATTATTTGCAGAGGAAATTTTCTTCCGAAAAGCACCGGACCGATATGCAAGATCGAGCTTAGATCTGATAAATTTCGCATATACAAGGGACCTAAGCCATAGATGGCTTGCAGCTGCGTTGATACCCTCTTCAGCAGGACATGATATGCTATCCCCAGATGCGTTCGAATTCTGGATCCATTGGGTACGTGACACCAGATCAACATACCCAAATCGTCACCCGGTATAATTTTAGCATGCACGAGATTTTAATCTCGTGTGCCGGCTTTCCTAACTCTTGGTTGCGCGTTGTCCTGTGAAAAGGTACACCTTAGAAACACGGTCTCTCCGATTAGATGCAGTGAGCTTCAAGAATATGCATCTCCTCAAAAGAATGTGAATTTATATTGGATAAGTTGCCTTGATCTGGTAAAGAGGAAGAAGCTATGGAAGCAACGTTGAAGGACAACATAGTGGATGACGATGACGATGACGATGATGAAGAACGTGAGACGTGAGATGTGAGAATAAGGTGATACAGAATGGTGCTGTTCTGACTAAATAATAAATACTTAGGATAACACATACGAGGTTCAAAACGGAGAAGATACCGAAGTTGATGATATTGTCAGTGAACAATTGTGAAAGCCCCTCAAGCCAAGCCAATTGTTGATATCAGCAAGGCAGCCATAGAGATGGGTATGTAGGTATGAAAGCATGCATGAAGATAGATTTGAATGGCTTTTCCCAAATCTCTCCTTGACATGGGGGAAATGTGATGGATAGATGTACTGTAACCTGCAAATGCAAATGCACCAATGCGATATATTAGGACCCTCAACTTTCAACGATGAGGTGGATGTAAGGTTGATGGTGCGATTTACCACTACTTGAGAGATACTTTGAATGAAAAGATGTTAGATACATATCAATGTAGTTGAACCATATTGATGATTGGAATGGGTATATGTGAGTGCTAGGTATGGTAGATATATGATGAATCAAGAGTTGTAGTTCGACAGTTCGAGTGTTCGCGGTAAGTATGAGTACCTAGGTATGTATGTATATATCTAGCCAATGGATTGATTGATGAATTGGTGAGCCACCTGCTTACTCATTGTGATTATATTATATAGGTAGTATAGAGGATCTACGTCTTCATATTTATTATATTAGGAGATCAGAATACCAGAGACATCAGAGATATCAGATAGATGTATGAAATGAAGGATCGAATAGATAATATAATCAAAGTCATGTAGAGATACATAATACTACATTTGAACGGTCAACTCCTATATACTCCTTCCTATTCCTACTCCTCCTGTCAAATTGTGAATGTTACCTTTCTCCCTTTCTCCCCTTCTACTTTACTCGTTTTAGTTAATTTGAGTAGAATTACAATCTCGGTAGAGGATATATTCTCAATCGATATACTTGTATAATAAGTATAATAATTAATTTATTCATATCTAATTCTCTTTGTCTGTTTACTTGTTTGTTTTCCTTCTGATTGTTCCATTGCGGTATTGACCGATGAAACTCTAATATACATTATCTAGATAAATAGGTACATACACACGTATATATATATACACTTATTATATATATATACACACACTTACATACTTAATATAAATACTTATTATATACACATATATACACACTTACATATTTAATATAAATACTTATTATATACACATATATACCTAGTACACACTCACACACACTCACGTACTTACTTATTACATATCATCTCTCATCTATTATTAAAATTCATTCTCTTTTCCCTTCCAATCTTGCTTACATCTCTACATCCCCCCCCCCCTCTCTCTCTGCATCCACATCTGCATCCGCATCGGAAGGAGAAAAAGAAAGAGAAAAAAGAAGAAAATCTTCAGCCCTGCTATTGCTACTCATTCAGATCTTTCCCCTGTTCGCTGACGGAACTTACACTGCCCAGCGCGCCTCGCCTTTTCCAGAGCACAACACCACTTAATCCATCAATCACCAAACCTCACTATCACTATTCCACATTAGTGTACCCGCCTATCACGACCTTGTGCATCGCATCTTCCGACCGATTCTCCCCTCCCGTCTGTTCCTAAACACCACCCAACCATACATGCAATTCTGCCCCACGTTGGAACATCGACGTATTCAATTAATTACCAGGAACCTACCAGTAGCTAAGAATATCTTTCTCTACCGGCTATAAAGATATCTACCGAATCCACCTTCAAAACTCAATCAATCAATCAATCTCGTCTCTCGACATCATATCACTTCGATCCGGTTCATTCGTGTCGCGCTTCCGCACGCTATCACCCTACCCCTCGTCGCGGCTTTGTGCCGACGAAAGCAATTAATAATCAACAACCTCTCGTTGCTCATAACATTTCATCACTTCGACGTCTATAATCAATATGTCTGGGTATCCGGGATACAATAATGGAGGCTATGGAGCACCAAACCAGCAGTACCCGCCCCAACCCTACTACCCGTAGGATCAATTTCCTCCTCTCTATGCAGTTCTCTAAGGATTCTCACTTACTTTCATCAGCCCTCAACCAACATATGGAGCTCCTCCTCCCCAAGGCGGAGGCTACGGATATCACCAACCTCCACCCCCACAACAACCTTATGGATATTCTCAAGTAAGAGGTTCATACGCGCAGACGTTCGTTTCTAATACTAATCATCTCTCCAACAGCCCCCCCCTCAGCAATACGGCGGATACAATGGTGTGCCATCTAACGCGCCACAATATGGCAGCCCAGGTTCGCAGAAGTAATCTCGGAGTTGCAGCAAAAATACTGACTATTCTCCCCAGGAATGCCCTCAGTCAGCTCAAACGCATATACAAATGGCAATCAAAATGCTCCACCACCACCACCACAGGGATTGCACTCATTTGGACAAGGTGCCCCTCAAGGCTATGCCTTTCAATATTCCAACTGCACAGGAAAACGAAAAGCACTCCTAATAGGCATCAATTATTTCGGTCAGCGTGGTCAATTGCGTGGATGTATCAACGACGTCAAGAACATGTCATCATATTTGCATGAAAACTTTGGGTATCAGCGGGACGATATGGTTCTTCTTACGGACGATCAACAAAATCCAATGAGCCAGCCTACCAAGCAAAATATATTACGAGCCATGCATTGGTTGGTAAAGGATGCTCGACCCAATGATTCACTATTCTTCCATTATTCTGGTAAGTGATTCAACGTGTACAGATATACTTGTATTGACGTTTGCAGGACATGGTGGCCAAACCAAGGATTTGGATGGAGATGAAGAAGATGGTTACGATGAAGTTATTTACCCAGTCGATTTCAGACAAGTTGGTCACATTGTCGACGACGAGATGCATAGAATTATGGTCCAGCCTCTGCAACCTGGTGTTCGATTGACAGCAATTTTTGACTCATGCCATTCCGGAACTGCCCTCGACTTGCCATATGTTTACTCCACCCAAGGAGTTCTCAAAGAACCAAATCTTGCGAAAGAAGCGGGCCAGGGTCTTCTTGGTGTTATTTCTTCTTACAGTCAAGGTGACATGAGCGGTGTTGCAAGCAATTTGATGGGATTTTTCAAGAAAGCAACGACTGGGGATGATGCTTATAACAAGACACTGGCTACCAAAACATCGCCCGCTGATGTAATTATGTGGTCTGGAAGCAAGGATGATCAAACATCGTCAGTATATTTTTTACCGTGTCATTGTTACGGATGAGCATTTTGAAGAGCAGGAGAACCTCTTGTCACAATGTGTTGCCAGGGCGCCTTGTGGCATCATTAGCGTCGGAGTTTATGCTATCTTCCGGTCACTGAACCTCATTTTGGTTATACATGTACATAAAAATAGTCACGTTTAATTTATAAGCCCTAGGTCTGTACCAGTAGCCAAGTCTGGCGAAGATACAGACCAAGGGCCGCGAGTTACGTTGGGTCGAGTGACCTAGCTGACCTACATCCGTATACCTTCTTACATTTCTGTTCATGAACAGGTACTGACGATTTCTATACAGCGCCGATGCTACCATCGCTGCACAAGCAACTGGTGCCATGTCATGGGCTTTCATTACCGCCATGAAGAAAAATCCACAACAGAGTTACGTCCAACTTTTGAACAGCATTAGAGACGAACTCGCTACCAAGTACACCCAGAAACCGCAACTCAGTTGTAGTCATCCGTTGAGTATGTTCCCCCCCTTGCCTTTACAGTCCGTCTAGTGATGCTAATGACAGCAGACACCAATCTTCTCTTTGTCATGTAAAAAGTCGCACAAATGTATTAAAGGGTGTATGATGCAAGGGACAACATTTTAAGGCATGCATATGGACGGGAATTGGGAAGCCATGCAGCTATGAGGTTTATGAAGAACGAGTTGCTCGATGGGAAGGAACAATGATGGGTTGCGGGTTTATGATCTTTTTTGGATTTGATGGATCGAGAACTTGACGGCTGGTTCTGGCATATTTTTTTCCTTGACAAAATGAATGATAGTAAGGGCTGGGATGGATGGATAATGAATACTATGCCACTGAGACGTTTTTCTCAAGACTGATTACCCGAGATGCTCTCTAAGACTGTATTATTTATATGGTAATAATTTATTTCTGCACGCCATAGACCCAACTACTATAAGTTATTTCCATCCTAATCCACGGTATACCATGAAACATAACTATGATCCCCAATTGATTCAACCTCAACTCCAAAAAGATACAGTAAGTATTTTGCTAACTCGACCTTCCCATACCCAATTCAGTACAATTCCAATGCATATTGCATATAATCATTTCTGCATTCATACTCCCGCTATCCTAACATTGACAAATTTCATTACTCGACAAAGAAATTTTGAGGAGAAAAATGATTTGGAAAGAACGCCTGAGATAGGGAATGAAAAATAAAAGAGAGTACCCAAACATTACTGCAATCCCTATACTCATTCCCTCATCCCCTCATTCCTCTCCTTCAAGATGTCCCTCACGGCACTCTTAAGACTACTCTTCCTCGCGACACTGAAAGCCGGGTTGACGATCGGTTGTGCTTGATTTGCCTTAATGGGTGATGCATTCCGCGATACATCTCTGGATCCAGCACGAGACACGGAGCGCGATCCCGAGCTCTCTTTCCTTGCCGATAATGAACCGGGAAGTTCTTCTCTTGCTGCATTTTCCTGAGATGAAATTCTCTTTGCTCGATTAGCTCTCATGACCTCTAATTTTCCGAGAATCTTCTGGTGGATTTTCTTATTTTGATCCCATGCTTCTGCACCTTTGCGCATGCGGAGACCGGCTATGATTAAGAAAGCTACGGTGCGGATCGTGGCCTTGGGTTTAGGGGAGGGAGCTGGTTCGGGTATCAAGCTTGTTTGGCGGAGGAGGCGGAGATCGGCTTTGTTGCTAGTGGGATGTTAGTGAATGTAGTATTAAGCGGACTTGAAAAAGGGGAACTTACCATGCGTCATACATGTTGATTTTGGCGGCTAGATATTTCTTTGCGTATGCCAAATCGGCGCGCTTGCTTTCTTCTCGAGCACAACGGGCTTTCATCCATTCGATTTGCATGCACAAACCCTTCAACTCCTTTCCGTGTTTGTCATCTCTCTTTTCAATTTCTTTCGCAAATCGCTTCTCTAGTTCGTCTCTGTCCTTCTTTAGTGCATGGATTTCGTCTTCGGTATATGAAATCGACATATTTGGGAATCTAACACCGCTACTTAGAGTGCGCTTTTCGGCTTCCCATTCACTCTTCGCCTTGATGTAGTCCTCTTTCGACTTGACGTATTCCTCCTCGAGAAGCTCCAATTGTTCTTTGGCGCTAAGGGCCCTGGCACGTTCTCGGTTACGTTCATCACGGACCCGGCGGAGACTGCTGCGAAGCTCAACTTCCTTGGCGCTTACGCTTTGAATTGCAGTTTCACGTTCCTTGATAAGGAGTTGTAAAGATTCGCGTTGAATTTGAGCTTCCTGAAGCATTTCATGGAGATCTCTGCGCTCAAGAGCAATGGTGTGGTTTTCTCCACTATTCGCACGTTCAGCCATGAGGGCTTTCTGGAGACGATCGATTTTGTCACTGAGTCTGTTGATAGCTGCCTCAAAAGAGGCATTCCTCGTTGAGAGCTCATCTTTGGTAAGGCGTAGTTCATCCAATTGACGCTCCAATTGGTCTTTCTCGGCTTCCCAACTCTGTTCTTGATGTTGGAAGTTGATGTTCAAGGCGTTGATTTTTCGTGCTGCTTCTTTGTCTGATTCCTTCATTCGAGAACGAAGATCTTTGAGAGACTGGTGTGCTTCTGAAAGTTGATGACGAAGTAGGCCGATTTCCTTGTGACTAGAGCCGCCAACTGAAGCTGGCGAAGAGGCGATGTTAAAACGTGCCATATCAGTCTCGTGAACTTTGCGTTCAAGCTCAGCAATCTGTCGTTTGAGACCCTTAACCTTATCCTTGTGAGCGGTTTCACGTTGAATGTATTCATTCTCTTTTTGACGCAATGCTGTGAGATCTTGTTTGATTTCAGACAATTCGTGAGAATTTTCGTTATGCTGATCACCCAATGCTGGCTGACTTGCCAACTCCAGGATTCGCTCTTCTAGCTTGCTAATAGTTTTCCTGGCTGTAGCTAGCTCTCGCTTTTCGGATGAGCCACGGAGTATACGATGTAGGTCCTGAATCTCAGCGTTGAGGCGAGCTTCTTCGGTACTGGCTCTCTCGATTTCTTCATTCAGCTCCTTTTCGATAGCCTTTTGCTCTGCCACGGCAACTTTGTGGTCCTCACGAAGTCGGCGAACTTCGTTATCAAGCTTCATCTTGGCTGTTCGAAGCTCAACTCTCTCTTCTTCGAGACGGAATGTTTCGTCTTCTTGTTGCTTCAAAGCCCTCAATTGACTCGAGATCTCATCTTTCTCGGCCTTGAGTTCAGCATTCGATGATCGGAGAGAGTGAAGTTCAAGGTTAACTTTGCCAATTTGGTCTTGCAAGTTCTGTTTCTCCAATCGCACCTTTGACAGCTGGGCCTCGTGATTCTGCAACAGCTTGTTTAAACTCTCTTTCGATCCTTGGTCAGCTTGGAAGTCGCTATGAAATACCTCCAGTTCTGCTCTTGCACTAGTGGCTGATGCTTCTGCTTTCGCAAGATCTTGCTTAAGAGTCTGTAACTGTCTCCGAAGAATATCAGATTCGTGCCTGGCAGCACTAACATCTTGATTGGCTTGATCGGTTTCCTCGTCAAGACTGGTCTGCAGAATCTCAACTTCATCCTCCAGGCCCTCAATTTTTTCAGCCAAGGATCTTTGCTCACGCTGGCTGAGTCTAAGCTCTTCACGAACACTTGCCAGTTCGGATCTTGACTCTTCCAATGCTTTGCGACGAGCTTGAACATCTTCGTTCAACTCGTTTATCTGGCGTGTAAGAAGAGCTTCTTGACTCTCGTGCCTCTCTTTCTCGCTGCGCATAGCCTCTCGAAGTTTCGACTCTCTCCCAGATAAAGAACCTTCGGTCTGTTGAAGTCGATCGATGGTTTTCTGGAGGCTTGCCGCCTGTTCTTCGGCACGGGCTCGTTGGGTTTCAAGATTGCGTTTTTCGGTCTCCCAGTTCTCAATGTCATCATCGTATAGGCGTTCTTTCTCCCGAATTTCTGCTTTGAGGTCCTCAACTTCATGATTAAGGCGTTCTATCTCTTCTGTGTATTGATCCCGCACGTCACGTTCGTTACCAAGTGCCAAAGTCTTCTCATGTGTCAATTTATCTTGGAGATCCTCGATTAAAGCTTTAGCCTGAGCCAAATCTGCTTGTAGACTAGCAGATTCAGCCGTCAGAGCGTCATGTCGGCCCTGGAGGAGATTCTTCTCATCATTCCTCTGTTGGAAATCTCTCTGTAATCCTTGCAGACTTTCGAGTCTAGTAGCAAGAGCTTTTCGCTCGCGAATAGTCTGATCCAAGTCATTTTCCACCAATTCAATTTTATCACGAAGATTCTGCTCCTTCGCTTCACTGTCACGTTTCAAGCCCTCCAGTTTCTCTTGCCATTTTTTGACTTCACGTGCTTTTTCGGCATGCTGCTGTTCCAAGTTTTGGTGTCGTTCTCGAAGATCTTCCAGTTCGTCTTGTAAACGGTTGGCCTTCTCCTCAATTTGGCGACTCAAGCCTTTAGTTGTGATGGACTTGTTGGCTAGCTCATCCTGGAGTTCTTCTAGATTGGCTTCGGCACGCTCTTTATCTCGAATGGCGTCTTGATGATCCTCTTTAGCTTCTTCGGCTTCGATTCTCAGGCGTTCTACATCACGCTCTAATTCCTTAATCAATGACTCGGCCTCTTTGAGCTCTTCATTGGACTGTTCAGTTGCTTTCTCTTCCAACTCTATCGCTCGGCGTTGCGATTTCTTCAGAGCTGTTTCCAAGTTAGAAATAGTTCCGACATGTTTCTGAACATCATCCTTCAGATTGTCAATATCGTCCTCCCTGTCACTAATGAGCCGATCCTTTTCGCGTAGGTCTGATTCTAAATCGTCGATTTTGTTTCCCATATCGGCGTACTTGTCTTCCTGGCTTCGCACTCGGTTTAATTCATCTTCCTTCTCCTCCAAAACTTGCCGCAAATTATCTAGCTCTTCCTGTTGCCCGGCGCTCACATGCCTCCTCTTAAATTTCTCTTGCATATCCAGAATCTGTTGTCGATATTGCTCGACATCCTTTTCGGCTGCAGTCAATGTCTTTCGGAATTTTTGTAACTCCCTTTGCATGGTAACTTTGTCAACTTTAAGCTCGGTGTTTTCTTTTAGTGCAGCTTCACTGAATCCCGGCCCTGCCTTTCTCAAGGCCTCTTCCAGGAAATGGATCTTAAGTTTTAGTCCAAAGTTTTCCTTCTCAATTCTGTCAATGACATTTTCTTGCTCGCGTAGTGACAATTGGTTTCCATCTTGTAGAACCCCAGGCCCTTCGTTTCGCCGGGGCAGTAAAGCTGCGGGTGTCGAGGCTGTACTACTGTCGATGTGCGGCATGGGAGTACCAGCCATAAAAGAACCCGTTCTTGAATCATCCCCATATGCTGATCCAGCGGGTAATGGGCTGAAACCTTCCTGAATTTTGTCCAATCCACCCGCCCGAAGAAATGCTGGTGTTGCCTGAACGTTCTCTTTGTTATTTCGACGAGTGCTATTCATCGTCGCATTCTTCAGTAGAGGTGTGAACTCTCCTCCCCCAAGCCCCGCTGGCAAATTTCGTCTATCCCCAAGGGTAGTGCGACTTCTGGGAGTGCGAATGTTGACACCACGGCGGCCATTTTGCATCTGCGAAACTAGGTTGTTGTCTTTTGACGGCGACTGGAAAGACTGTTCTTGTGAAATATCGAAGTCGAGAGCATTACTACCTAGATAAGTTGCATCCCCAAGAGCCGTTCGCGGTGTATCAAGCCCTGCTATTCCGGCTTGCACCATTATGAAAATTGTTGTGAGTTTTGAAGCTCAAATTAATGTAGGAAAACCCTTTATAATTTACTGTGAAAAAGATGCAAGAATAGCGACCATAGCGATTGACCCCAAACCAAAGGCAATGTCTTTAGTCAAAGTGCAATTGTAAAAGAATAAGTTGAAATCGTGATTTTTGGGGACGCGTTGGGAGAATTGAAGTTTTTTGAGATGATATCAATAGATACGCGATGGTCTCGATTGTTTACATTCTTTCCAATAGAGGTTAGCGTCGGGTTGCCAAAACAAACACCTCGCACGGCTCTTTTTTTTGTGCCAATGATATTAAACAATCGTACCGAATGTTCAGCCTCATCAAACTTCGAAAGTCTCTTGTCAACACCGTCTGCTTTCTGAAATATCGAAGCTTCTGTCATGACGAATATTGCTAACATGGATGGGCTCGATGATGATTTCAAGGGGTTCGATGAAGGTTTCAACGGATTCCCTAAAAGACTTCCCGATGATTGTGTGGAATACTCACTTTACATCATTGACTCCAAGTTAAAATCACAAAAGGATTTACTTAGCAAGTTAGAGGATGTGCGGAAAGAATCTTTGAAACTTCTGAAGGATCTCACTAAAGATTATATATGGCAAAGGGATGGCTTCAAGGTGGAAATGAAGAATGAGAAGGGTACGATATCCACAATATATTGGCATGCGTCAAATGATTAACGATGTAACAGGCTCAATGTATCTTAACGGGGTTACAAATTATGGAGATTCGGTCGAAGACGAATGGCTTATTGTGTATATACTTAAAGAATTGAGCAGTCGATTTCCCACATTATGGATCAAAGTTGTGGACTCCGATGGCGAGTTTCTATTAATTGAAGCTGCAAATGCTCTACCAAGATGGTTGAATCCTGAAATCGCAGATAACAGGGTGGGTATTCTCGTTCACATACAGTAAGGAATAAGTTCTGACACCTAGCAGGTATGGATTCATAATAATGCTCTTCACATTATACCATTGCGTGCAATCACTGATTCCTCAGCCAAAACCCCAACTGCCCCAATATCTCGATCACTTACCTTAGAAGAAGCCCACAAAACCATATCCTCAACCCCAGAAATACTCATACACTCACCCATGATCGAAGAAGAGGCGTTCTATCGTTTGCGAAACTATCCGGCCCAAATTGCAGCATCCCTTCACCATGCTCGCATCACAATACCGCGGAAAGTTGCTTACATACTACATCTTCGCCCAACCGCTATAGCCCCGGCAGTCGAAGCATTTTATCTTCGAGATCCAATTGCACTCAAGCCTCTTCAGTCCCTCTCGTCTAAACTTGCATTTCCCCCTAAGGATTTAGTCACCGTCTCAGCCCGATTTACAAAAGTTCTCTATGCACAGCTGAAATCACAACAATTTTCTACCCCTATCGCATGGAAGGATGTTTTAACGCCGCCAAAGAACGGCGTAGGATTGGACAACTTTACGCGATTGGAAATGGGAATGAAGGTCACTTCAGGATTCGAAATGCTAGTAACAGATCCGAAAAATGCCGATTATCGATCCGTTAGAGAGATCAATATACTTCTAGAGGATCTCGAGGAAGATGCTTCCAATCTTCCTAACGATGACGAGATTCTGACGTGGAATGACAATATGAGAGAAGATGATGAGAAATGGCTTGACATCAATTTCGAGGACTTCGAGAGAGAGCTGGATGGAAAGAACAAGGACAAGAAGTCGGCGGCTGGGATACCTGGAGCTTTTGGACCGGAACCCCCGTCCGGATTTGGCGATGCAAAGACTGAAGCTGATTTAAAGAAAATGGTGGAACGATTCGAAGCTTTCTTAAACGACGATGACGCCGGTCCTGACGGTGCTGAGATGGATGAAATGGATGTCGATGACGATGAAGACGACGATGATGATGATGATGTCGATGATGTCGATGATGATGACAGTGAGGAGGACAAAGATGTTAGCTTTGACGAAGTGGAATTTGCGAAGATGATGAGAGAGATGATGGGCATGCCAACGGATGACATAGATCAATCTGCATCTCGATCCAAGCCAGGAAATTCCCGCAGGGTTGAAGAAATCGATAGCGACGATGAGGATGAAGAGGGCGATGAGATGGATGAGATACAAAAAGTGATGAAAAGGATGGAAGCAGAGTTGAACGAAGCTGGGGCGCTCAATTTAGATCCAACCCCAAGCAAGGTCGCTGCCCTCGCCGGAAAGGGGATGGGCACTGGAAAGGGGAAGCAACGAGAAGAAGTAGATGAGGAGGACGAGGAAGAGGGAGAAAGCGATGAGGAATTGGATATCGATTTTAATCTGGCGAAAAATCTATTAGAGAGTTTCAAGAGTCAAGGAGGTATGGCTGGGCCTGGGGGCAATCTACTTGGTATGATGGGTATGAAATTGCCTCGCGACGAAGATGACGAAGGGAGAAGTCGTGGAAAGAGGCCTGAATAAAGATTGAACAAAAATTACAAGATATTTGACTATTGCTTGGGTATCACTAATTACATCAAAAATTCGCTGGTATGCCTCAATTTTCATCCACCAAATCCTCGATACCAATTTTTTGCCTCTTGGAACTCTCCGCCTCCGGGGCTACAGATGAACTCAGGCTTCGCGCTCTCTTGAGCATATCATTGACTGCAACATCCACTTTTTCCAGTTCTGATAACGCAGCGGTTAAATTCCTCCGGTTTTCCAGCTCGCGTCTACTGCTGTCGTTTTGGGGTCGGTAGTATTCTGTCACTATTCCCAGTACAGCTCTGTAGCAGCGGTAGAGCAACAATCGTACTTCTGCATTCCCTGTATCCTCGATGAGATCATCTTCGTCACCTGCCTTCCAGCCTTCCATGAACCCTTCACTAGGATTTTCGAAAACATTTGAGAGTAATGGGTCTCCAAAGACACCCTGACTCCAGTTTCGTAGCCCTGTCACTTTGAGACTTTCAGTCGGGATGTGCGAACTGCCTTCTTTGATTCCATTCTCGATCATTACATTCCGTTCGCCTAGATCTAGTAGTACCAATCTAGGAAGTTTGACGGCGTCCATGCGCCAAGATAGACGTTGGTAGTGTGATCGCACTACATCGTATGGAAGCAAGACGGCCATATCTTCTCCATCGCGTAAAATTGATTCAAGTAGCGTATTGAAAGCTTCGGACCAGGTTGAGGAGCCTGAGCCTAAAGGGGCTGAAGGGGGTGATTGTTTGAAGGGATCTGGGAGGACTCGGGCTGCTGTACCGAATGTGCCGTTGGGTGATGTGAGGGAAGCTAAGCTTCGAGTTAGAGATCCAACTTGTTTGTCAATGAGGTGCCGGTCGGATAGACTGAGGTATACTGAGAGTGCAGAAAGTGTTTTTCCAGCTGTTGGTTCGAAGATTGTGTATGGTAATGCCATCTCTCGGTTATTGGATGAATGCTTGAGCATTTTCGGTATCGCATCTTCTAGTTTGATGGATGCTAAATCATGTTCTACATCTTCCACGCCATTGGTATTTACGCCTTTGGACTTTTGGCTTGACGTATCGAGGAAATGTACGAGAGTTGCTTCAGAGTACTGAAGCGTGGTCTCGTGTCTCAAGAGACGAACTGCTAAACTGGGCGCAAAGGATAGGAGAAGCTTGTTGTCATTCGACATGTTGAGAGTGTATAGTCTGGGTAGTTGGGTAGAGGGTAATTCTTCGACACTTCCTAGTTTCATATCCGGTACCACATGGCTAAGTATCTCCTTAAGACGTCGTACTGGGACCGAGTACATAAGCGACGTCTTGAAGGACTTGCCAGGGACGGCTGTCTTGTACGAAGCCATTATGAGCAGTGAGGTGGTATTCAGATATGAGGGTGAGATGTGGATATGTATGGTTTTGGGATAAAGTGGAGTCAGTGGATTTGATCAGCCTGAGGATGAGGGTGAGCAAATTGATAGGGATATGATATGTATGCCGTGTTTCTGCAATCTAGCAGTAGCTGTTCTCGGTTGCTTACTGACTCGGATAATAGCCTTGCCGGGCTTTTACCTTAATATGATATGTATAAGGTTGGCCAGGAATATTTGGCGGCACTCTGGTCTCGTCAATTCGCTTATAGTATGTTTCGATTGGTTCAATTGCAGTGATGAAGTCCGTGGCAACTGGCTCCTTTGAGCTCCACAATACTGGAAATTAGATCTTTGGAAGATCGGCGGTGGGAGAGACGCACAACACCCAAATTATGTGATTAGGTAGAAATATTGTTCTGCATCGAAGTATTGATGTACAGTTGTAAAAGTAATGCTCGTGCTCTCTGGTGTTTGAATATTGGATGCCTTAAGGTGGTACTCAACAAAATATTAGTGCCTGCGAAGAGATGCAAGGCAGCCACCTCCTTGAGAACCCTGAAGTGTTCTGCGGGTAAGAGAACGTGAATTGGGGAATTTCCTAATAACGGATAGTTCTTTGAAATGGGTAAGTGGAATAAAATACGAAATTCTTGGAATCTTATCGGCGGCAGGATTGAATTTGTGGATAATTGTGGATGATTGATGACCTTGAGCTGTATCGGGTATCTATTGTGTCGTTGTATAGCTGGTATTCTGTAGGTCTATCGACGAAGAAGTAGATATAAAGTAATTCTCGAAGCGAAAGATGGATGTCACTTTTCTAACGAGAAACGGAGCTTTGGACGAAAAGGGTTTAGACAACCGATTGGAGGTGAGATTGAGGCGTTGTTTTGAACGATTCTGGATTCTGGAATATTGGGGGAGAACTTTTCCGGGACATGGAACTTGTACTAGAAAGGCAATTTTTGAGAATCATTCATGTATGGTGACAAGATGAAATAGAATCTAAAGATTAGTGGAGTGCGCTTGAGGCGTGTATAGGAGGTCTTTTCTTAGATAGCTCCCGCCATGGAATAACAATCGTGTCTAGTGTTGGAACTTGGAAGCTTGGTTAGCAAGATGTAGAGACTTCAGGTACGGGGTGTTCGATGTAGGTAAAATTTAGAGAACTAGATCATAATGGGTAACAGGATCTTCAATATCCCGGTCTATGTATTATCATCGATCCAATTACGGGATTGTCGAGAGTCGAGATTATGTTGATATCGAGAATTTTGGTCCCCGAGACATTGGCATTGATGCAAGAAGATACCGATGGCTGTAGATGTAGATGTAGATGTAGATGTAGATGCAGAAGTAAAGATGGTAAATGCAGTTCGGACATGAACGAAGGAATACACATATCAAACTACATACAAGAACGGATTAGATGTCGTATTTTTCTTGTGTGATTGATACTGATTGGTAAGGTTGTGGTTGTAAGTGTAGTGGCTGGAAGTGGAATTTGAATTGATTAGATTGTTGGGGGGTATGTCAAGCCTGAGGTAACATCAAAAGGTACATCCACTCTATCCACACTATCCATGGTAATCCATCCCTTTCCCTTGGGTTGTGTTATATAGACAAGGGGGAAAAGTACGATCTAAATTCTACGATTGGTCGGGAATAAGCGAACTTTTTACATCGGGAAGGTGTAGGTTGTATGGGATTGTTTGGTCATCCATCCCATCCATACATATCTTTCACCTGGTCATCAATTTGATATCGACTTTGTATGGGTTACGAGTGCGATGGCGAGTTACATCTACTATTGATGCACATACATATACCTACACCTATACACTACATACATAGGTACCACTGAGTGATGCTGTAAAAGTGTTAAGACGTTTCCAATACGGACTCATGCATTGAACGCATAAATCTGAAATCCCGACAATTCTGAAAGCTGCACTCGACACATGCTGCAGCACAGGAACGAAACGGGGGATCGGCGAAGGAAATTGGAGAAGAAAAAGAAAACCTCATGATCATGAAATCATTCAATGGAGCTGAAGTGGATATGGGTTCCAGCACTAGAAACAGATCTTTCCGTGTTGAAATATGGATTTAGGAGATATCTTCCCAGCACTCCACCTCTAATCATCTGTTCCGACGAGAAGGAAGAATATATTAAACACGTGTGGTACTGGGAAAATAAACACACGTTGATTTACGAGAGAATTGTAACCTATATGAATCTGGTGATATACCCAGGTATGTACTTTCGAATGGAGTATGATGCATGCTGAGAAGAAAGAAAGCCACCTCGTTGGAGGAACCCCAGGTATTTTCGTCTGATGTTCGAGTATTCGTCTCATCCTATTCCCATCCATCCATACAGACGCAATATAAACACCTCAACCTTCCCAAACCACTAATCTAATGGCAACCCCCAAATCCCAATCCCAAATACTAATAACTAACTCAATTCACCGTTCTCATCCCAAAAAAATTCCTCGGATCAATCAGTTCCACCCTCGTTTAATTTCAGCCGATCAGGTTAGCCGCTCCCATTTCAGTACTGGCCCGAGTGCGAAACCATGTAACCCCGATGGAGCGCCCAGTAGCGAGGTTGCATACACCATGTACGCGTGTTTAGTACAAACACTTCTGAAGTTTTGGGAAAATTTGCAAAATATTTCACATGTGTATTGTTTGTGTCAGTAGAGATGGAAAGGTACAGTTAGTTTTCGAGCTTTCTGCATACTATCACACAAAGAATTCTAGTTGTAGATAAGGTGCCATTGTATTTTATGCGGGAGCGAGAACTCAGTTCAGCTGGGCCTAAGTTACATATTAGATCATGCAAGATTGTGATCACTATGTACTTCACATAGACTTGTAATATGTATTATGCACATGCAGTATAGAGCGACGCTTGAAGTATGTCGATGATTCGGAAGAATACAGAGCAGCTTTGGATCAAGATCATGGATATCAGTTTTCCAGATAAAAGAATTCCCCACAGTCCACGTTTTTTTCACTCTTCTAGGCTTCAAGGGTAACATCTACATTCACATGGATCAGAGTCTTGAGAAGCTGTCAATGTAGCGGTCAAACTTGTGCCTCGAGAAGCCCTAGAAGCCGGATATGCACCCTTATCCCCTGCGATGGAAGGGTGGGATTTTTGGTACGGGTTTGTTGAGGAACTTGAATGCGACATGACATGAAATGATATGATATAATTTATGAGTAAGGTAAGCTGATCTAAGCGCCTGTGCAGATCGATTGGTATGAGATCTGCGCAAGTATTCAAATGCCCGATTTTGGTGTATTGCATCCTTTGCGTCACAAGGAACATTTGCACATCTCATCTCTGGAAAATGGTAACTGGCATAGGTGATACAAAGTGATGCTAGTAATCTAAAACAATTAACTGCCGTTTGATTTCTCGGGTAGAGCCCGATTCTCGTCTGTAATTACGTTTTCGGGCGTAGCTCTTGCTTTGGCATCTGCTAGTCCCCCAGATTTTAAACTCGCTGAAGGTGACTGGAGCTCGTAAAGGTTATAGCGCTTAAGCTTTTCCCAGTCATCTCCAACGACACTCATACCACAGATAGTCTAGCCAATGTAAGTTAGCATGCTGATCTCTGCATTTGTGGGTTTGCATTCGTTACCTGGTAAATCTCGATTATTATCACTTTGTCTGGCTTAGTGAGATTGACTTTATGATTGTCATCCACCAGAGATGCGACCTGTTTAATCACGGCATCCCGCTTTAACGTGCTATGATTGCGTATCGTGGGTCGAATAGCATACTGCAATGCGGTTAATGAATGTTGACCCAAAACTCGAACAATCTAATCAAACTTTGAGGCTAGAACTTCAGTGTCGTGGCAGCACTATACGCAAAACAGGAATACGTACCGAGTATGCAGCAACTTCTTCTGATTTTGCGGCGTCTCCAGTAAGTCGGAAATGAGCACCTAGCACGGCGTGTCCGACTTCCTCGATGCCTTTTTCCGTTGCTTTCCCAATAATTGACATTGGTGTTAGACGATTTACAAACCTCAGTTTTCTCACCCCACCCGATGCTGCATCTTCACACATCCTGTGAACGAGATCGGCTGGGTCTATTGGCAATCGTGTCTTGAAAAACAACACGCACTGGATATCTAGGTAAATTGCTGAGAAAAGCTTCTCTGCAGGATCTTTATGCGCTGCAACTTCTTTTCGAATGGATGCTTCGATATCATCAACTGATTCGGTAGCATCTTCGTCTTCCTCGCCCCCCTTTTCGTTGCTTGACTTCACGGAGATACCATAGTATTTCTCAGCAGACTGATTGCAATTTAGCATAAATCGGTACAAGTCTGGGGCTAAAACTTGATAACTAACCTCCTCAAGTAGACTCCTCAGCTCCTCTGTCGCCTTTCCTTCTTTGCCCTTCACGCACGTTGCCCAAATCCCTTGGTCACCTGGCTCTATCTTCCCACCACTCTTAGAGGCAATTTTGGTTTGCTGGTGTGGAGTTTGCCATTTGCCATTTGAACCACCCTGCATGAGAAGTCAGAGGAATTTCGAAGGGACAAATGAGGCCAAATTGAAGCATATATTGTCGAGCGCGAGAATCATTTTGAAGTACTACAGAAACCCTGAATCGAAAATTGACAGCCTCTCCAAGCCCTCTTCCACTAAGTTGCAACATCTCATTGATGATGAAAACAGAGAATATGCTCTGATCTGCCTGCATGTCTTGGAGCCATCACGAAATTCAAAATTTCTTTCAAGTAAATTTGATCGAATAAGTTCCGTGGCAGTCAATCTCGCCGAGGGACCACTCTTGAACCAAAGACTTCAATTGAGATCAAGACTTGCTTCCTTTCTCGACTGCTGCCAAAACCATCACCAAATCACATCCAATTGCTTCAATTCTCTCCCCTTCTGCATTCACCCCAAACATAAACCCTCCATGGATTCAGAAAAGAAAAAAGGAAAGCCACATACCTTAGCTCTTTTCCCCCCTCTATTATCTCCATCTCTCGCATCTCTCGCATCTCTTCCGCCGCCTCCAGATCTTTCTTTCCTCTTATTATTTGAATCCGCCATATGCTCAACTCGCGCCTATCAAATTGTATTCTCAGAATCGGTCTTAATCCCAGTCCTACCTTGCTTCTGCAATTTATTAGAAGAAGATGTGAATTCGTTGTTGTTTTTAAAAGTTGTTCGACATTGAAGATCACGCCGCCCAAACAAAATGGAAAATATCGCTTAGTCAGGCAGTCTAAAACACCCCACTTCGCCGCATTGGGGCAAGGTGAGCAATAATTTGTGCATTGGTGGGAGACTGGAGGACGAAAAGGCAAGATTTGCATAGGAATTTCGAAGTTGAAAAATCAGATATTCTGGAGTTGATCACATTCCATGATACTCTTGTATACTGGTCTCACTCCAATATATCAAAGTTCTACGTCAATTCTAAGGTTATATTGATGTATTCATTCGACGGAATCACAGCAACCAAAGCATTACAATTCCTTGTTCTGACGGATACAGCAGAGAAGAATTTCATTATTTCATTATTTTCATTATCCTGACCTGATTCCTGATCCATACGCCTCCAATGCCCCAATCATTTTGATTTCGAAGCTCAAAATATTATTTACTCCTTTGCATTATTCTTAGCACTCGCCTCAGCCGTCAAGACCAATGCTCTTGGAGCATCCTCCTTTGGAATATACAATTCCACAAACTGCAGACAGTCCGCAGAGTTGAACTCTTTGTTCGTGAAAAGCTCATTGACTTGGTCTTTGGTCTTAATCTGGTGAAGCTTGTATTTGCCTTCTTTGGCACCAAATGCTGGGACCAGATCTTTGTTGTTCCACGCCGCAATATCGTTGTATTCTGCCTCCATGCCGTGAATAAATCTCTCAATGGTGTAGCCATCATTGCAGATCACAAAACTTCATTGATCATTAGCCATAAAATCTGTTGAGATGGGAAGTAACGTAACTTACATAATAGGTTTCAATCCAAGGCGGATCATTGTGCTCACTTCTTGAGCCGTGAGCTGGAAACTACCATCACCAACAAACAAAATAGTTCTCCTGTTATTTCCAGAATCTCTAGCGGCCAGTGCAGCACCTTGACAAGCACCAACGGAGTACCCAATACTGCCCCACAATACCTGACTGAGAGCTGTAACTCCCTTTGGAAATTTCGTCTCCCAAATACCGAAATTGGCTGTTCCGGTCTCGGTAATGACAATATCATTCTCCTTCAAGAACTCGCCAGCCCTGGGCCAAAACCATGCTTGAGTGATGGTATCTGAGCTATCTTCGTTTGCGGTGACCTTGTTTTCCATCTTGGGCCCTGGAACAGCAGAGAGCTTTTGAAGGTCGATTTTCTTGATAATCTTCTGCAAAACCCCGCGCATATGAACGCCTGGGTATTCAGAATAACGAACGACAATTGTTGTGCTGTGGAAGTCGATTGTGTTAAGTTGAGAAGTCTTATAGGAGAATCCGGCGGTGTTAAAGTCACTCTTGATGGCTCCAATCGTCAAAATGAGGTCCGAAGACTCGACTCGCTTTTTGACATCTGGCTGACTACCACTTCCCGCGTAGACACCTCCATAGTTTTCGGAGGTCTCGTCAACAGCACCCTTGCCCATTGGAGTGACAAAGACAGGCAAGCCAGTCTTTTCTATTAATCCGTGCACCTCTGGGATGACTCTGTGTCTAATAGCACATGCATCAACAAGGATGATAGGGCTTTTGGCGGCCTCGAGATACTTGAGAACTACATCAACGACGTAATCCTCTTTGTCCGGGTCATTTGAGGGTAGAGATAAGTCAATGGGTGTCTTCAACCGTTCTCCCTCTACTTTCTTCTGAACCATATCTGTTGGCAATGTAATGTAGACCGGCTGGCTATGAATCCAGCATTGCTGTAGCGTATGGTCGATCAAGGCAGCCGCTTCGTTAGGATCATTAATTTTGGCCATTGCGCAAGAGATCTCCTTTGACATATCCGCAAAAACATTAAAGTTTCCGTTTCCAAGTGTATGATGCAAAAGCATGCCATCCTTTTGCGAAATTGTTGAGGGGGTACCAACTATGTGAACAATAGGGACTCGTTCGGAGTATGCACCAGCGATGGCATTGATCGCCGAGAGCTCTCCTACGCCAAAGGTAGTCATGATTGCTGAAATGCCCTTCACACGAGCATAGCCATCGGCAGCATAACCTTTATAAGTTTATCGTTAGCTATGAAACATTGGCTGATAAATGAAAACTAACCTGCATTCAACTCGTTGCAATTGCCAACCCATTTCAATCCAAGTTTAGGAATGTAGTCGAGAGCAACCAAATTGTAATCTCCTGGCAAGCCATGAATAGAGTCGATTCCAATTTGCTTCAATCTCGTGAATAGATACTCAGCAATATCCACTGGGGATTTGAGAGATTCAGTCCTGAGATCCACCATGTTGATTGATAATGGCGGGGTTGTTGGAAGTAGTACTTATGAGATGTATGGAGGTTTGGTTTAGACGTTTAACTTGTTCTCGTTGAATGGTGTATGAAGAAATATTAAATAGACGAGAAAGTAGTGAGATTCCGAAATTAAATACGAAACCGGAAAGAAAGTCCTCAGTCTTTATAATACTTTGTCTCTGGCTTTGGACAGCCGTTTCTGCCGTCGATACCGATATCACCCATCATGCATCAAATCACCCCACCAAAAATGACGTTTTGTTTAGGTGAGCTCTTTTGAGACTGGAAGCTACAACGGCAAAGCATGATTTTAACTCCCCATCATGGGCTTATTAAGTAAGCCACACATTTATTTCATCCATACAGATCTACTCATAGAACATTTAGATCCGTGGAATGAATGTTGTTTGTCAACGACTGGATGATTCCGATGTCAATGGAATAAGGTTACTGAAAAGTGGTCTGATGGAAGATACGAGTATCATGGTAAAGAAGTTGAGAAATTCAATTTGTCGATTTATATAGAAAGAGGTTTGGTATGACAAAGTATGATCACCTAGCTGATAGGTGAGGAACAAATGAGACGACGTATTGACTGCATGAGAGTGGAAACTCAATTACGATGTACAGGAGAAATGTGGATAGATAGCTCGAGGCTCGAGATGGTCATCATGGACTAGATGGTATACTTCATACTGAATATTCTAGTGTGCCGTTATTGGCATCAATTGCATTCTGCTACTTCATACCTTGATTTGAAAACCGACCGTTCCATAAGGATTTCGGAAGTTCCGCCGTCGGTTAGTTCGCTGTGTCTATCTCTCTCAATGCTCGATATTGTAGAGTATCAACGAATTGAGAGCTTGGAAATGTTTCTGTGTAATATTAAATATCAATAATGATTTCCTGATTTGATATCGAATATAGAAGAATACATTGTCATGGTGTCCTGGGTTTCTTGTCTTGCTGCAGACTGTCTACTCCGTGTGTAAGTTACCTAGCTACTATTTCGTACCGGTAACATCATGCTGTTGAAGAACAGAAATGATGGGATAGATAACCGTAACTGCAACACTTTGAGGCTTATAGTTTGTAGTTTGCCTAATGTAATGATCAGTGTTCGAACGAACTCCTTAACCAGGTCCTCGTAAATTGATGTGCGAATAGGAAGTAAGCTGCACCTTCTATGCCTTTTTGGTTCCACACACATTTGCGTTGGTGAATAGGAGGTAGAGACAGAAACGAGCTTACAACTCACCAAGAATTATACTATTTGATGGAAACCCATGCATACTTAATCTTGATCAATTGATTGACACTCCGCTGGCCCTCCGGGAGCCACTGCCGTGGAGGCAGGCTATTCGGATAGAAAATAGTACATACATAGTGTCCAATGTGTAAGAAAGGCTAGGAAGGACCTCTTCCCAATGGAATCTTAGGTGCTACTCATATTTTTTGTTGATACTCTCGAATATATGTGCAGATCGGATACAGGACAGGACGTACTGGTAATCTGGTAGGTATGTTCTAGAGATATGGGCTGACTTGTTCAATATACCCTACCTACCCACCTCGATGCCTCTCACAATACAAAGGTGCCCTGCTCTGTTGCTCTGTTGCCCTGTGGCCCCGTTGCCCTGCACTTTTGAAACATAGGGAAAACCAAGATGTGGCTGAAGCAAATCAAATTTTGCTGATAATTGATAAAAAAAACCTTAGCGGGGGTGAATTGAATGATTGCCCGGTACTTAATCCTTCCTTTCTTTCTATACCCTACCTACGAGCAGACTAGGGAGTTCGAAATCTTTAGCCTTGTTTACAATATTCCCCCCATGCTATGCCATGCCATGCCATGCCATGTACAATACTACTACCTAGTAGGTAAAGAGAGGTATTGATAATATATGCCTTTGGTCCTAAAACCCTTGGAAAATAATTATTCAACCCATCTACACAAATTATTTACTTGAAATTTAATCTTTTCTTTTTGCTTCATTTTGATCGACTTCCAACCTTTCCTTCATAAGATTACACATACACAGTATAAGGAATCTAGTCCTCGAATTTGCGACAATCTCTCGGCGCCTATACCCGTCATACCTTGGTTGGTTATCTTTGCGAGATTTCTACATTCCAAACAAAGGACAGCATTGCGATTTTCCAATATTCTTTGGACTCGCTCAAATTGATCTAAATATGCGCAGGCGACCATGAACCAGCGCCCCCGAAGCTCTTCCACAAGATCAAATACAAGCTTTTTAGACACAAGTCGTGCTGTGCAGGCCTCACCTCGAAACAAACCTTCGAATAGCGAGCTTACAATCCCTGAAAGTAATTTACTTCTCAACAACGTCCCAACTTACGCAGTGAGTAGCTCTGCAAGTCTACTCATTCCTACCGCCTACGGAACAGGTTCATCGTATCCTACAATTGTTGCCTCGAGCTCCCCGTCGCGACCCAGAGCTCATTCTGCGGCGACCAACCCGCAACCCCCTTCTCTGTATTCGCCTGCTACCCATTCTCGAAATTCTACGCGATCTGGCTCGGAAGTTTCAATGTCGTATCAGCCAGGAAGATATCAGTCGGCCGGCGACCAAAGGCAATATGGACTCCCTCCACCACCTCCCATGTCCCCGCCATCTCAACCGCATATGAACCAGCTGAACTTGAACAATATACCTCCACCACCTCCTCGAAACAACATACCTCCACCTCCACCTATAGTTTCGAACAACTGGCAACAGCCACAGCAAACTTGGCTGGTCAACAATAATAGACCATTCCCTGGGCCACCGGCTAATCCTCCAAACACAAGTCAATACCACGCCTACAATCCTGGCCAGCACCATCAACCTGCGCCGTTATCGACAGGTCAGTCTCAATCGAATAGTGAGCAGATGTCAGCAACATATATACCGCGCGGGGAATCATTCGGACCTGGTGTTGGGATACCTGGCTTAGGATGGAGCAGTCAAGAGAACTATAGGGACAGTGCGGACTTTTCTGCTATATCGGACAGCTCAAGAGGAACACCATTAGAGGACAGTAATTATTACAAGGATCGATCATATCCGTCGCAGACACCTCAACGGTTCAATAACATTCATCTCCCAGAGTACGATTCCCCAGGCCCCCCTACAGCAACTATAACGAATCCACAATTGTCTTCGGCCACCAATAGAGGCTTGACAGCAACGTCAAACAATTCACATCAACATGCGTCCGGTAATAATTCGAACACGCCAATCTCACCGAACGATGCGGGTTCTCAATGGTCCATGAATCGCGTTTTGTTGTGGCTGGCTAATAACCACTTTTCTAATGATTGGCAGGAAACTTTCAAAGCGTTGAATATATATGGCTCCGTATTCCTCGAACTCGGCAGTGTTCATGGTGGTAGAGGTAACTTTGGGATGATGCATCAGCAAGTATATCCACGGCTAGCAAAAGAGTGCTCCAGTAGTGGAACTGGCTGGGATCAAGCTAGGGAGCGCGAAGAAGGGAAAAGAATGCGACGTCTGATTAAGGCTATTGTGACTGGGAAAAGTCTAGAAGGCACCAAGTCGTCACAAATCCGGCGGCAGTCATCCGCTGCTAACCTTATTACAAGACCCAGTACAGAGAGCAGTCTGGATAGCTTCTCTTATCATGGCCGTGGAAACGGAGCTTCCATATCCACGCCAAATACAGCCAATGACGATGATAATAGTCCTGGAAAACAAATGTCGACAAGTTCTGGACAAGTTGCTGGAACGAGAAGGCATTCAGGAAGAAGTACTACTATGCCTATTTTGAGCAATATTAATACCGCAGAAGAGAGCGATTTTAATAATAGCCGAAATTCTCATCGAAATGTTCTGAAAAATATTGATAGTGATGGCGCCCGGCGCCATAGTCCAAGCGCCAGTAATGAACTCAACGAAGGAAGTTTCAAGCCGCAACCTCTGCGCCTGGATGGGAGTCCGAAGAGCGGTAGCCCTGCTGGGACGTTCGCAACGCTTCACACACCGGTAGGGCAAAATCTATCGGCTTCGCCTCGTAGTGCTGTATTTGGCCACCGATCAAGCAATAGCACCGACTCCATATCTTCTAGTCAGGCAATTTACGGATCCGGAGTGCCACCAGGTGCTAGCCAAGCACTTAGGGGTGGAATGGGAGGGGCTGTAGGCGAAGTCAGTCTCGTAAGAAACCAAGAAACTCGAAGGCATGGTGTTGACGTATCACGTCCTTCTCCCTTGGATGGTGAGCGTTCCGCAAGCTCAGAACAACCCACATCCGCAAAAGAATCGAGAGGGTTTCTCAGTCACTTTAAAGGGAAAAAGCGACGAGGAAAAGAAGATGGTCTAGCCCCATCGCCCGAAGACCAGAATCTTGATTCCCCTACTAGCCCATCTCTTGGCTTTAAAGCTGCACCTTTCTTGGGCAATGGCAGGATTAGCAATTCTAGCGAAACTTCATTGGACCGACCTTTGTCCACATTCTCCGCGTCAGAATATGATAAATTCGCGCATGGAAAGGGATATCGCGGCGTGCGAGCTACGGGGAGGAACTTTGTCTTGGCTACTACCGACGGATGGAATTTTCGTCTGTGTGATGTCACCGAAATCGATAATGCGCAAGATCTTAAGGCTACGATATGTTCTAATTTAGGCGTTCTTGACTCAGAATTTACACATTTTTATCTTACAGAGCTAGGTAAGATGGAGCACGAAGAGGCATTGGATGATAATAAACTTCTCTTTTGCAAAAGGCATAAAGCTGATCAGTCTGGTAACCTCAAATTTTTCGTGAGAGGAGCAACAAACTCTGCAATATCACTACCTGCCACGCAATCTGCAGGTCACGGCATGAACTTTACGACGAAATTGAGTGGACTTTCTCCTATTTTACCCCCAACTGCGCCTCTCGATGAAGAGGCTTATGCCCTTCTAAATGGAAGCAGAAGACGATCCAGCTCATCACCACCCACATCACGCCAAAATACGATCAAGGGGGGTACTGCACCTCAGAAAGACAAGCCTGCACCTACAACTGAAACACCAGATGCACTCCGCGAGCGCCTAATGGCGTACAGGGCATCACATCTAGGGGAGAGAGAAATACCAGAAGCAGATAGACAAGCCTTCATAGCAATGGCATCAGCAGAACATAAAGCTGAGATGGACCGAAGACAAAAAGAATATCTGGCTAAAAAGAAAGCAAACAAAGGTACGCCAACCTCTGTGGATGGTGCTTTGGGTATTGTTGGTCGCAATGTTGATTTCGATCAACCGAGACTTTCGCCTTTTGAAGATAAGAAGCCGGATAATCTCTTCCCTCAAAGAAAAGCTCCGCCAATCCCTGGAGAGTCAGCCACTTTGATCAAAGCCAACTCCTTGAGCAAAAAGTCTGGTAACCAAGCTCGTCTATCATATGAAAGCGTCGAAAGCGAAAGTAAACGTTCATCTGGAGCCGACTCAAGTGAAGGTTCTAGCACTAAACGGAAGCCAGTCCCCGCTTCACCTGTCAATCCAGGAGGTATTGGCGCTGCTCTATTTGTTATGGGCAAAGGCTTTTCATCAATAGGGCACCCAACAAGTACCGTATCACCGGCCAAAAAATCGCCTCCGATAAATTCGTCTGAGAATTACGGTAAAAATGCCATGTCGACGGTTGATCATGGAAACACTGGATCTGGCAGAAGCAGTCCCAAGTCGAGTGGTACTCCAGGTAGTGTCACTTGGGGCAGAGGTGATACATCATTCATCATCCCCGATTATGCTGGTGAAGAAGAAAGCTTATCGGCGAGCATTGCTACGTCTTTGAAAGATTCTAGTAACGCTGCGATAGCCAGAATGAAGGAGGAAGAAATCCGAAGAGGGCCTTCCCCCCGTGCCATTAGTCCGAATAGTGCTCATATGTCGGATCTTACCACGCCTGGAAATCGGAAATCCTACGGTCCCAACCTTGATTTTACCGAAGCAAGCGTGGTGTTCGATAAACCCCCCCAGCAAATAGAGCAAGAAGATTCCGACTCGGATTCCGATTCCGGTCTATTTAGTATACCAATCCAAAAGACGCAGAAAGCTAAGGAGGGCGCTAGTGGAGATGACTCTTCTGGCATCTCCAAGCGACCAAGTTTGACTGTCAAGACCTCAAGGGCCAAAAAGGGCCTTTCCGTGTCGTGGGGCTCACCTCAACAGGACAGCTCATCCTCATCCAGCCTTCCAAAACTCCCTGATTTTGACAATCAGCGTAGAGATGAAAACGAGCGGACCACTGAAGAAACCGAAGAAGAAAAAGAAGCAAAAGTACTTCGCAGACGATCTTTTGCTCGGACCGATACCTGGGCTCCCAGACCTCCTGAAGAGAACATTCTCCTCAATCTAGAAGACTTCTTTCCCAATCTCAATGTAGACGAACCAGTTATGGACGAAGGTGTTGGTGGGTCCCCACCCGTCTCTCCTATTGCAGAACAGGATACAGTGGATTCAGCTACAACTACGACTCCTTCCATGTCGTCTCTATCAGTCGCCGGATCTTCTATGCTTTCTACGCCTAGAACGAGCATGTATGGTGATGGAGACACGCTCGGATCAGATGAATCGACCTTGAAGGCTCTCGAGAGACCGGGCTCTATGCAGAGTGTTGCGCAACGCAATAGTCGTCGCTCTGGCGGCTTGGGCCGAATGAAGTCTATTCGTGAAGTGGCTAGAGGAGCCCATGAAGCGAACAAGCGTTACACCTCGGCAACTGTTGCTCCACAGAAGGGCGACAAGACTTCAAGCATGATCCAGCGTCGGAAAAGTACTAAGATGTTTGGTGCTAACATTGTTCAAATTAAACCTCAGCGTGGTAGTCTACTGATCCCTCAGATCCCGCAAGACACAATACCTAAACGACAAGCCACCTTCAGATGGTTTAAAGGTCAACTAATTGGAAAGGGTACTTACGGGCGTGTTTACCTGGGTATGAATGCTACAACTGGAGAGTTTTTGGCTGTGAAACAGGTTGAAGTCAACTCCAAAGCGGCTGGAAACGACAAGGAAAAAATTCGTGAGATGGTAGCAGCACTAGACCAAGAAATTGATACTATGCAGCATCTTGATCATGCGAATATTGTGCAATATCTTGGTTGTGAAAGAGGCGAAATGTCTATCAGTATCTTTTTGGAATATATTTCTGGTGGTAGTGTAGGAGGTTGTCTTCGAAAGCACGGCAGATTTGAAGAGACAGTCGTCAGCTCGCTAACTCGCCAAACTCTCGATGGGTTAGCATATCTTCATCGAGAAGGTATTCTTCATCGTGATCTCAAAGCCGATAACATCTTACTCGATGTTGATGGAACGTGCAAGATTTCTGATTTTGGTATCTCAAAGAAATCGGACAACATCTATGGCAACGATGCATCCAATAATATGCAGGGATCCGTGTTTTGGATGGCCCCTGAAGTCGTTCGGTCACAAGGTGAGGGATATTCGGCGAAGGTGGACATTTGGTCACTTGGCTGCGTTGTCCTAGAAATGTTGGGTGGTAAACGACCTTGGGCCAAAGAGGAAACTGTAGGCGCTATTTACAAACTGGGAAGTTTGAGTGAGGCACCGCCGATTCCAGATGATGTTGCCCAAGCCATTAGCCCTGGAACTTTGGGTTTCATGATGGACTGTTGGACTATGTATGTTTCTATCATCTAGCATTTTAAATTTTTACTAACACCATGATGCAGTATTCCAAGCGAACGACCAACAGCCGAAACTCTCCTTACTCAGCATCCTTTCTGTGAATTGGATACTCACTACAACTTTCTGGATACAGAACTCTATGCTAAGATTCGCGGCACATATTAATTGGACACACGGCTTTTCCGCAACACCTGACTTTTCACAAACTACCTCTCAAAATATTTATTATCTTCAGGATTTCAATTAATATTAATTAGACTGAAGTCTAGATCTATTCTATGCTTCCTCAGCCTCTATATTTGCATGATTTGGTACTATTTACAAAGCAAGCGGTACGATTTTGCGGATGCCACACTGGCTGTTGGAAGAAATGCTGTATTTGATACCATCTCCTCTGTATTGTTTATTTTTTTGGTGCCCTGGTGCGTATGCGAGGGATATACGCGAGATTCTTGGATAAATGAATTGGTCTAGTTACGGTCTGTATGATTGGTCAACATTTGCACACTATGGAAACAAGCAACATGATGCGAAGAGGGTCCTGTATGTATAGTACGATTCTAGTGAAATGATGAGGTTTACATGATATTCTCAGAGTCGTTATATTGACGCAAATGGCATACGTTTGGATATGTTGAATGTTGCAAAACGGTGGATAATCCAATGAGAAACATCAAATATAATCGACCTCCTTTACAGGAGCTTCCATCCCTGGGAGCTTGCGGAGTCATCACGTAATTCATTGCTAAATTTGCGCCTATGTGTCAATGATTAGAAACAGCGATTCACCATCCTATCTCCCCCTCTTCTTCGGACTTTCCCTCTCCACAAGCCCTTCAAATAGCCCGTCTCTCTCCCTGGTTAGATCTCTCAATTCCATTCTCAAACTCTCCAGTTCCAGTCTGGCCAAATCGATATCTTGTGGTAAACCATGGAATGCCTTGACCTGCATTTCCAAATCTTTCACTGTCGCTAGCCACTCTTTGAATTTCTCTTCTTCGGCTTTGATAGTTTCTACTGTTATCTTGGACGTAGAAGAATTGGGCGAGGAGGACAGGGCGGCTATGCGCTCGCGGATTTCTGGAAGTTTGCTGGTGAGAATTTTGATTTTGCGTTGGAGGTCGAGAGTTTGCTTTGGTAGGTCCGTTGGAGCTTGGTAGGAGGGCGATTGGAGGGAAGCAATGAGTGTAGTCAGATTGGTCAGTTCCGTGGTGAGGGAACGTTGGAGAGTAGCCACGCGTGAGGTGGCTTGAGAAAGTGTGTAGGATGTAGTTTGCAGAGAGAGTAATTTGCGGCCGATGATTTCAGTGGACGGAGTTGATAAATTGAGGGTTGTGGATAAAGATGAGAGACTCTCGAGAGCAATTTGGCCTTCAGGAGTAAGGGAATCTTCGAGGGTGTGCAAGAGCTCTGTATTTGGGTCATTATCGAGGGAGGTTTGGATGGCGGTGAGAGCATTCTCTCGAGATCGAGCCAGGAGTTCTTGTTCTTCGTCTGCGGTCTCATTGAGTGAGGCGAGAGAGAGGAGGGCTTTGAGTGTAGAGGCATTTCGTTCGAAGGCCGGAATGGGTTGATTGGCGAATTTAATCAAGAGCCAGCTATCTATATATGACCAATCTTTAGCTACTGCGAGTTGTTGACGAGCAACTGTAGGTGAGAATATCGTTGCGGGCGAAAGGTGAGACATATTGAAAGTAAGTCGATTTGCAGATCCAGGAGTCGAAATGTGAACCCCAGTGGGGGGGGTATTATCAGTAGGAGAGTTTAACTTTGGAGCTATTGGAAACAGTATAATATTCGAATGAGTGAGACTTTACGATCTTAGAGAAAAGGATCCCGGGGATTTTGGAGGAGAATTTTGAGCGAACAAAGTCTTGGGCGTTGTAATAAATCCAGATGTGAGATGAAGATATATTTTTGTAGAAGTGTTCATGAACAATGCCAACAAGGTGAGCAAGGCTGATGATACGCTAAGCAGGATTAGACGGAGATACTACCTAATCAAGATAAGACTCTAAACAATTGAACATCAGATAATGAACTTAATGCAGACGCCTCATCGGCCCCAATTAACCAGGCCTCAAAGACCTCCCGAAATGAGTCGAAAAGGCCACCTAATTCTGCCGATATCATCGAATATCTTCCACGTGTAATTAATTTGTTCATATTGTTCAACTGTTATCGCTTTTTCTTAAAGACCATCGCCCAATCCTTTTTTTCTCATTCTTCTTCACTCTTTATTCCATGCTTTAAACCCTCAACATTTAGATTCGTCATAGACGTAAATACATACACTCACAATGATTGTGAAAGTAAAGTTGTCGGTCCTTGCCTTTGCCGCAACTCTCTTATCCTCAAACTCATTGGTTTCGGCACTTTCTGCGAATGATATCCCCTCTGATACTCCCATTTCGTCTTTATTGGCATCTGCCAACGCGCATCTAGCTAAGGGCGAAACGAATGATGCCTTAACTTATTACGACATTGCTATCGCCCGCGATCCATCGAACTATCTCAGTCATTTTCGTCGCGGAGCTGCCTACCTTTCCCTTGGTCGAATGGCTCAGGCTGCCCAAGACTTCGATAAAGTATTGACAATCAAACCAGGCCATGAACCGGCATTATCTCAAAGGGCGAAGATCAGAGCAAAGAACGGAGACTGGGAAAGCGCCAAACAAGATTACCTCTCCCTCGGCGCATCTCATGGAGCCGAAGAAGAACTTGCGAATTTAGTAGAGGCTCAAGGCGCAGCTAGTTTGGCATTGGATGCAGAGAAAAATCAGAACTGGGAAGAATGTGTAACACAAGCCGGGGCTGCAATAATGGTTGCCTCCAAGGTAGTATCACTTCGCAAAACTAGAGCTCATTGTCGATTTGAACGCGGCGAAGTCCAAGAAGGGATGAGTGATCTCAAACACGTTCTCCAAATGCAACCAGGACTTACGGATCCCCATCTCCGGATTTCTACAATCAACTTTTACAGCTTGGGGGAAATGGAGCAGGGTATGGACCAATTGAGGAAGTGCTTGCATTCAGATCCAGATTCGAAGAGTTGTAAAAAGCTATACAGAAGAGAGAAGACTATCGATAAAACCTTAGTCCAGGTTCGGAAATATTTTGAAAAGCATCAATATGCGAGCGGAGTGAAACTTCTTGTTCCTGCCGGGGAGGACGTTGGGTTGGTTCAAGAGATAAAGGATGATGTCAAGGAACACCGAGAGGCTGGCTTAATTCCTGAGCATGCGCCAAATCACCTGCTCACTCAAGTTGTCGAGATGGTTTGCCAGGCTTATCACGAGGTATGTTCAAAGCTCTAGAGTTATTTTCTTTTTAACTAACGTGAAATAGACCAAAAATACTAAGAAGGCCACTACTTACTGCGACGAAGCTCTTTCACTCAACGAAAACTCCCTTTATGGACTACTTCACAAAGCCCAGAAACATATGGAAGCAGAGAACTACGAAGCTGCTATATCCACCCTCAACACTGCAAAGGAAACCCACCCTGAAGCGCAGCAAATTGGAGGACTCTTACAAAAAGCTCAAGTAGAATTGAAGCGGAGCAAAACAAAAGATTACTACAAAGTTCTAGGGGTTCCTAAGGATGCGGACGAGCTTCAGATCAAATCCGCATACAGGAAATCAGTTAGAATAAATCATCCAGATAAGGCCCATAAACAAGGAATTAGTAAGGAAGAGGCTGAAAAGAAGATGGCAGCTATTAATGAAGCATATGAAGTACTGAGTGATCCTGAGTTGAAGGCTCGCTTCGACCAAGGAGATGATCCAAATGACCACGAGCAACAAAGAGGGCACCCATTCCAACAAGGTAGCCCATTTGGTGGCGGTGGATTCCCTTTCCAACATGGCGGTGGACATCATGGTGGTGGACAACAATTTAATTTCAAGTTCGGTCAAGGGGGATTCAATTTCGGTTGAGAAGATATCTTCGATTCTGAATCCAGGCGTTGGTTAGGCTTTGCAAGTTGACGGTGATTCAACCATTTAGTATACTCTGTAGAATGTACACAGCATGGCTTCAAGATGCTTGTGTGGTGACATTCAGAAGATAGAGAAAAGAGAATAGAGAAAAGAGGAAAATCATTCACAAATCCTTCATGAAAGATTCGGTTTCTGTGATTGCATTGTACTTATGATTGTGAATGTGAAGGCAATGTTAAACAATCTTATATCTTATAAATTAATCAATCACGAAGCCTCGTCATCAGCCTTGTCAAATTTCGGGCGCTACTGTAAAAATCCCGACGGCATAATAGCACTGACCTGGAATGCGGGTCAATACAAACTTCAAACTTAGCAAACTCACCACTTCCTTTCTACGAACAGTGCAACAGTGTCCAGTGTTCAGTGTCTGTGTTGATCGCGACAAACTGGGACTCGATTTACAAGTTGTCTTAATTGTACGGCCCATTCTATTCCTCGATTATAATTATATTTTTGCACATAAAAACTTCGGGATGCTCTTACGATAGCATAAATACCCTTTCTCTGTAAACTCTCCTTCTCGTTGGACAAACCAATATGGACGGATTCGAGGTCGCATACACTTTAGATAATGAACAACAATTCTGGGATGGTATGTACATATATATGGCCCCCTTGGGTTCTGTGTTACTTGGAGTACTTACTAAAGATTGTCTTTAGAGATCGATGACATCGTTTCTTCAAAGTGTGCGTCGCATCAATTGATTGATAATGCGCTGCGATCCTACTTAAAATTTACTACCAACTTCAAAGACGAATACCTGCAATCAGAGTTCGAAGTTGCAAAATGTTTACACAAATTGATGCAGAGCGAGCTATTCGCAGCGAATAAGGACTATGTGAGGACCCAGATCGTCTATAGCATTATGCAGGAGGACGTACCTGCTACGCTACATGTGATAGCGAGCTTTCTACTATTTGATGGGCGCAATAATGAGACAACTTTCGAAATGATGAATAAGGAGGGATGTTTCCCAAGGTTATTGGAGTTGGTCAAGAAAGGGAATAGGGAAGATCCAACTTTACATAGACTACTACTGGAACTTTTGTATGAGATGTCAAGGATGCAAAGGCTTAGTTTCGAGGACTTGGGTCAGGTAGACGACGAGTTCATCATATGTCTCTTCGAGATAATTGAAGAGCTATCGGATGATGTTAATGATCCTTACCATTATCCTGTTATTCGAGTTTTAGTAAGTCTCTCCTGCAGATTTGAATCTAATATCCCAATTGCTAACACCTTCTCTAGTTAGTTTTGAATGAACAGTATATGGTTGCTTCCACATCAACATCGGATCCTTCACATACTCTGACGAATCGGGTTGTTAAAATCCTCAGCCACAAAGGGTCATCATATATGACCTTTGGAGAGAATATCATTCTTCTACTAAACCGCGAGACTGAAACCTCTCTACAGCTTCTAATCCTCAAGCTTTTATATTTATTGTTTACTACAAAAGCTACCTACGAATACTTTTACACTAATGATCTTCGCGTCCTACTGGATGTCATAATCCGTAACCTTCTCGATCTCCCTAATGAGTTTGTCTCCCTCCGTCACACATATCTTCGAGTCCTTTACCCATTACTTGCACATACACAATTGCAGCAACCACCACATTACAAGAAACACGAAGTAGTGAAAGTTCTAAGCATACTCGGTGGATCGGGTAATGCACATTGGGAACCAGCAGACGAAACCACTATACGACTCGTTGAGCGAGTAGCCAAAGTTCCCTGGCTCCGGGATGACGACATCAGCGAAGGAGAAGTAGCGCGGAAACTCCTCGGTATAAGCCTCTCGCCGTCACATACCGGTAGCTCGGTAAGTGTTTCAGATGTAGCTGCCGTTACAGAAAAACCTGGTGTTCAAACACCTAGTCGCAAAGCAGAGAGTGAAAACGCTGCACATGATCACGATACGCCTGTGATGGCGCCCTCTGATGAAATTCCAAAGAAAAAACGCGCGCTGCCACCGCTTCCACCGGCTGTTAGAGCAATTGCTGCACAAAAGAAAGTGCCACCGATGACGCCACCGAGGAGGAGAACGAGACTTAAGGCTATGACCACGCAGCCACCTGAGGCGGCGGGGGTTGAGTGATGGATCGTGGAACTATGTGTATTGTCGGCGAATTTGGAGTTATCGTGGGGGCATTGGTATCAGGAAGGGAAGGGAAGGTCTTTGTTCCTCCGCAAATAATACAACGGCGTCGGAGTGAGGAGTGCAGGGTCGGACGAGTATACACTTCTACTCAAGAATTCGGATTGAATAGTAGTTATCAAAAAGTCATAAGTTGCTAGGTAAGACCATCAACTTCCACTTGAATATTGAGAGTCTGTATACATCCTTCAGAAAGACAATAAAATACAATTGGGTCTTACTTACCCTATACTTTATTACTTCATTGCTAAGCTATATTTCTTAAACCTCTCATCCATATAAGTGCGGCGTCGCAGGTGGTAGGTAGTGAACCTAAACTTCCTCTCTCAGGGTAGCCCCACTATTCAAGTAATTAAAATAGCAAAAGAGTTCACGCGCCTGATGCACCAGACGCGCTATATCTCTGTTGACCTATTTCGCGGTATCAATGACTCCGAAGTGATCGAATGCTCCCTACAAAGATACCGCGCGCACCTCGAGTTGTTGTGTCTAACCGTTAAGCTAAATTGTCGATTCTGTCAATACCACCATTTGACGAGGGAATCGGCGGGATTGAAGACTACATTGGTCAGGCGAGCGTGGTTGTAGTGAGTGGTGAATCATGGGTAACGGAGAACGAATGGTGAGGGATGGAGGGATGGTGAATAGGTATTCACTTGACAGTACTTATGTTGAAGTGGGGCCTTTGGCAGGTAATCTTCTACGGAGAGATGATGTTCTTTTCGTTTTATTTTATCTTGCTTCCGCTTTTTGCCCTTTTCGCAAACCGAGTATCGGGGTGGTGAATTGGGAGAGCACACGTCTCTAGTGATATTTACATTTACTACAAGCCGGGATGTATGAAACGCCCACTAAGAAATTTGGTAGTCAAATGCTACCACACTTCCATCTATGCACAAATCTTGTAGCGCTAGCTCATTCGTTCAGGTAATTTCTGGGATTTCTGGCAATTCTCACTTTCATCCTTTGGTCCATCATCAGCTTTTTATCCTTCCTCGTTCTCCGAATACCATCGCTCATCATGCTTTGAGATGCTGAAGAGTCGTCTGTAGTAACTAGTGAATCTGGGGATGCAACAGCGCCGATGGAAGCTTCGCAGAGAAAGGTATAACAGAATGCTAGAGGGGGTTTTACTCGTGTTCGGGAATGACGCTGCCCTTTTCCTCTTCTTAAGTGTCTCAGAATGAACATTGTTAGCAAATGTAAATTGCAATTCGGGGGACTATATAACTTTTAAACTAAAATGAAGCCATTTGATGTATTACTGTCGATCATATTCTCGAATGCGGTTGACCCGCTCCATGTAAGCGAAAACGAAAAGGGTGGTTGGGATGATGGTTTGGGATTGGGGATTTAACACCCACAGATATATGATTTTCCATTTTCGAATACAGCACGAGATTAGAATATGTGTACTTTACTGGAATGGCCAGTCATTTAATGTGTCAAGAGAGGCAAAATAATAATTACAACAGGTGTTGTTGTAAAATTTATGATAAAATCTATGTCATCTCCAACCAGCCGATTCGCTTCCTCGCCACTTGATGCCAACGGCCAATATCTCATGTCGATCAATAGAATCCATATAGCAGTAATTGTGTGTAAAAAGTCCAGAACTACTCAAAAGACCATTTCTGTCCTCTGGATCCCTCCCTGGGTATGATACTGACCATCACTTTCCTTCCTGGCGGAGCAACCTGAAGAGACATATTATTGAGATCTTGGCCAGGTTCAAACCAGCTTCCCCCTATTGGTACCAAGTCAAACCTCATTGCTAGTATTGCCACGAGCGCCGCCACCTCTACCATAGCGAAGCCTCGTCCAGGACACAAGTTTAAACCCCCGCCGAAGCCTCGGAAAGCATGTCCCGGAACCTTGCCGCAAAAACGATTCGCGCGAAAGAAATCGGCCGTCTCTCCCCAGGTCTTCTTGTCATAGTGTAATGCTTTATTGGCGATGATCACCATTGAGTTCTTCCTAAGCAGATACCGATTATCTCCAACGATCATGTCTTCCATGACCATACGCGGTTGTGTGCCAGTAGCTCGGAATCGTAAGGTTTCTTGTTGGGCGGAGAAGAGTATTGGTGCGTCTTTTAACCTGCGGAGGTTGATCTTGCTTTCCACCAGACCTGTCTTCAGCGATTGCGTGGTGGTTGTTATTCCTCGCACTTGCTCCCGCACTTCCTCGAGAAGCTCGGGATCAGAAAATATGTGGAAGACTGTCCAGAAAGCTGTAGGAACCGTATTGGTCATTATTGCAATACCATTGACACATTCGAACCTGGCAAGATCGTCATGGCTCATCTCAGTTGAGAGACTTGCATATCTTGCTTTGACCAGCGATGAACCATTCTTCTGGGCGCCTTTAGTAAAGTAACGACCCATTGCCTCTACCACTACGGCTCGACCTCTGATGGCTTTGGAGGCCACAAAATTCAGGAGAAACTTTGTCAACAGGAGCGTGATATTGTTGTCGGCAAAGTCCCTATATCATACTTAGCTTGGGGCGGTAAACATGAGCTGTTTGAGCACCACATACCAGAAACCAGCTTCCACCTTTGAATCTCGATACGGATTTTCGGGACCGTAGACGCTTTCTGTCGTGGCAACTGTTATTTCATGCTGAACCCATGCCCAAAGATCAGTATTCCGATTGATATCACCTACTCCATTTGCCAAATTATCAAGACGGGTCTGGATATTTTCTGCTGCGACACGGATCATGTCATCGACTCCACCAAGAGGCGAAATTGCCTGCTGCGTGGCTTTCAATACCTCGATTAAGAGACTAGGTTTCTCGGACGCTGGCTCTAAATTGGCAACCAATTTCTTCGTTCCATCTCTGCTCAGTCCCCCGAGCTCAGCTGTAAACCGGGCCTCTAAGTACCAGAAAGAAGCCGTCTTGCCCTGTCTCTGAAGAGAGTTCATCAGTTCCGGAGAGCCGACGATGTGCACTTTTCCGCCAAACATAGGGATCGAAATAATTGGTGCTTTCCATCTTTGGCTATGCATCCAAAGAGGCGCTGGTCAGCACTCATGTACTGCTTTGCGGGAAGTTTTGCTCTCTGTGGTAATGAGTAGGACCTACCACATTTTGGTATAGTATGCACTTCTGTACCAGAAGAGACCGATGGCATGACCGATGTATGGAATGGTTGGTTTGATTTCTGGGGGTTCTCGAGAGTCATTGCTAGAGCCGCTGCAGAAAGCTCGGGTTGAAAGAGTGAGAGATACTCCTATGATGGCGAAGAGTAAATAGATCTCTACAGTTACCATTTTCCTCGCTTTTGAAAGTTTCTGTTAGGAGTTAGGTGGTTGATCAAATTTGATACACTCAACTTGTGGGGAGTGGAGAAGTTGGAGAATGTTATTATACGAAGAAAATGTGTTGGCATATAAAATAGTATGGCATCTAATTTATGATTCGCTTGATATCGCTACACGGTCTACGACTTCCATTGGTAGTTAATAATGTGAATCTGCCGACCAATTGTTGGCTGTTGGTATCTTGTTGCTTTAGCCTAGCTATTGGACCCTTAGACATGTGCCTCATCACGCCACATGGGTCTGATATAGAAGCAAGCATGGTAAAATTAAATTTCTCTTAGTCGGTTGGTGTCTAGTGTATGGGAAATCTCAATCAATTATATTGCAGAAGCTAATACTATCATATTCCTTCATGTAAGACTTACGATATTGATATGCAGAAATTGAGGGTTCGATGTCTGTTCGATCAGAAAAAGACTCCGATTTCGAATCCTATCATTGTATTGAGAGTAGCTCCGCTAGCGAGGAAGACAAATCTTTAAGTAAACCACTGAACCTGTGTTTGAGTTCATAAAAGACCGCCCCATGTACAGAAGCTAGAATTTCGATACAAGCATATCATCCTCCATTTACTACCCCCCTAAGTCTCTCTCTCCACCCATCATGCTCTAGCGACCAAGCCACCGCCTTCCTAAGCCCCTCCTCAAAATCTTGAATCGGCTCATACCCCAACACCTTCCTCGCTTTATCAATACAATACGTATGTTCAAACATCGCATACTCCACCTGCTGTTTCCCCAACTGATACGGTCGTTTCCTCCCACATGTAAAGATCCAAAACACAAATTCCAAGAACGACGAAAGAGCCAACGCAAACCACGTTGGCAAATGGTAAATCCGCTCATCGTGCGATGTGTAGCCCGCAGATTGCCAAATCATCCTTGCGAAATCCCAGAACTTCCGTGCTTCGCCATCGTGGATATGGAACGCTTCTCCATCTGCCGATGTAAGATTGGAGGATTTTCGCTGGCTTGTATCAAGGAGTGCTTGCGCGAGGAGAACATGTGAAGATGCTGCGTTTTGGACACTGCAGAAACTCCAGAGATTGTTGGCATCGCCCAGAACCACGTTTGTTCTACGCTTTTCCAAGGCGTTCAGTGCGCCGGGTATACATATCGAGTCATGCGTTCCGTAGATAATTGGGAATCGCAGAGCGCCTGTGCAAAGATAACCTTCCCATGCGAAGATTTTGTTTTTAGAGTCGTCTAGTAGCAATGGGTTGTTTGCATTCAAAATTAGTTTCTCTGCCTGTGCTTTAGTTCTTGCGTATGCAGGCGCTTTGGGGTCGCTGTCGGCGAGAGGAGATTCTTCGGTGAGATTTACGTGTTCTGGACCGCTGCAAAGAAGTGAAGATGAAGTGTAAACAAGCACTTGTACATCCTTCGACTTTTTCGCAATGCGGAGAAGATCTTTCGTGCCCTGAATCGCTACCCTGTTATAATCATTCGCTGTTCCCGTGACAGGAGATGGAGATGCGACGTGCATAATGACTCTAAGTTTGAGATCATCGATCAATTCCTCTATCGAAGAGGAATCGGTAAGATCAACATTGTGGTAAGTCGCTCCATTCACTTTGTTTTTGCTTTGTTTGGCAGAACGACTGGCGACGGCTACAGGAGAGAACTTCGAATTCGAAACAAAATGGTGCACAAGGTGGTAACCTACAAAGCCGCAGCCTCCAATTATAAGGACACCGAGTGGTTCATTTCCACCGTCTGAACTCTGAATCGGCGTCTTCATACTTAAGGAGAATAATATTGTGTGAAAACCGATCCGCAAATAACTCGAGATGCAATCTTAAAATGTTAAAGCTAGCTTGGTATGGCACTTCAGAGTTCAGGCTGTAAGCTATTCCAATATGCAACAATATATAATGTTGGTTGCAACTGTTGCTATGGGCCTGCTTTTTGCCGGCGCACAAACACAACGTGCCACCTCATACAGTGAATTTTCCAATGTAAAAGCAACACATCTATGCATTGTACTTAATGAATGGTCTCAGAATCTCATATTATTGGACCTGAATGGGATCACTTACATGGTCGTACAGAATCAAGCAGCAACTGAGGTTCAGGGGCCTAGTTCATACTACACAACTCACATAGTTATACAGATAGGCTTAAATATAGACGAAATGGAGGGAATGGCGGTGAAATGGCTGGTGGTACACAATAATCCAACTCTTTTACGTCACCAATGTTGGCGATTAGGTATTGAAGCGAGCGAACCTTTCAGAAGCTGTATGATGTGAACTAGCTACCTCCATCCTTTGGCCTTCCAAGAAAATATATAGCCAGAATAACGCTCAAATAACTAAAGCGAATTCTATAGCGGAAGGAATTGAGTAAATCGACTAAATGAATCATAAACTTTCTTCCAAGTCTGCAATTTTTGAGTACCGGAGCCACAAACGATTGAAAGAGGATCATTGGATGCAAAATTAATATACCTAAAATCTCCAGCCATTCTTCTTCCACCCCGGCATCAGATAACAAGGCAAACTTAGGTGCTGTTGAGCGCCAGCCCATCAGTGCTTTGCCAAAGATCCCCAACCGCCCATGCAAAAGTCACAACATCGGTATCTAAGCTAGAATCATCATGCCCAAAGGGAACCGCCGCTTAAGAGAGTGGTTTTAAGTACCAATCGACAGTGATCTCATATCATGTCATTAACACCTGATCCTATTAAGTGGTAATGGCTACACCGTTGGCATTATTTCTTTCTGCCTCGGAGGTGGTATTAGTATTTGGACTGGTACGATGGATCCTGGGTGTGATCAAATACTCGCGGCAAAAACTATCATTGCCGATGGTACTCTTATACACACAAGTACAGATGTTGGGCTCGAACTCGTATGTGCGATCAAAGGAGCAGACCAGATGTTTGGCGTCATGGTAGAGTTGACTCTGAAGACATATCCACTGTCAATCTTTGGGTCACCGTCTCAGGGGCACACTGGATCGACAATCTTTGTATTCTTCAAATAGTACGGAGGAAGTGTGCAGGGTAATGGAACGATTAATAGTCACCACGAAGTATAACGCCGCTGGGGTCAAGATGGTAATGGTAACAACCCGGTATTCCAGCCAATGATCGCTGTTGCACCCCATTTCATACGAGTCTTCATCCGACCAGGATCTTCTACCGCCCTTGATAAGCATGTGCACTGGCTATGTGTGTGAAAGAACACCAGCGAAATGTGCATATGTACACGCCTACTAGAATGTTCAATAACAGTCTCGAATTTAGCGGTGACCCAACGGAAGAAGCTCTTGCATTCCAATCTCTTACAGATCTCAATCCGATTATGCTACCAGCGTCGACCCTTACTACCTTAATTTGAGCGACCACTTGGACTTCGCCTGTGGAAGGGAAGGTTTCAAACATTTCAGCTTGACAGAATTTCCTGAATTCAGTAGCCAAAATTTCATGAAGATTATCGAAATTTACAAAGAGTTGTTGGTCACTCGCCCCGACGCTGGTGCTGCTGGTCATGTGTTCGAGTGGCACACTGGAATATCAAAATTACCACCAGCCAATTGGACATTTGGTAATGAGCACGTTCATTTATGGATATAAGAGATATCCTCATACATGTTGTGACACAAGTTTGGATCTTGTCTTTTTTGGTATTTAGCAACTATTTCTCTGGTACCATGAAGCCAAAAACCACGACATCGTTCTTGACTTCGAGAACAAGGCGGTTTCAGCTATGAGAGATAAACATGCAGAGGAAGACTGGGTTGATGGTGCAAATTGCAATCGCACAGATCATATTCAGCGATAATATTGAGTAGAGGAAAGTTTAAAGAAATTGAAATCATTGAAGCAGAACTTGGATCCGCAAGGTGTTTCCACACGCAGTTGTTGTGATATCCAAGCGGTTTAGCTACTAAGGAAGGCACTGAGCAGTAATGGATGGAACTTGGAAGACGATGAAAATTAAAGTTGTGTGACCCGATTCCCGAGGTCAAGCCGTTGCGAATGGCTTAAAGCATCTTGAAAAGATCAAAGATTCCAATTCCAATACGATGTACTTTCGTGGATCAACTACTGTAAGAAGTAGGTGGGTATTGGATAATTTGTAAGGATGACACGGACATGAAATTATTGGAAAATAAATGATTAATCTATGGTTGGTTCTCTTTTGAAGATTTGATATCCGACTGATCCTGGAAGACATTATTAGCGATATTCAATCTGCTCCAGCTTGTACCGTACATGTAGCCCGCCTCAAGCCTTTGATTTGACTCTCGAGTCTGGAGTGGTTTTTCCCAAAGAAAGGGGTCTTGATGAAATGTCTCTGATAAATAAAGATACCTTGACGCCGTTTTCCCGTTAGATATGGTGAGTGATCTTCCAAGACTTTGTCTTAACATGGTCCCTTCTCTGCGTTCTCTCGACCTTCTCCCAGCTTCTCCCGTAATTCCGATGTGTTCACGGAAAAGAAAGTGGAACAATGAAATGTGAAATATCGATCCATTTGCGGGGAAGCCAAAAATGAGTAGGGATGATTTATCGGGAGATCATCTGCGCTAGACTCGATATGGTAAAGCACATGATCGCACGAGACCTTTTTGATGATGGCACGCAAATTGGTATGGGGCCAGGAGTGCCATTCTTCATTTCTTACGTTGGTACTCGAATGATGATTTATGATGAGAAGACAAGGTGGAGAGGTACTGGTAGTACTCGAACGTTGATGGTATGTAGTCAAATGATGAAGAAGAGAGACCGTGGTATGTATGTAATATAATGAGACGAGAAGGATCTGAACTTGGTCACAGTGTGGTGTCACGTTTGGGAGGAGAGATAGATATCCCGTGACCAAGCATGTAGTACTGGTAGGTACCTACCGGTAGGTATATGTCGATAGTATACTCTGAGATGCGAAAGGAAGGAAATGGAATATCCGTGGAAGCATTTTAAATGACTATCAATCAGTAGATGTCAGTAGATGATGTACAGTCAATCAGTCCATCAATCAGTCCATCAGTCAGTCAGTCAGTCAGTCAGTCAGTCAGTCAACCACTCAATCAATCACTCAGTCAACCACTCAGTCAGTCAGTCAACCACTCAATCAACCACTCAGTCAACCACTCAGTCAGTCATACAGTTCTATATAAAGTAAAGTAGTGTGATGCACTTCACATGATGAGATCTCTCGTATTAATTACTATCATGTAGCAGTTGCAGTAGCTCAAGATTGACTAGATTCGAGTACCCTGGTATTAATTTGACCCTTTGATTAACCCTCTGATTGGTCCTACCTGTTAAATTGAGATTTACCTAGTTAGTGCGTATCTACCTACCTAGTACTCTGTATGTAATCTTACCTCGAGCCTACCTATCTAGACGAATGATGGTCACGCCTCTTCAACTTTCTTTCTTCTCTTCTTTCAAAGCCTACGAGGCTCTATCATTACGAAACTCACGTCATAGGGAAAATGTATCCTGGTTATGCGGAGTATATGATTCTCTCCTGGAAACTGTAATGTACACAGCACCGTAGATGTATAATTTCCGGATTTTGATTATAGAAAAAGATACCTAGGGACCTCGAGGTAGTATTCAATATCGACTACTCGTAGATAAGCATCTGAATAATTGATTGTCAACTCTTCAATATCCATCTCCATCTTCATCTCCGTTCACATCCCCATCCTTCTCTCCCGTGGATTCACATTACATACCTAGGTACCTAATGTCTATACAAGATTGTGGACATATATCTACACATGTAGGTATATACCTACCTAGGTAGTACCTAGTACACTCGTACTTTTCATAATACCTACACGGTAAACATGTGTATGTATATATATACAATCATTTTGTTATTCATTTCCATATAGAATTACAATGATATATATGGAGTATTTCTCTTTATTCTACTAACCCAGGTATCCTTCCTCCATCCCTCCATACTTCCATACCCAGTAGACTCATCGCTAAATCCCATGAAGGAGTGACCACCTGCTTGTCATACCTACATTAATTAACATATGCTCGATTCTCTCACCCCCCCTCAATTCTAGATCATCTTCCAAAATACCTCATACCTACCACGATATAGCAACCATCATTCTTTCTCATTGAAACCCCCAAAAGAATTACACAAGATTACAAGATATAAAAGAAAGGTATAATACAATCTTTCATTATTTATACAAATGAAAGATAAAAACATTTTCACATACCCAAATCAGTAACTCATTTTATTTGATTCGTAAATCTTAAATCTTAAATATCGAGGAATTTGGAATTTCCGGTTTTCTTTCCCTTGACTAGTAAATTTCCGTCCATTGTTTGTGCTGCTCTACCTCTACTGGGTATCTCGTGTCTTGGGTCCCTTATTAGTACACAACCAACCCATTTTAGCTTGATCTCCCCCTACGTCACGTCAACGATCAAATCCCCAATACCATCCATTACCACTAAAACTTCCTTACTACCTCACACTACTACTATTTTCTCTGCCGTCCCTTCCCTTCCCTTCCCTTCCCTTCTCTCTTCCTTCCCGTTCTTTCCCTTCCACGACTCATCCTTTTGTCCTAATTTAGGTAATCATCATCATGTCTACCATCGGCACGAATTCTGCAATTCCTGCCCCCGCGCAATCATACAATGAACGAGGTTACGGCGCTGCAAGTACCCCACGAGCACATCCACAATCTCAGATCATCAACGGAGGAGGTCCTGCAGTCTTAGATTACGCTTCAAACGATCACGATCCTCATACCGATATTCAAAACTCACACGGAAGATTTAACGAGGAGTGGGATGCGAGTCAACGAGGAAGCTCAATAATAGACGGCAATATGCATCGATCACATTCAGTCATGTCGCAAGGTGATACCTTGATTCCTTCAAGAGGGGGAACTCTGAAAAAGAAAGCTTCATTGAAAAGAAGCGGTAGTAGACGAAGTTCCAGGGCTGGGAGTGTACGCAGTTTGGTTGTTCATCCACAAGGTGATATCGACGAGGCACATAGTGCTTTCTATTCCCCAGTACCCACCAGCGGAAATCCCACGGATATTTTAGCAAACCGATTTCAAGGTATTTCACCATAGCTTTTGATCGGCGACATTATGCTAATCATTATTTTCTACTTTCAGCTTGGCGTAAAGTTCTTAAGGATCTTATCGTTTACTTCAAAGAGATCCAAAGCCAATATGAGCACAGATCAAAGAGTCTTTTGAAGGTCTCGAATGTTATTAACAATACCACGGCGCCCGCCGTCTTTTTACCTACAGGTGGAATTGACGACGCCCTCCAAATCCTTCGCAACTATCATAAATCCGCAATCGCAGAAGCCAACAAGTCCAGAGATATCGAGCAAGATGTTATTCTTGCCTTGACCGGCTTGCGTAGCGATTTGCAACAGAAAATCAAAGAGATCAAGGGCTTATCGGGCGACTTCAAAAATTCCGTGGATAAGGAGATGGAAGCTACTCGAAAGGCCGTGGCCGCATTGCAAGATGGTTTAGGTCAATCAGACATTGATCCTTCTCAAATGACGGGCAAGCATGATCCATACTTACTCAGACTTGCCGTGGACCGTCAGGTCGAAAAGCAGATTGATGAGGAGAATTACCTTCACCAGGTATGTTTCATTCTTTTTTATATAAAAAATCAGAGGCTCAGGAGCTAAAACAACCAGGCATATCTCAATTTGGAAGCCTCTGGGCGTGAACTCGAAGCTATCGTAGTGGGCGAGATCCAAAAGTCTTATAACGCGCTCGCAGGTATATTAAAGCGCGAGGCAGACAGTGCCTATAGCGCAGTAGAAGAATTACGCGCGGGTCCAATTGTCATGCCAAAAGATCATGAATGGACTGCATTTGTCGAAAATGACGAACATTTTGTTGACCCAAAAGTTCCTATTCGAACACCAGAGATTATAAGATATCCCGGACAGGACAACGAGCTTGCTGGGTGCATTAGAGAGGGCCTCCTTGAGAGAAAATCCAAGTTCCTAAAGGTAATTCCCATCATGCCCAACTTCCACGATCTTCTGCTGACCCACACTTAGTCTTACACGTAAGAAAATGATTAAAAGTGATAACCATAATATGCATCGTACTAATTTCAATTCTAGTGCTGGCTGGTACGTCCTTTCTCCTACTCACTTGCATGAGTTTCGCTCTGCGGATAAACTCGGAGCGCCAATCATGTCTCTCTATCTTCCCGAGCAAAAACTCGGCTCTCACTCGAATGAGGGAGGATCCTCAAACAAATTCATACTCAAAGGCCGTCAAACTGGAGCATTACATCGCGGACACTCTTGGGTTTTCAGAGCGGAAACACGTGATACTCTACTCGCTTGGTACGAAGACATCAAGACGTTGACGGAAAAGTCTCCACAAGAACGTAATGCGTTTGTGCGTCAGCATGCCCGCAGCGTTAGTGGCACATCACAACGAGCTGGTTCCATCAGCAGCGACGGTGTTATGGACGAGGAGGACGAAGAACCATTTTCGGCACATGCATCAGCCATTGTAGGCACTCAAGGACTCAAACAAGAACAAAAGCGTCCTGAACCAGGTGGGAGATTTCCATCAGATCTACAAATTAATGCGACGCGTGGCTTACAGGCTCCCCTCTCGCCTTCTAGCGGAAGTTCCATTTTTGGAGGTGAAGCAGATGATGCAGTGATTACCGCTGCAGCTCTACCCGCAAGTGGTGTTGGCCATCACTATGGAGAGACCCCTGGCCACGCGTCGCCGACACACGCACAGATGATAAATCAAGCTGCTGAAGAAGATGGTGTGAACCCTTATACTTACGAACCCATTCAGAATATGAACACTACGCGTGATAGTCAACAACATGAGTTACCTACCACTGCCGCTACCGCAAGCTTAGGCGGCGCCGCTTTGGGCATAGCAGGCACAGCCGCATACCACGATCACCAGCTTCAGGAACAACGCGAGCAAGCAGACATGGAAGCGACTATGATAGCCGCCCCTGACACGGACCGACTCCGAGAACAAGCGGATATGGAAGCAGCTATGATTGCAGCACCCGACGATCATGTATATGACGACAAGACACAGCAGCAAACAGATCTAGAAGCCACGGCCATTGCTGCACCTGACACACACATGTCCGGAGGACGTAGCCAGGGCGATATTAGCGCGGTCCCTTGGTTCAATGAAGCAGGGGAGACTGCGGCCATATCGACAGTAGCGGCTACTACGGCTGCCCCGACTACCTCAACTGTCACAGATACTACCGAGCCAAGGTCAATGGAGGCACTCCTCGATCCCCTCGCCAAGGATCTCGAACGTCCAACTTTGGCTGCTGGGCAAAACCATCAAAGCGTTCAGAGTATCAGCCAATTGCATGTCCCCGGTGAATTCCCCAGGACTAGAACAGAAACAGGAAGTTCTTTGAGTAACGAAACTGTCTAAAGTGGGTACCATTTTTTTTTATTTTTTTTGGTAGGACAGAATTCAAGGGAGAGAAAAATCTGGAAGTATTCTATATTTTGTGCGTGTGTATTGGGTGCGTTAGCGGGTTCTTCGGTGAAGGGGATGGAATGGAATGGTTGGGATGGGATGGCTAAGGAGGAGGAAAACTAGGTTATAAGACTTGGGAATGAGGAATTGGCATGGTGGAGAAGGTATGGATGGATGGACTCGATAAGATTTCCGCGATACTTTTGCTTGAGGAACTTGGGATTGAATGCGATGCAATGCGATGAAACGATCTCCTTTGTGGATTTACTATTGGCAACCTAGGTATTGCCGAGTAGACATGTCCTGAATATGAGAATATTAGTTTTATGTTCGTGTTTGTGTTCATATTCATTTTGATATCGTGACTTCATCTGGGAGGGGTAGGATATTTAGAAAGTCGGTGCCAATAAGAGACGAACAGGAAAAAATGCAATATTGCTAGTGAGGCAATATCTGGGGGTAGAGACATTTTCATGTCATGACTGGAAGAAACGAGATACCTCGGTCTCGGTTTACCGTTTACGTTTACACTTTGAACTTTTTCAGTACTGTACTCTCCACCCAATCGATCATCCTCAGGCCCTACTCTATTCGTTACTGAAAGGGGTAGGGAGTGGATGTTTTATTTAGGGGATAAGGGGAGGGGAGGGGAGGGGAGGGCAACTATGGTAAAGAGTAGAAAGGAGGGGGGGGGGTAATAGCCGAGTTGAGATGGGATATGAATGACAGGGAACGAGAACGATTTTGAGAGCTTTCTTGTGGTTTGTGGTTTGGATGAATGTCTCTTTCCATCTCCCATGTCGCATCTTCAGACAACAAAGTACAGTACATTAGTTACTAGAATGTTGGAAGACTACTTCATTGGTGAAAAAGTGAAAGTTTGGGGAAATCTCATAGGGTGTCTGAGTGGATATAATTCGAGTGGTCTTGAGGAAGGTATATATGCTCGTATTACTAGACTACAGACAGCAGACAGATGAAGAACGAATACTTTCCCGCTCAGTAATCTCTGAAAATGATACTGGCGGTGTATGTGATTGGGGCGCGAAGTTGCCATGGTTGAGGTCGATCAGTTTGTCATTTCTAGGAGAGATTCGGTCACCACTAGATAAGTATGTCAAATTTGTGGAAATAGGACTGAAGATGAAAACTAAATAAGAAAGTAAGCTAGTCCCGAGTGTTAAGCTCTTATATAAGCTCATCCTACCGGCGCAAGTTCGCAACCATAACAACAACTTTTCAAAATATTTTTGAATTCTACTCATCTTTCAAGTGATACATCGACCATTCATCCATCCCATTGTACTTGAAGAGCTCGTTCACTAGAGACATCTTCAATTCAGTAGAATCTCGGTGACAGTATCCTATGTACATGAAGCCAGATCCCCTTTCTGGGCTTCGATCTTGTGAATTGTAGCTAATCAGAATCACATTGTGAGGTCTTCAGATTCTTAAATGCTATAGTGTTTTTCATTCAATTGGATGAGATTGGATAGAGTGAGGTCACCAAGCAAATTCAAGAATTGAGAGCTTCTTGATCAATCTCTACTCCAGAATATCCCAGCTTACTTTTGAAAATGATGCATTTGGTTGGACAAAGCTAATTCGAACAATATCACACAGAACAAGCAGAGGTAATAGCTGAAAATCCATGTCGAACTTGATTCTTGGTAAGATCTCCTCATAGTATTGCTAGCATGATTTTGGTCTCTCCATCTAGTCTCATAATTTATTATACTATCTCTGGCTATTCTTCTACAACTCTAACACATCTGCTCGCATACTCTCTCGGCAAGACACAGCTCTGACCAGTCTACATATTGAGATACCCTAACGGGATGCCCGATGATCCATTGTTGAACCCTACCAATTCAATGGCACATTCCTAGAACCTGGCAACAGGAAGTACCGTGAGAGAATCCCAAATCCAAATTTTGACGTGTACTCTGGTCGAATAAGACATGGGCCTCGCCTGCGGGCCAACTTGCTGAAGATCTTCGCGATTCTTGATGAAAACTCATTTATAAGTCATTCTTCTGCCAACATACAAGTAGGTCTCTTATTGCGGTCACCATCACGTTCAAATTTCAACGTGACTCTTCGTTATTAGTGTCGCTATGCACTGAGCCTTTTTCGCGCCGATATACGGTCAGAAATCTTTTGGGAGTGTGGAGTTGGGAATGTGGAGTTGGGAATGGGTCAAGATCTCTATTTGGGCTGAGATTTTCAGATGGATTTGGATCTTCTCAAAAGGGTCGGAAAATTTCAAGTGGATCAGGAATTGGAAAGGCGTTGGGCATTCAAATTGAAATGAAGCCTGCAGATGAATCGGAACGTTCACGTGGAATGAATATTCTAGATTGACAGGCAATACAGACAATCTTATCATTCAAGCCAAAAGATTTTAGACCTTTCCGCATTTTGAAATATTCTTGTATCGAAAGCTTAATAACCTTGAAGTGACTGGCTTAGCTACCTACCCTCTACATAGGATGGCAAATATAAGCTTGAGTCTTGTATAATAGACCAACACTACAAACTACGAAACCATTATAAAATTGTAATGCTCTTTTCATTCTTCTCATCTCCTCATTCCTCATGACGCTAAATCTAGCATACTCATAGCAAGGAAAACGCATTGCATCTCACGCCCTTTCTTATGCAGTAGTCATGTATCTCATGCTCGTATTTCACATATTCTTATTTCATCATCTTCATACTTGACTTCCCATCTTATCATGCTTCTAAATTTCCTGCCTCCAAACGTCTCACACTTTTTAAGCAGCAGGCGCAACAGGAGCCGCAGCTGCCTCGACAGGCTTCGCTTCACCTGGGAAAGGGTTATCCGACCTTCGCTCATCACGAAGTGCTGTGAGTTTCTCAATTGCTTCTTGCAATGAAACAGGCTTTCCTCGATCTTGACTCGAGGTATCATCACGATTTCTAACGTTGACTTCACGACCCTTCATTTCTGTGTCGCCGACAACTTTTAAGGGTATTAGTATCAATTTATAACAAAAGGCATATGTGACTACTTACCAAAAATAAAGTTGTATTGTGCCAATTGGCCTGTACGGATCTTCTTTTGAAGAGTGTTGCCACTGAGGTCAACATCAATGAACATTTGTTGTTTGTGGAAGATGGATTGCACTTCCTTGGCATATTCAAAGTAACCAACTCCGACTGGGATAACAAGGATTTGCCGAGGACTTAACCAGAAAGGCCATTTACCAGCGAAATGCTCAATCAAGATAGCAGTGAAACGTTCGATACTACCTGCCATAGCTCGATGAATCATGACTGGTCTGGCACATCCAGGGGTAAGTGGCTTGTACACTCTTTCCTTTGGTGGGGCATTTGGATCCTCTGGTTCGGCATTCTTCTTTGGCTTGACGATGGGCTCCTTGACGGCGTCTTCATCCTTTTTAGTTGGCACATCACCGGTATTGTATTCAAGTCCAAAGTTTTGAGGTAACTGGAAATCAAGTTGGATTGTAGCGCATTGCCATTCTCTCTTGAGGACATCGCAAATAGTGATATCAATCTTTGGGCCATAGAAAGCACCGTCGCCCTCGTTGAGTACCCATGGTACTCCACCATCAGTTGCCGCAAATTCGTCCAAAGCAGATCGGAGTTTCTCCTCTGCCATATCCCAAGTCTCGAGTTTACCCAAGTACTTCTCTGGGCGAGTAGAGAGGTTCAACTTGAAGGTGAAACCCAAGAGACCGTAAATAGCCTTGAGAAAGTCGAACAAACCAGTGATTTCATCCTTGATCTGGTCTTCCCTACAGAAGATGTGGGCGTCGTCTTGTTGGAACCTTCTTACTCTAGTCAAACCAGTCAACGCACCCGAAGCTTCATTGCGATGGAGAACACCGAAGTCTGCAACTCGCCAAGGCAATTCTCTGTGACTGCGTTCGCGGTGACCAAACATCAAGCAATGGCCAGGGCAGTTCATGGGCTTCAAAGCAAAAGTATCCTTCTCGACAGGAAATGTGAACATGTCATCCTTGTAGTACGCCCAGTGACCAGAGGTCTTCCAGAGCTCGGAGTTGTACATATTTGGCGTAATGACTTCTTCGTAGCCACGGGTCCAGTATTGCTCTCTCAAAAATGACATGATTGTGTTGTAGATACGAGCACCGTGTGGCAACCACATGGCAGATCCAGGTGACATTTCGTGGAAGAAAAATAATTCTTGATCCTTACCAAGTTTTCGGTGATCACGCTTTGCAGCCTCTTCCAGAAATTTCTTGTGCTCGGCCATTTGCTTCTTATCTGGGAATGAGACACCATAAATTCTTTGCAAAGAGTCGTTCTCCTTATTTCCGAGGAAGTAAGATGCTGAGTTCTTCATAATAGCAAATGTCTCGATTCTGCCAGTGTTAGGGACGTGAGGACCTCGACATAAATCGATAAGAGGTCCATTACGATAAACAGTGGTGTTGGTTCCATCAGCGATCTTGTCCTTGATGATGTGTTGCTTGTATTTGTTGTCCTTGAACATCTCCAGAAGATCATCCTTAGAAAGAACCAGTCGCTCGAACTTTTGCTTCTCCTTGACAATTTGACCGACCAATGTCTCCAAGGGCTTCCAGTCTGCGTCAGTGACTGTTCCTTGATTTGGCAGACCCATCTCGTAGTAAAAACCATTGTCAATTGGGGGGCCGATACACAAACTGCAACCGAATCGTCTTTCTGATGCTTCGCCCAAGATATGAGCACTAGAATGCCAGAAGACTCTTCTGCCCTCTTCGTTCTCGAAAGGGAGCAGCTCAAGTGTGCAATCCTTCTCTAAGGGTCGCTCCAAATCCCATAATTGCTCAGAATCTCCATTCAATTTTGCAACAACGGTGCGCTTGAGAAGACTCTTCGAGATTCCCTCTGCGATTTGGGCGGGCGTGGTTTCCCAAGCAATACCCTCCTTAACAGATCCGTCCGCAAGAGTAATGGTGATGGGATCTCTTGGTTTTGCAGCAATTTCCGCGTCATATTTTGCCTTCAACTTGTCGAAAACGGCTATGCGATGAGCGATAAATTCTGGCGTTGGGTTGAGTTCTAAAGGTCCGGCATCAACCCCACTATCCCCTCCCTTCTCCTTCTTAGGCTTTGGTGCTTTAGGTGCTTTTGGTTTCTTCTCTCCAATGGCAACATTTTTGACACCCTCTGCCACCTTCTCAACTGCCACCTTTGCCTGTTCCATGGTGTTCCGAGGTAGGTTGTTGTTTGAAGTTTGCTGTACTTGGGAGGAGTCAAGTACAACTAGACGGTGAACTCTCTTGAATATTTTTATGACTCCAATTATTGTAACGTTTGTCCCTCCTCACATGGACCGTGCACTCTGCAGATGACTAAGTTATGCTTGACCAATGAAAATCGTTCTCATCTTTGGCTCCACGCTACCCAGTTTTCGCTTCGAATAATTTTTTGGAGAGCTTTAATTTTTGTACCTCTCCAACGATAACGCCAAAACACCCTCGAACAATCGCCAACATCAAACAATGTCTTTCCGAGGCGGATCAAGAGGCGGTCGCGGTACCGGCGCAAATGCTGGTTTCAGTGGTGGTAGAGGAGGATTCGGTGGTCGTGGTGGAGGTACGTTAACACTCTTTGCGAATTTGAGTAGATCAATTTGTGCGCAATTGCTAACGATTTACACCAGGACGCGGCGGCTTCCAGCAAAGAGACAATGGTCCCCCAGCAGATGTATTTGGTATGATAATTCCTGTTCGCATTGTTAGAGCCAATTGCTAATTAAAGATAGCTATGGGATCTTTCCTCCATGCCAGTGAAGGAGAAATTGTCTGCGAATCCATCAATACTAAAATTCCTTACTTCAATGCGCCAATCTACCTAGAGAACAAGGTATTTAATTCTCAATTTAAGACAATTTTGTAAAATATAGACTAACAGCCAATTGATAGACCTCAATTGGTAAAGTCGACGAGATTCTCGGGCCCATCAACCAAGTTTACTTCACCATCAAGCCAACCGAAGGTATCCAAGCTACTTCATTCAAGACTGGCGACAAATTCTACATCGGCGGCGACAAACTTCTTCCTTTGGAGAAATTCCTTCCAAAGCCAAAGCCACCTCCAGGAGCACCAAAACCAAAGAGAGCCGGTGGTGCCAGAGGAGGTAGAGGAGGACCAATGAGAGGCGGACGAGGTGGTGGAAGAGGTGCGCCACGTGGAGGTAGAGGTGGTTTCACACCAAGAGGTGGCAGCGGAGGATTCTCCAGAGGTGGTGGTGGTGGTGGTTTCTCTCGAGGAGGTGGTGGTTTTACTCCTCGAGGTGGCGCGAGAGGTGGATCGAGAGGAGGATTCTCCAGAGGTGGACGTTAAAACGGTAAGATAAAGAACTGAAGTAGACCAAATCTGGGTATATGGCGTTTAGGGATAAGTTTGTTGGTACGGCTTGGGCTGCTGCGAACTTCTGTGCAAAAATTGTACTTTCTTAGTCAATAGTCGGTGGACGATAGGAAAATCATGAAGCTTCAGGCAACATATTACACATACTTTACCAAAGAGAACCTGATCTAAATTGAGATCAATCACCCGCCCGTCCAAAGATTACAGATCGAAAAGCCTCCATTCACATTACCTTCTCTGTATGTTTGGCCTTCATCTACTCTCAAAGAGACATTCCTGTTATCCAAAAAACGTTCCCTGGGAGTATCTCGAATGTCTAGCTAGGTCTTCGATCTTATACACATTTCATGTGCCTATCTAATTACCAACACAAAAATGCATAATCTCTCTCGCTCTCCATTTTATAGAAGCCAGCAATTCATTACTTTTCGATTTAATTACAAGATTAAAACTGCAGGTGCTGAAAAATTTCCTTCGCTGTTGATATGTTGTCTAGAAATGATTTCATGTTCATTTTTGTTATTGGTTGTTGAATTCCTTCTTCAAGTAATGGCGAATAAAGTTTCAACCATCGGGTGTAAGAGAAATACTGTAATAACCATATCACAGGCTCATGGGGAAACAAATCGACGACTTCTTTACGTGCATATGGTCGTTAAATATAACATGAGAAGAGGATTGCATTTAATAGGTATATTTGCGCCAGCTCATAAACTTCAAGGTATCATAATACATGCTTCATCTCCACCTCACCACCAAGTCGGGTATGTATATTACCATCCCTTCTTCCCACCACGTTCCCTTCTTCATAATCCACACTCGATCCCAAACATAACGTTTTAATCATGGCTTGGGGATGTGAATGGTCTTACTAGTCATCATGCAGCCCCAAAGAACGAAAAGTCCCACAACAGGATGAAACTCAAAAATAGTACCAGTGCCCACCGTTCCTAATGGTATATTGTCCAAGATCCAACCCTTGGATACCCAGTATGCCATTAATGCGGCAATGGAGAGGGAAGTAGGGATCGGTGTGCCTTCGAAATATTTACTCTTTCCAGTGGCATCCTTAGGAACATTGGCTACCGTGATATTGAAACGAGCGAGACGGGTGAGACCGCAGAGGACGAAGAAAGTAAGGAAGAGGTGGTCGAGAGGAGTGCGGATACCGATAGCAAAAGCTGCAGCGGCGGGAGAAACACCAAAGGATACCTATAGAAGAAATCGTTAGAATCAAAATTCTGACACGCATAAAAGTAGAAGGAAGAACTGTACCAAATCCGCCAAAGAATCCAATTCTTGACCCATCAAACTACTCTTCTTTCTCCATCTGGCAACCTTCCCATCCATGAAATCGAAGAACAATCCAAAAGGCATAAAAGCTAAAGCCGCCCAGAGATTTCCGTGCGCATCTGATGGGCCCAGACAATATCGCATCGAGGCGAATACAGACATAACACCGCAGAACCCTGATTTGTAGCGGTTAGTCGATTTGTGCGAGAGACTTTTGGAAAAGGAGAATTACCATTGAGTTCGGTGATCAAATCCGCAAGATGCAACATCTTGATCATAGAGAAATGCCCTGTATCTTTCTCTAACAACCTCTTTTGTTTGTCTATAGCTAGAGCATCCGTTAGCACATGATACAATAGTATAAAATCGATCTGTTGATCCAGGAGGGGGAGGGGTAATCAAAGGAGCAATTATAAGCATACCTGGCACACCGGCTGTTGCATCCTTTGTTGCGCCATTTGCGGCATTACCGCTATTTCTTTTCGACATCTGAGATATATCAACTCACGCTGGGTATTCGAGGTGTAGAAAATATGTGAGGGTATCGTGAGGTTGTTGGTTTTGAGCCTTTTTGGGGAAGAGTGATGTTCTAGGTTTGTTTTCTTTTCGTTTGAAGAGCTTGGTTTTACCAGCCATGACGTTGAGGGATCGCCAAGCCACAGCTGAACAAGGGGCTTGAGCAAACACCAACAGCACTTGTTATTGCCTTGGAAGGAATTTGAATGGATTGCACAGCCTTTTCACCCCATGGACAAAGATCGAATTCGAACTGGTCATTTATTACATACATAAGCTTTTGATACCCAGTCATGTACTTGGTGATACAATCATTCTTGCCAAGAACTTTGAGTAGGACTCGAAAAACATGCACAGCTCACAGATATATTCCACAGATGTGTTTCACAGATATATCCCGCAATCACTTCATTCAAAACTGTCAGGAACTGGAAAATCTGTCATTTATTCTAAAACGCCTCTATAGATATGCCCAAGTTACGCCTTTCGCACTGAAGCTTTTACCTAGGTATTGTTACTAACCACCCTGAGAAATAAATATCATAGGATAAACGGTAATCTGTAGGACCGTTCGAACCATGTCTTCCCAAACCAAATTATACAATATTAATGCGTACTATTCGCTCCCCCAGCGATTACCTTAATGTTTTTTACCGAGTAAGAATGATACCAAACCCATCAATCCATGATGCACACGATCCTGAAACGCCTGCAATAGTGTATCCTCTCGGGGGTATCAAAGTATGCCTGGAAGTGTTAGCGAGATCTTATGCGAATAGCCGGATGTAATAATATGAACTATTGTAAGTCCTAACAACTAATGCGATTTAGCACCGGCGCAGGATAGGAAAACACTAACCCAGAACCACCAGCAGGGTTTCCAAAAACCTGGGACTTCCTGCCCAAACTAGTCATAATTGCAATTCCGTCCAACCACAACCCACTTCTGACGTAGAATCCAGTAATGTACTCTCCACGACGTGTATCTAAAAAAAAGTGTTAGTATTTCAGACGGGACATCTGAAGATTTTGGCCACATACCAAGACTGAAATCTGCGGATGATCCACCCCTCTTGCCAAAAAGTTGAGAGGTCGCATCTTCATAAATAAACTCTATACCGTCGAGAGCGAAGCCCGCCCAACTAGAATGCAAGTCAGTCATCGTACTTAGGTGAAGTATTTTAAGAATTGTGAGAATTGTGACCCAATATGGTCCCTCCAGCCCGGTTGAAACAAGTTTTTTTTTAACTTACACTCTCACTTGTATCATTAGTTTCGTTTGATGAATTGAACTGTCAAATACGACTTCTTGTGGCTGGGTTCCGTCCATCTGCGATGCACCCAGCTTACTGCTCCTGAAAGCTATCTGTCCATTCTTCAATTTTAGCTTACTAGCTTTTGAGACGAGTTGGGCAAAGTCATCAACATCATGGCTGCCACCAGCGAATGACTTTACGGATATCTTCAGTTTCGCTTTTCGGCGGTCTTCGGGTAGCTGATTTCTTAAATCTTGCTCTGTAAGAGTAATTTGTCGTTGAATGGGTCCATTGCCATTCCCATCTCCAAACTCTTGCCAATAGTGACAAAGATCTTCGCCATCCGTAAATATTTCGAGGAAAGCTACACCAGATGCCGCTGTAATTATCACGCTTCCATTATCTACAGGCCATACTTGTATAGAGTCATCGTTAGCTCGCGGAGGATCTGTAGGAAGTGCGAACGATGGGTGACTTCGAAAGCGTAGAGTGTCTAGCCTATGCCATGTGCATTCGTCTTTTGGTAGAACCAGCCCTCCCTTCGATCTGGTGCGTGTTGAATAAGGTTCTCTGGTGGTGAATGATCGGTTCAACATGACGTAGTCTCGAAGCATTACCCCGTTCTCTTGATGGGGGCATCCAAACAAATGGCCTACTTCATGTAAGTGGGCACCTATTCCAATGTTGGCAGCCTCCCAGTTGCTGCCGGATTCATTACAGTCATTGGCTACAAAATTAGTATCGGTGGTTGTACAATCAGAGAATGCTGGCACAACTTCTTCGAGTGTAGATGGATAACTTTGTAGCGCCTGACTGCCAAAAATAGCTAGTTGAAGCTCGCCGCCTCCACCTCCGAGGGCCGCATGACCAGTGATCATATTGTGCTGTTTCTCCCAATGAGCGTCCAGGAGGAGAACTGTCACATACTGTTTCTGGCCTGGCTGGGGCTTAAAATAGTTTTTGACGTCTTCACTGGCAAAGGAAAATAGATCGCCTCGGCGGGCACCATTTTCGTTCTGCTGGGCGACATCAAGATGCCGAAGTTCAGCAACAGTCTTAGAGCTTCGAATAACATGGATTTTGGCTTCACTTCGCATTGTCCCAGCTTCCCGGTCTCTATAGTTCGAGGTGCCTGTAATCCACTCTTCTTCAAATCTAAATGTCCTCCTACCAAGCTTATTTCGGTACATCTGCTCAGCGGTAAATGCTTGCCACCTACTAACCGTTAGTCCGTTCTCTATAGGTAGAGAAGATCGATATTGAGACTGATAGAGAAACAAGAATCAAATTGATAGGATATGCTGTCGCCCTTTCCCCCCCCCCCCCCCCAAAAAATCTTCCACCGGCCCCACCTCTCCCCACAAAAAAACTCTATTCTACC